>WOXC01003308.1:0-423201 GCA_011680675.1 Gymnobelideus leadbeateri
TACTTCTCCAAAGATGGACAAGGGAAAGAGAGGACCCAATCTGTTACCTAAGGGAAGAGTCCAGTTTCAGTTTGTGTTCTTCCTTTGATTGCTTTAGGAGGATGGAGTCCCTGATCACCATGTGGGCAGTAGGCTTCGGTGAATAAATTTACTGTTTTCTTTGTTGTTGTTGTTGTTGCTGTTGTTGTTGTTTTTCATTTATTTTTTATTCTAGGTGTGACAAGAAATTTCTATTGATTGAGTTAGGAGCATGGAGAAATAAAGACCTGAGGTAGAAACAATCTATAGCAAAGAGATAACTTGCAAAATGAGAAAGAAAGAGTAGGACTGACCTAAAACAAAGAAGGAAAAAATGGACCATGCTCATTGGCATAACGTGTATATTGGAGTAGAAGACTTAGTCCACTAATTCTAAAAATAAACCTGATGTTTCTTCTTTTTTTTCCAAATGCTTTATTAACTTCTGGTTTACATCATTCATTTCCGTCAGATTTTGAGTTACACTTTTCCCCCATTTTCCCCTACCCAGCACCCCAGAATAACAGTCATACAGGATATCCCCCAAACCAATGTTCTCCTCCATCTCTTCTCCAATACCCCCTTTGACTTTTCCAGGAGGGCGAGGTGAATCCCCAGGCCCCATTGCCTGCACATCTTATCTGCCAATGATATGCAAAATAGTATTAATCATAGTGTTTATATATTTTTTTAAAAAAATTTGATCTTAAAAGGAAGATAAGCAAATCAGTATATGCTATACATGTGTAGCTATGCAAAACATTACCACAGTATATATATTGTAAGAGACTGACTATATTGCCCTCCCTCCCATCCCACCTTTCACCTGGTCCACTCCCCACCTTGATCCTGTCCCTTTTCAAAAGTGGGTTTTTCCAACTTCCTTCCCACCTAACCCACCATCTCCTCCACCACATTCCCACATTCTCCTCCCCCCCACACTCCTGTAGGGTGGGACACCCTACTTAGTATGCATTTTATTATCTCCTGGCCAAATTCAATGAAATTAAGGTTTTGACCTTTTGCTTTCCTTTTCCTCCCCTCCCCTGCAACCTCCTTCCCCAGTTCACCCCATTGTCTCTCCCTATTCCCTCTCACCACATTACTCTCTCACCTCTTAACCTCACCTTTAAGTATCATCCCTTCTTTTTTTTTTTTAAACAAATACTTTATTAACTTCTGTTTTACATCATTCATTTCCGCCAGATATTGAGTTACAATCATTTTCCCCCCATTATTCCCCTACCCAACCTCCCAGAATAGCAGTCCCACAGGATATCGCTTCCTCCAATCTGCTCTCTCCCATACCTTCTCCCATACCCCCTCGACTTTTCCATTAGAGGAAGGTGAATCTTTGTGTCCCAATGCCTGCACATCTTATCTCCCTATTACAAGCAAAAGAGTATTAATAATAGTATTTATATATATATTTGAAACATTTAATGTTACGACCTTGAATTTCAGATCCATTTCCTTCCTCCCTTGTCACCCATTCCTTCTTGGGATATAAGTAATTCAGTATATGTTGTACATGTCTAGCTATGCAAAACATTATCATAGTAGATATATTGTACAAGGCTGCTTATAATTCCCTCCCACTCATCCCACCCCCACCTGGTCCATTCCCTACATGATCCTGTCCCTCTTCTATAGTGGGTACTTCCAACCTCCCCTCACCCCAAGGATGCCCTCCCATCCATCATCCCTCCTCTCATCCCCCTTCCCCCTATCCTGCTGCAGGTTGAGATATCCCATTTAGTATGTATGTCATTTTCTCCCTGAACCAAATTCAATGTGAATGTGGTTTTGCCTTTTTAGCCTTCCTTATTCTCCCCCTCCTTTGCACCCACTTCCCCTACATGAGATAGTTTACCCTACCATGTCTCTCCCCATCTCCTCTTGCCACTTTCCTCTCTCACCTCATAATTTCATCCCTTGAGTACTCTCCCTTCCCAACAAAATCAACCTATGCCCTCTATCCATATATAACTGTAACCATATACACACACATTCACATATGTATTCGTATGACCACACCCCCTTCTTCCATTATTTTCATAGTGGGAAAGATATCATCAGTCACAGATATTGCTTTTCCATATAGGAATGTAAATAGTTCAACTTTGATAAGTTCCTTTCGATTTCTTTTCCCTGATTACCTTCTCAGGCATCTCTTACTTCTTGTGTCTGGATGTCAAATTTTCTATTCAACTCTGGTTTTTTCCTCAAGAATGCTTGAAAGTCCTCTATTCCACTGAATGACCATATTTTCCCCTGAAACAAAATACTCAGTTTTGCTGGGTAGGTGACCCTTGGGTTCATTCCCAGTTCTTTTGCCCTCTGGAATATCATATTCCATGCCCTTCGATCCCTCAGTGTAGAAGCTGCCAGGTCCTGGGCTATTCTGATTGTGTTTCCACAATATTGAAATTGTTTCTTCCTGGCTGCTTGTAGTATTTTCTCCTTGATCTGGGGATTCTGGAACCTGGCTATAATATTCCTGGGAGTTTTCTTTTTGGGATCTTTTTCAGGAGGTGATCTGTGGATTCTTTCAACCTCTATTTTGCCCTCTGGATCTAAAACATCAGGGCAGTTTTCCTTGAGAATTTCTTGAAGGGTGATTTCTAGGTTCTTTCTTTGATCATGGCTTTCAGGTAGTCCAATAATTTTTAAATTGTCTCTCCTGGATCTATTTTCCAGGTCAGTGGTTTTTCCCATGAGATATTTCACATTGCCTTCTAATCTTTCGTTTGTTTGGATCTGCTTAACAGCATCTTGATTTCTCATAAAGTCACTAGCTTCCATTTGCTCCAGTCTAACTCTGAAGGAATGAATCTCCTCAGTGAACTTTTGAGATTCTTTTTCCATCTGGCAAATTCGACTTTTTAAGGCATTCTTCTCCTCATTGCCCTTTTGGGCCTCCTTTGCCATTTGAGTTAGTCTATTTTTTAAGGTGTTGTTTTCCTCAGTCAGGCTGTTGACCCTCATTTCATACTTTTCCTGCATCCTTCTCATTTCTCTTTCTAATTTTTCCTCCACTTCTCTTATTTGATTTTTAAAGTCCTTCTTAAGGTCCTCTATGGCCTGCAACCCACTCATGTTTTCCCCTGGGGCTTTTGGAGCAGGACTTCTGACCTCACAGTCCTTTTCCCGCTCTATGCCCCCAAAATAGGAGTCTAGGGTTGCATTTTTCTGTTTCCTTTGCCTTGGCATGTTGCCACTTAATTACTTGACTTTTGGGCTTGTTGCCACACTATGGCTTTAAGGCCAGATAGAGGAATTTTCGTCCCGAACGTGTGGGGGGCAACTTCCGTTTCTGGCAAGCTATAAACCCACCCACAACTTCCACCCTAGATCACAATCCAGATCCAGGGAGGTTAAAGCAAGAGCGATTACCCCCCAAGACTGATCGCTGGATCTCCCCACGATTTGTAGGCTGGGAGCCGGAAATGCCTCTGAAAACTACACAGTGGCGTGTCTCCTCAGCAGCTTCTAGCCCCCAGGGGAGGGAGCTGACGCATTCCCCAAATACAGGTCCCAAAGTCCATAGGACACTAACCTCTTACTTTGTCCTAGGCAAGTCTATGTTGATAATTCTGGCGTCTCCACAGTTCCTGGTGTTCTGGGGTTCCTCCAGCCGGTTGCTGGCCCTGCCGCCCTGGGGCTAAAACCTCGGCTCACGTGGACCTGGGCTCGGCTCGGCTCCTGTGCTCTGTGCGCTGCCGGCTCCCAGACCACTGCGCTGGTCCTTCCTGCAGGGTGCTGGGCTGTCCTCAGCGGGAGGTTAGCTTCTCTGTGTCGTTCTGTGGGTGCTGGGGCTCCAGAAGATTTTCAGAATCCTTTTTTACATAGTTTGTGGGGAATCTGGGGGCAGAGAGGCTTGGACGAGCTGTTTCTATTCCGCCATCTTGGCTCCGCCCCGGTCAAGTATCATCCCTTCTTATTAAATTCTACCTGTGCCCTCTATCTATGTATACCTGAAAACATATATAAACACATTGTTCATACTGAGAAAAGTTTCATCAGTTACAGTTATTGTTTTTCCTTGTAGGAATGTTAATAGTTCAACTTTGATAAGTTCATAGTGATTTCTTTTCCCTGATTACCTTCTCAAACATCTCTTGCTTCTTGTGTCTGAATGTCAAATTTTCTATTGAACTCTGGCTTTTTTCCTCAAGAATGCTTGAAAGTCCTCTATTCCATTGAATGACTATATTTTCCCTGGAACATGATACTTAGTTTTGCAGGGTAGGTGATTCTTGGTTTTAATCACAGGTCCTTTGACCTGGAGAATATCATATCCCATGCCATTATATCCCTCAGTGTAGAAGCTGCCAGATCCTGTGTTGTCCTGATTGTGTTTCCACAATATTGAACTTGTTTCTTCCTAACTGCTTATAATATTCTCTCCTTGATCTGGGAACTCTGGAACCTGGCTACAATATTCCTAGGAGTTTTCTTTTTGAGATCTTTTTCAGGAGGTAATCTGTGGATTCTTTCAACCTTATTTTGCCCTTTGGTTCTAAAACATCAGGGCAATTTTCCCTGAGAATTTCTTGAAGGATGGTTTCTAGATTCTTTCTTTAATCATGGTTTTCAGCTAGACCAATAATTTTTATATTATTTCTCCTGGATCTATTTTCCAGATTAGTGGTTTTTCTCATGAGATATTTCACATTGCCTTCTATTCTTTCATTTGTTTGTATCTGCTTAATAGCATCTTGATTTCTCATAAAGTCACTAGCTTCCATTAGCTCCAGTCTAATTCTGAAGGAATGATTCTCCTCAATGAGCTTTTGAGATCCTTTTTCCAACTGGCAAATTCAGCTTTTTAAGGCATTCTTCTCCTCATTGCCCTTTTGAGCCTCCTTTTCCATTTGAGTTAGTCTATTTTTTAAGCTGTTATTTTCTTCAGTCAGGCTGTTGACTCTCCTTTCATACTTTTCCTGAATACTTCTCATTTCTTTTCCCAATTTTTCCCCACTTCTTAAGGTATTCGATGGCCTGTAAGAAGCTCGTATTTCCATTTGGGGCTTTTCTGAATTGTTCAGATTGTTTAGTGTTTTTAATTCACCTGGAGGGATTTTTCAAACTTAATTTCACTTACTCATAACAATTAGGTATGTGAATAAGGAATTAGGATGCAGGGTGGCTAGGTGGAGCAGTGACTAAGAGTGCCAGCCTTGGAGTTGGGATGACCCGGGATTGAAACTGGCCTCAGAAAATGAGCACCCACACAGAAATAATGACTAGCCGTGTAACATTGAGCAAGTTACTTAAACCCCCAAAAAGTAATTAGGATGCACATTCAAAAACACACTCAACTACCCATATATTCCCTACTTGGATGGCTCATTTTATCCTATTGATGAACTTGCTTTCTTTTTTTAAATAATGCAGATTAAACTTTATATTATTTTTAGATTTTGAATTTAAATTCTTTCCCTCACTTCTACCCTTTGCTTGCCCACTGAGAAGGCAAGCAAAAAGATCTCAATTACACATTTGAAATCATGCAAATCATATTTCCATATTAGCCATATGGTAAAAAAATGTGAGAAAATTTAGAGAGAAAATTATACTTTTATTTGTATGTAGATTTCATTAGTTCTCTCTTCAGAGATGGATGGCAGTTTTTTTGTTTTTGTTTTTGTTTTTTTTGCTTTGTTTTGTTTTTATTCCTTTGGAATTGTCTTGGATCATTGCATTGATCAGAGTAGCCAAGAATTTCACAGTTGAACATCATTACCACATAGTTATTACGTTGCACAATGATCTTCCTGTTCTTCTCACTTCACTTTGCATCGATTTATAAAGGTCTTGCTAAGTTGTTTTTCTTTGGAAGCCATCTCCCTTGTAAACTTTTATAGCACAACATTACTGCATCACAATTGTACTCTACAATTTAAACCATTCCCTGAAATATGAGTATCTCTTTATTTTACAATTCTTTGCCATGAAAAAGAGCTGCTATTAATATTTTTGTACAAATAGAGCCATTTCCCTTTATCTTTGACCTTTTTGGGATAAAGTCCTTATAGGTTATTTGTGGGGGCAAAGAATATATATATATATATATATATATATATATATATATATATGTATGTATAGTCCTTTGGGCCTAGTTCCAAGTTATCCCCCGGAATGGGTGGATCAATTCATTACTTTACCATTGTATTATTAGTATACCTATATCCTTCCTCATCCTGTCCAGCATTTTCCATTTCTGAGGAGTGTGGGATGGTACTTTAGGGTTGTTTTAATTTACATTTCTCTAATAAATAGGATTTAGAACATTTTATATGGCTATAGGAAGTTTTGACTTCTTTTGAAAACCACCTCTTTATATATCCTTTGGTCATTTATCTATTGGACAATGGCTTTAATTATTTTTAGTAAATTTAAATTTATAAAATTATAAATAAATGCATGCATTCATACACATATATATACATACACACACATGCACACACACACACACACACACACACACACACACACACACATATATATATATATATATATATATATATATATATATGAGAGAGAGAGAGAGAGAGAGAGAGAGAAAGTGAGGTCTTTAATCAGAGAAATTTGCTGTAAATTTTTTTTTTATATTACTTCATTGCCTATGGTAATTTTTAGCATATTTTCCATCTCCATCTCTTTTAATTAAAACTATTTTTACATTTCCTTTGTTTGAGATCATGATTGCTATCCCAGCCAGGTTTATTTCACCTGAAGCCTCCAGTTTTTATTTTAATTTAATGTGACTTTCTGTTTTAAGTGTGTCTTTTTTTTTTTTTTTTTTTTTTTTTTGTTGGGGTTGTTTGTGGTTGGTGGTTTTTTTTTTTTTTGTTTGTGCGGATTAAGTGTCAGAGGCCGGCTCCGAACTCAGGGCCTTCTGATTCCAGGGCCGGCGCTCTATTCACTGCGCCACCTAGCCGCCCCTAGTGTGTCTTTTTTTAAGACGCACATTTCTAGATTCCGGATTCTAATTGATTTTTTGGTCTCTTTTATGGGTGAGCTCATTCCAAATGTGTGGATAGTTATGATTACCGTATATTTTCCTCAATCATCATCTTCTTCTTCTTCTTCTTCTTCTTCTTCTTCTTCTTCTTCTTCTTCTTCTTCTTCTTCTTCTTCTTCTTCTTCTTCTTCTTCTTCTTCTCTCTCCCCACCTCCTTCTCTTCATCAAATGACTAATATGCTTGAAACCATTACATCTCTTAAATCTACC
Source organism: Gymnobelideus leadbeateri (assembly GCA_011680675.1). Lineage (NCBI taxonomy): Eukaryota > Metazoa > Chordata > Mammalia > Diprotodontia > Petauridae > Gymnobelideus > Gymnobelideus leadbeateri. The sequence continues at coordinate 7,259 of WOXC01003308.1, forward strand.
CTCCCTTTTGTCATCTCACCATTGGCTTATCCAATTTCCCTCTATTTCCCTATTAGAAAAATTGCATTTCTGTACAGAGTTGAGTGTTTATCTTTTGACTTTGAAAAATTCCAATGAGAATGAGGTTCAAGCATTATCCACTACTCCCCTTTACAATCCATTGTAAAATCTCTTCCTTTAATGCTTCTTTTATTTGGGAAAGTTTTCCCCATTCTACCTCTTCCTTCCCTCTTCTCCCAGGGTATTCCTATTTCTCATCCCTTCATTTTTTGAAGGAAATAATGCCAATATAATTAATTCACACTCTTGCCCTATATGTAAACTCCTTTTAACTGCCCTAATAATGGTACGTTATTGGGAGTTATAGATGCCATATTCTCATATAGGGATCTAAACAGTTTTATTTTATTGAGTCTCATTATAATTCTTTTTGTTTAACATTTTATGGTTCTCTTGAGTCTTATCTTTGAATAACGAATTTTCTATTTAGCTTCTGAACTTTTCACCAGAAATTCTGTGGAGTCCTCTATTTCTTTCAATATTATTTTTTTAACCAATAATTACACTGTTTTGCTGGCTACATTATTCTTCTTTGTAACCCAGCTCCATTGCCTTATAGAATATCATGTTACAAAGCTTCCACTCCTTCAACATGGAAGCCACTAAGTCTTGTATGATCCTGACTATGGCTATATGATTTTGTGTTGCTGTTTTCAGAGTTACTTCTAGGGGTATGCAAGCTTTTGGTGCTTCCAAGGTAGTGTGGTCATGGGTAAGGTATGAAAACTTCTCTTCTTCTAATACTGTTATTTTCCTCAGTATTTTTTTTGTACTTCCTTTGCCATGCTGTTAATTCTCTTATAATTTTCTTGCATCACTCTCATTTATTTTACCATTTTTTTCCTCTAACATTCTTATCTCTTACTTTTCTTTTTAGATATGTTGGGCTTCAGTCCAATTTGAATATTTTCTTTGAGGCTTTGTTTATAGCTGTTTTCAAATCATTGCTGTCTTCTGAGTTTTTGTCTTGGTCTTCATTGCCACTAACTTCTTTATGCCCAAGTTCTTGTTTGCTTTTTGGTTATTTTTCAAGCCTATTTTTGGCTATGAACTGAACATGAACTGCTCACCTGAGGATGGGAAAGTATTGTCTCAAAGGTCAGGTCTTTTCATCCTGGTGTTTTTATAGCTAATTCTGGAAATCTGAAAGCTCATGATTCTTCCAAATTGAAATTATCTGTTAAGGGGTCTTGTCAGTGCTCTCCTGGTCTGCATTATGGCCTTTACTCAAGAAGGTACTGTGCTCCTCTCCTGACAGGAGCACCAAACCTCCTCTTGTCCCTGGAAATATGATCAGGTTCCCTGCTCTTCTGAAGCCACCACAGTACTGTTACTCCACTCTGCCTTAAAATTATGATGAGAGCCCCTACTCCTCTGTGACCAATCACAAGTGCTCCTCTTTGCCTTGGACTGTGACTCAGAATTGCTTATGGAAAATAGAATTCTCAATAAGTGCCAGCTGCACTCATTGACAGAAAAGGTTCCCCTGTTATCTTTTTTTTGATGAATAATGTGACCCTCTTACAATCTCTGGCCTGAACACTATCTTTAAGCTCCTCCTGTTGCTACTGTCACAAGTGCCTCTAAGCCACACTGTTAGCACTGTCACTGTGAGTGCTCCAGTCTACTCCAAGCTGGCCTCCACTCTGTCAAATAACTATTATGCCCACCTCTTAAGTTATCTTGGGCCAGAAAAATGAGTGTGTATGCATACATGCAGACACACAGACACACAGAAACACAGACACACAGACACACACACACACACACACACACACACACCTCCAAGATTTTGTTGATTCTGCCTCTCCAGATTTAAATTTGAGGTGTTATTTTAAAGTTTGAGGGCAATGTTGGGAAAGATCACTTGATTTTCTGTCTGTACTGTCATCATAATGAACTTGATTTTTTTCTTTGCTTTTTGGAGGGCAGTCGGGGTTAAGTAACTTGCCCAAGGTCACACGACTAGGTTTTTGTTTCTGTGTGCATTAAGTGTCTGAGGCCGGATCCAAACTCAGGTCCCTGTGACTCCAGGGCCAACGCTCTACTCACTGCGCCACCCAGCTTCCCCGATGAACTTGATTTCTTGAAGGCTATGCCAAGGAAGTATAAACTTTAATGGATTCTCCCTTCCACTTCTTCAGTAATAGAAATACAGGAACAGAGGTGGCTAGGTGGAGCAGTGAGTAGAGCGTCGGCCCTGGAGTCAGAAGGACCTGAATTCCTATGCAGCCTCAGACACTTAATGCACACACAAACAAAAGAGAAAACCTAGCTGTGTATCCTTGGGCAAGTTACTTAACCCCAATTGCCCTCCAAAAAGCAAAAAAGAAAAATACAGGAACAGAAAAGATAAAAGGCCACTTAAAAACACACAAACTAGGGCCTTACAACCTGTTGCCCTCAGGACACTTATGATATGCCAAATGATTTCAGGAAGCCTATGAAAAATGTAGAGGAAAACATCCTTTGTATATGGAAATTCTTTGGTATTTGACAAGTGGCCTCAGTGCTGTAAGCAGCCCATGGGCCATGGATGGTTTAGGCCTGACATAGACTTTTACATTATCCATCAATTCTACCTGAGTTCTTGGCATTCTAAATGTGAGATGCTTGATCAGTGATCCAAAAGTGAAATATAATAAGATGAATTAAATCAAAGTCCATCATGACATTGCAAATATAAATGAAACTAAGAGAAAGAAGCAAGTTATAACTAAATGAAAGAATGGCTCACAGTTTCTTAGGATAGAAACCAAAAAAAGAGATGATTTAGTAAGTTTTATATTACTTAGAAATGCAAAAAGATGCAACACTTCATTGAGTATTTGAACATCTCAAATTGCATGAAAATAATAAGTATCCACAATAGCTATGATAAGAATAACTGTGGCTTTGGAACAAATATTTTTTTTAAAGAAAAAGATAAAGCTTTAGAGAAATGCCATGAAGAATTCAGTATGTCCATCCAAAATATATCCACATTTTCTTTGGTATGTGAATATGTCAACGCAAAGGTGAGAATAGCCAAAATTTAAGCAGGGTCATACTGAATGCATTTAAGAATGAAAACAAGATTCTACCCTTAACCTAAAAGAGAAAAAATGGAATTCATGTATAAAAAAATCTTTTGAACATTAATAAACATTCAAAAACAATTTATTGAGTGCTTACTGAGTGTCAAGCAGTGTGATTGTTGCTCTATAAACACATATAAAACTTAGTCCCTTTCATTGGGTTTACATTCTAATAGTTTCATTCAAGGTATATAGATTAGTGGCCTATAAAAAGGAGTTCAGTTTTAGATATCTTATTAAATATCTTTTTCAACTATGCATGAATTTTTTTAGCAATTACAATGGTAGTAAATAACTGATAGGAAAGTAGAGGGTCATGCCTTTCTCAGAGAAAGTGGTAGTTTTTAATTTCATCAATGTTTCCATACTGAGTAATAGAGGTAAAAAGATGGTACAGTTCTATGCATGGTGCCAAGGTAGAGGCAGCATAAAGAGAATTACTCTGATTAGTCATTGTGTTCTGATGACTAGATGACACACAAAACATATAGTAGATTAGCTTTAAATCACTCTCAAATCAGGATCCCTTATCCTCAGGGCAGAATTATTCTAAGACTGATTACAATTACCTACTCCTTCAAGGCTGAGGGGATACGTTCTTTGGATGTGTACTCTAGATCTTCGCTCAGTGGTATTGTAGATAGCAGGATGCCCATTTTAGATGAACTATGAAACCCTTGCAGACTTCCTAGACATTATTTTTCTTGGATAGATGCACAAGACTTTAGACAGTAGAGTCAGAAGGTTCAGATTATAATATCACCATCCTGAATGTGCATGCAGAAGAAGATAAATTGACAGAAAAATTAAGAGAAATAGAAAAAAAAATAACAACTAGGTTAGATTAAATGAAAAAAGAGGAGAACCACATCAGAAACTAATATTTAATTAGTCATTTTACAGATAAGGGAAGGGAGACCCAGAGAAGTTAAGCAATGTCACAAAATTAATAAATGGAAGAGTCAAGATTTGAACCTATAGCATCTGATTCCAAATTAGGTATAATTTTTCATTATACTAATTTACTATTGGTTAATTTATAAACCAAACCAGGTTCATTACTTTTTTTTCCTCCAAATCTGATTATTTATTGAGAACCAGAGTAATAACTGACCTTATGTGAAAGTGTTTTTTTTCAAATTTAAATGAAATAAAGTGCTTAGCCAACTTTATCTGTTACCATATTTTAGTAACATATATGAGAAAAAAATAATTATCCCTTTCATGGAAACTCATAGAAAACCCTATTAAGTCTCATCTGTATCCATGACAATAATTAAGGTATTATTGGAATAGACATTAACACTGTGAGAGACCAAAACATAACTTAATCTGTTCTGTAGGAGTCTTAGATTCTACTAATTATTAAACAGGAAAAGGCAGCTCTTTATACTGGATCTTTATTCTTTTTTCCTAATATTTACTTAAAAACAAATAAGTAAAATAAAATTTATTATTCAAAAGTGGCATAAATTCATACACTAAAATTTTGTCCTTTTAAAAACAAACTAAAAGAATGTGTTCGTTTTCTAAAAGCAGATATGTGGGGAATAGAATAATTATTTTTGAGGCTTTCAAAAGATAGTAAAGAAATTATGAGATAACCAAATTCTTGCATTCATCCTTTTTCATATGGTTTCCCACTGCATTCTGGTCCATATCCAGTCATTTTGATGTATATCTTACCACTGGACTCATATGCCTCTAGAGGAGAAAGTGAAGTTGTTGACTGCATCACTCTCCACTTAAATACAATTCACTTGAATGTCATGGTGTCACCTTCCTGCTGTCATGGTCTTCCTCAGATACAAAAGACAAACAACAGTGACAACAACAACAACATATACACTTCATTAGCTCATCAACTCTCATTGCAATAGCTTCCTATTTAATCTCTAGACCTGGATTCTCTATTTCAATCCATCCTTTAATCAGCTGTGAGCTGTTTTCTTAAAAATCATGTCTGATAATGTTATCCCCCTATTCAATAAATTGAGGTAATTGACTCCTCCTTGCCTCTGGGTAAAGATAGAAACTTTTCTTGGCTATTAAAACCTTCCAAAATTAATCCACAATCAAACTTTGCAGCTTTCTTATGCATTATACCCAATATTCATTTTCTGTCTCTCAAAGTCAGAGTGTTTTTCTTGCTATTCCTCATTGTTGACACTTCATAAGTGACTTTGCTCTGGCTGTCTTGCATGCCTATGATGCATTCTTTTCTCTTTCCTCTCCTGTAGAATCTCTTATTTCTTCTAAGAGTCAATTCAAGCACAAATTCCAAATGAAGATTTAGCTGATTCCTTTAGCTGTGTCTCCCCTCCCAATTATATTATTTTGTTTTTACACTGTATGTAGTCTTCTGCACAACAAAGGATATTTCATATTTGTCTATCTTCAGAATTTGGCACAGTCCCTAGAATATAGTAGGCACTTAATGAATGCTTTTTGATGGATCACTAATTAGACCCCTTAAGTGTTAAGAGGTACCATAATTTTTTTGGAATGGTTTTCAACAAAACACTTTTATTATAAAGTATTATTATAATTTTATTTATTATAATATTATTACTCGATTATTCACACTCAATAATTTATAATTTTCATCCCCATACTTCTAGAAATCTAGGGGCATTGTAGCACAGTAGAAGGAGAGCTAGATTTGGAGTTCAAAGACCTGTATTTGGATCCCAAGCTGGTAGTTATTACTCATATGGCTTCGAGCAAATCACTATTCTCCTACTTCAGGGAGATGAAAATATCTTTGTGGAAGAGATAAGGGACTTCTTCAAAATACAGCTTTACTTTATGTACCCTGGATGTAGTTTTCATTCATGATGCTTTCAAATGTCTAGCGCAATAACCAGAAGAAATGAACTTTCTTAAGCACTTCACCTTTGGTATATATGATTTCCACACAATTATATACGAAAATTGATGTCTATGGAGAATATTTAGGAACATCTAAGACCTTCACAAAGGTCCTCCTATTCCAAATTCAGCACTAATAATTCTTCTACCATGTTGCCTCACATCTCATTGACAAAATAAAGGAGAAGAAAAAAGTGAAGTCAATTAGTTTCTTATATTTATGCATTTTCTCTCCCCTGTGTCTTTAATTATAATGGAAAAAGTAGGATGAGGGAAGAGCTTGGAAGGACTAGCAATAATAAGTTTAGTTTTGAGCATATTGGGTCTAAGATAGTAATATGAAATCCAAGTTCTTTACGAGCTTTGAAATTTCTTGATACTTAACTGATGTTTATGTTTTCATATATAGAATTTAAGGAGAGCAGGGAAGGAAAAGAAAAAGTATTATTTTAATGTTTAAGTGCATTATATGGGATTATATAGAGAAAAAGAGCTATCTAGACACAAATATCACATGTTTTATGCTCCCCAATTGAATAAGCCCCTTTAAGCAATGAACTTTTTTCCCTCTGTGATTCTTGTGCCTGACACAGTGCTTGTCAAACATGAGGTATTTAATACCTACTTGACAGACTGGAAAGTAAAAGACAGAAAAAAAAATACAAAACATAGTCACTATAACTCAAAAATCTCAGAAGCTATGGCCAATTTAGTGATAATGTAAATGACATTCTGTGCCCTTGCAACCCCTTTGGCCATGACTTTATTATAGTACAGCTCAATGATTGACATTTACGATGATGAATGATCAAGATATAGTTAAATTATATTCAGCATACTCTATTATGCGATGAAGAATGTATCTTGTCAAGACAATGATATGCAATTGTATGAACAACATCTAGGCTTATACTTCAGTATATCTGGAACCTGAATAGATTTAGCTAATGAACTAGGGACAGAAACGAATAGTTGTAAAGATGGCTTGACTGCCTTTGTGAAGTTATGTAATAGTTGCAATGACCCCATGCTTCTTCCTGAGGCAAAAATTAATCCTTAATAAAAATATTTCCCCCCACTGGTGTTGTATGACTCTGAATCATGGTATGTTATGAATTCCAAAATAGAAGTTACTAACAGTAGCCCCAACTCCCATTGTTGTTGTAATGATAAAGTGAGATAATATTTTCAAACCTCTTTGAAAATCTCAAAGCCCCATAACCTGAAAAAGTTAATGAAGGACATAAGACATCAAGCATTTCCTTAATTCATGCTAGGCATCAAGCACTTTGATAAGTGCTGGGGATATAAAAAAAAGGCAAAAACAGTTTCTAATTTCAAGGAGCTCATAGAATAATAGAGAAAGGGTACATGGTCATGTCTACTGGCTAAAACACATTAGAAATAAGTAATTACATGGCCAAGGTAATGTGAAGAATTATATAAAGGAAATGTAAAATTGAAGGAAAAAAGAAAAGATAGAACAGTCATATATAAAACATAAGGGATAAACCAATATATAACCCATATACTTTATTTCTATCCTTGAAATGTCACCATTATTCAAGTAAGTCTCCAAAATGCTAGGAAGTATATTATACAAAAAATTGCTATATAGCATTGACAACAGTCACAAAATGTGTATACACAAGTATGGATCATCATCTGTATCCCTAGAAGAAATAATCATGTTGATAGAACCGTTCTTCACTCTGCACTACTGCTTTGGCTGTTTTCAGCTCCACAGACCAAGATTCTACTCCTAGATGAAATTTATTACACCGTATCTTATTGCAATGCTGCTGACTAAAACCTTAACTGACATTACCACTCAGCCTCCTCTCCGCTCAATTTGGAGGCAATGAGTTCGGAATGCCAAACTACTAGCAATGTCTTCCTTTACATTTGCTAATACATAAAAATTATAATTAAGTGTAAAGAAATGTAGAAATACAAAACAATCCATCATAGACCTAATAAAGTGGCCCAATAAAAAAGCATACAATAATTCAGACAAATTAAAAGATATAGACCTAAATTGAGATTTACTAATGGTAGCTCAAATAAAATAAAATAAAAAATAATAATGTAAATAAATAGCTGTTCAAAAGAGAATGATTTCAATTAGAGGAAAAACAGTCTTAATGGAGCATGTATTTTTGAAAAAATAGAACAATATAAGTTAATGAATTAGAATTCTATTAGCATATAAGCTATTCATATGAGAAAAAAACACATTATTATTAGTAAGCAATATGGTATGGCGCATATAGCACTGGCCATGGAGTGAGGGAAACTTAAACTCCAGTTCTATCTCAAACATTCAGTAGTTATATGACCTTGGGCAAATTATTTAATATGTTTGCCTCAGTTTCCAAAACTTTACAGTAAGGGTAATAATAAATTACATTCTAGAGTTACTGAAATGATAAAATGTGATACATATAGTGTACTTACCTGGATTTCTGAAAATAGCAAATGCTATATTTATTATTATTATTAATTTTACTAACTCATTTTATCTCCTAAAATTAGAATAATGCCTGGCACATAGTATGATTTTAATAAATATTTTTGCCTAAGTGACTGATGAAGAAATTTTATAATTTAAAAACCCAACAAAACAAAAAATTAAAAAAAACTTAATGATTGATTTTGTCACTACATTATAAATGTTGAAAAAATATAAACTGAAAAACATTAATACAATAGTAACTTAAATTATTAATATCTTCAAATAATACATAAAACCAAAGAAACAAAGATAATGAAGGAGGTTGATAGGAAAAATATTTTCATCAGAAAACCTCTGATAGGGGCGGCTAGGTGGCACAGTGAGTAAGAGCGCCGGCCCCGGAGTTGGGATGACCCGGGATAGAAACTGGCCTCAGAAAATGAGCACCCATGCATAAATAATGACTAGCCGTGTAACCTTGAGCAAGTTACTTAACCCCAATTGCTTAAAAAAAAAAAAACCCTCTGATAAACTGGAGAAGGAAATGGCAAAACACTCCAGTTTCTTTCTCAAGAAAACCCCAAAGATGGCAGTGATTGAATGTGACAGAAACAACTGGCCAACAACTCTCATCAAGGTTTTACATACAAGATATATAGGTAATTGACAAAGGCTTAGAAAAATGGGAGTGGATAAGTAGTGAATGAATATGAAAAAAAATTCTCAAAACTTCTGTTAACAACTATATAAAATATTGTTTCAGATCATTCAGAATAGTAAAAATTCCAATCGAGACCACTCTGATCTAGCACCTTACATGTAATGAATTGGGGAAATAACAAAAGATGAAAATAACTTTGGAAGGGATATGGAAAGAAAGAAAACTGATATATCTTTTTTATAAAGCTGTGAATTTTTTGCATCTAAGAAAATGAATTATATGCTCATATGATTTCCCACTAAATAAATGCTTGTTTATTGATCCAAATTTCTAACTGGTAGCTATATAGCTTTTGATAGAAATGGAGAAAATGGTACCATATCTACTAATATCTTCATAGCAGCACTTTTATAACAGCAACATATTGGAAATAAATTATTTGATCTTTGATTAGGGAATTATTAAACAAATAAATATGCATGAATGTAATGGAATATTACTAATATTACTACATCATAACAATTGGCAAGTATAAAGAATCCATATCACCTTGACAAGATGCAAATGAACTGATGCAGAATGAAACAAGTTAAACAAGGTAAGTACCATATGCATACCTGAATAAAGGCAAGCCATGCTAGGAGAGTCAGTGAGAGAAGAAACAAGAAACATCGTGTGCCAGACAAATCAAACCATCACCACCATCTTCTCACAGATGCTAGTAAAGATAGCCCAGGACTTAGAACCTCAGAAATATGAATCATACTCCACCCTAGACCATAAGTTTTTCTCCCAGTATTACAATAGAATTCCTAGCAAGGCAGCCCAGTGGAGATTCAATCTGGCACCTACTACTATGGGTGCTGCAGCCACAATTACTGAAGACTCAAAACAAAAATAAAGTTCTCATTACCAATGTACTTGTCATTAACAAAATATTCAATATCAGAAATTGATATGATTTTACAAGGAAATGGCATTAAATGAAACCACCTTCTTTGCTGGTTCATCCTTAAGACTATAGGAATTTTATATCTGATTTTCAACTGAAACTTAAACATATAGAGAAAGTTAGGTAACACAATAGATAAAATGCTAGATTTGGAATCAGGAAGATACAAGTTCACATTTTGTCTTTACCATTAATTATGAGAACCCAGGTACATTACTTAAACTTTCTTTATTTGCATTGTTTCTTCAAATGTAAAAAAAAATGTATGTGTATATATATATATATATATATATATATATATACACACACACACACACACACACACACACACACACACACACACATATCAAGAACAACTCTGCATCCTGATTATTATGAGGATAGAATGAGTTAATATCTATAAAGGACATTGCAAACATAAAGACACTGTATGTTATTATTGGTAGAAGTATTAATATTGGTATTTTGTTGTTTCTCATTTATGTGTAATATACTTTAGAGCAAGAAGTCATTACTTTTCATAAATAGAAAGATTCTTGTCCCCAAGGAAGAGTTGCAAATTATGAACAAACACTGCAAGTATCAGCAACCCAAAGACACTTTTTCATTTCTGACAGCTTTGAAAAAGTTTTATAAATTTAAAAGAGATGTATGTGGTCCTCCATTCCATTAATTAGGTGAGACAATTGATAAAGCATGGGACCTGAAGCCATGAAGACTTGAATTCAAATCTGGCCTCAGACAATTAACTACATGACTGATCCTGGTCAATTTAGTTAACCTCTATTTGCTTGTTTTCTGAGCTACACAATGGGAATAATAATAGTACTTATATCCCAGGGATAAAATGGGATAATAATTGTGAATATGTTAGCATAATGTATTATATAAATGCTACCTTTTGTTCTTTGATATTGATTAAGCTAAATAACAGGGAATACTTAAAATAGAAAGTATTTTCATACCTTTATAGAACACTTGTTGCAATTCTATAATGCTGTTCCTAGAAATTTTTAACTACTCAATTAGTATAAAATAATAAATGTAATTTTATAATTTTTTGTCTTGACCTGTTTGCATTTATCAGTATGGCAATCTCATTCTATACTTTATATTCGATACAAATGGATATCTAGCTTGAATCAGAGGTAAAAGTTTAATGCAAGCCTTTCTGTTTATAGGGTCTGCCATCTATCTTTTACTCCATGCTGCATCTGTAAAAAATTGCCCATTATACTAGGTAGAAGTTTAATTTAATATCAACATTCTATATTTTGTGAACTAATGAACTTGCCAATAAATTAATGGTGGCTAGTGTTTCAGTTCTGACACCATTATAGAACATGTTGTTCATATTTCTGTCCACAGAAATTAAATACTCACAGGATGTACTTCCTTCTCTCCCTTGCTCCCAACCCCATGCCCTTAGATCACATGTAGAATTAGAAGTATTAGAGTAGTTAGGAATAGTCTGGGATGGTGGAGTTGACAGCCTTTCCAAGGCAACTGAAAACTCCTGAAAATCTCCTACCTTTCATCTTTTTTAACTTCCTGCCTTTCTTTATGGAAGCAGTCTATGCTAAGTACCGTTTGATGAAAATCATAAATTGTGTAGAAATGTAGCTGCATGCTCAATTAGACACAAAATTGTCACTTTCAGACAGTATGCTAGACCAACCTTGCTGAAAATAAACCCACAAAATCTGTATGTTGAAACAGCCATTTCTTCATAAATCTCTGCCTGTGTACGGATTGCCGGACTAAAAAAAAAAAAAGCATAGTTGCAAAAGTCAGTGCTTCAGGCAAATGTTGGGATAAAAAATTAAAGGGTAAAGGGACAATGAGGCTATGTTTTAAAAAATCACTTTAGGGATTTCTAAAAATCTTTGCATTGACAGCTCTTTCTTGATATATTGGTCTGGCAAGTTTAGGAATCCTCTAGAGCATAAAAATGAAAATTTTAACCTTTAGTTAAAATTATATTAATCAATGGAATGATATTTTTAAATATAAAAAAACCTTGATATGAACCTCTCTTAAAATGATACCAGATGAGTCAGAAAGGTAAACTTGTAGTTAAGGTACAAGGAGATACCTTAAACAATTCCTTTTCACTTTTCCATAACAAAATAATGCAATCAGTTGTTAGAATATGATTCTATTCATTTTTTTTTTCCATTCCACAAGCCAGGAATAAACAGAGGAAATTAAATTTCAGGTTAAGAGGAATGACAGAAAGGTACATTCAATTCATTGGATGTTTAGTAAATAATAAGCACTGTGCTAAGCCTTGAGGATATGAAGGAAAAAATAAGTAAGAAAACATCCCTTATTTTCAAGACCCTAGATTTAGGTACTTTTGACCTAGACAAAGGTAAATTTCAGGATATTTCTTTGACTCTATCTCTTCATTCCAACTTTCTTTTACTTTCTTTGACAGGTAAAATTCAAAATATCTTTCCTCTTTTTTTTTTTTCATTTTGGTTCATGCAAATGTTTTAACCAGTGTTCAGAGCCATACTACTTTTTTGTTAAGTCCATTTAATAACATATTAAACTTGCTTTGGAGAATACATATATAGTAAAGATCTAGATTGCTTATCACTTAGAATTAAAAAAAAGAGTTGAATAGAATGTAACAATGCCTAATTTTTCTGGTAATAAGATAGAAAGCTCTCATGCTAGTTTAGTAGATTGGCATAGGAGTAAAATCCATGGTCAGAGTACCAGTCTTCAAGACATGAGTTTGATACTAGCTTTTTAGGCCTTGGGCAAAACAGGAAATATCTTATGAGCATCACTTTCCTCATTTGTCAAATGTATATGATAGTAATATTAACTGCCCCATATTTTGTTTCAAAGAAAATGCTTTGCACATTTTAAAATCCCATATAAATGTGAACAATTGATATTGGTAGAGTCTTAGACATACTTTTCTTGTTACTCCCTTTTCACAAATGTATAATGGCTAAATTTTTCCTACCAATTAACATCTAAACACGTTACCTCATATTTAAAGTACTCCACAATGTGGGCTTACATATTTTTTCAAACTTATTCCATTGTATCCCTGGATCAGAGAACTGACTTTTACTAAACTTGTCTCCATTTTCTTTCCATATGTATACTATGCCTTTAACCTTCTTAGCCTCCTTATATTTTCTTATAATATTATCTTTTCATTTATTTTCTTCCCCTTAACTCCACCTAGGAAAAGCTAGGTGGAGTTAAGTAAAAAAGTTTAGTAAAAAAGTAAACTCCACCTCTTAATCTCCACCTAGTAAAAGCTTACATATTTTTCAAAGAACAATTGCAAAAGCAGCTCCTATGTATGCTTTCCTGGTCACCCTAGGGATAGGTAATCTCTGTTCTTTCATCTGTGAAACCCTTTTGTTTCATTATGAAAAATCTGATAATTTCTTATATTTTAGTTATTTGATTATTTCTATCTCTTTAAATAGAGGTATAACCTCCTACCATTTATTTCGGTGTTTATTTAAGCATTTTGTATACAATAAAGACCCAATAAATTATATTTTAAATTGATTCATAAATAGATAAATGCATGAATGAATGAATAAAACTTTTTTCCTATTGCTTTTTTCCCTTTTCCTTTCAAAATCTAAAGATAATGATAAAAATATGATGGTTAGCAAGTTAGTAACAATAACAACCCATATTAAAGGTAATCATCTTGTTCACACTCATTCAGAAGAGCTTCTAAACAAGAAATAGTCTAGACATTAAAATGGAAAAAATATACAATATAGTATATTTCGTATGAAAAACCTGTTCCAACAGATCTGCTAGATAATGCTGGAAGTTAATGAAAAGCACTTTGTTGACAGTTTCATACGGCTTAGCCAAATGGTTTCCCCCTTTCAAAGATGTCTTTAGTGTTTATTTCTTATAAGCCTGAAGACCCAGCAATATAGTTTGTCATTAAACTAGTGTGCCACTTGTAGAAGTGAGCATATGGTCAGTCTATTTAAAATTAAAAGTGATGTTTTCTCATAAGTTGGAGAAAATTAAATTTCCATAAACACCAGTGTAATTATAATTTCCACTAAACATGGAGACCCAAACTTTCAAGGCAGAGATAAAATAAATTAAATTTTATAAGTTAAATCACAAAAACAATTTCTTGTCTGTGATTAATTCTTTGCAGATTGAATCAGAACTGAAAACCTGAATAGAATAAAAGGAGTTATCTCATCACACATATGGGAAGGAGTTCAGATAAAGTTATTTGCATCTCCTGAAATTGAGTAGGGGTTTGTATACTTATTTAAATGAAGTTTTACTCTATCCTCAGTGGAATTATATGAGAATGGAGAGCAATCATACATTCACTTACAGAGGGATTAAAGTGATATAAATTGACCAGAGGGTAATTTTTCATTCAGGGATTGGATCCATTTTTTTTCTCAAACAAGCACCCCTACATTGGCATACCTTTCACCATGCCCTGCCTTCTAAAGTCCAACTGAACTTCACTCATGGTATTCAAAATGGAGCTATGGTTTTACTCAACTCAAATAAGTGAGATCCCAAATGAATCCCAAGTGAGATCATGAATTAGTTGGGGCAGGGACAGCATATCATACAGGGCCATTACACAAAATGAAAATGTATTACTTAGTAGCAACCTGGGTAGCTATAATTCAAGGTGGTTTGGAACATTCCTAGGAAATTGTATCCATGGTGAAAATGATTTCAAAGCATTAGTCATATATACTGGCATGTCTGGAGATTCAGCACAATTTTCCAATAGTTAATGACTGAGTTGAGATTGCCCTGGATCAAATCCAGAATTAAAGAACACATTTAGCAAGGCAAAGTAGGAGTGGCTGGACAAGAATATAAATGACCTCTGAATTTAATCCATGAGATTGTATACACTACAATGGATATGTAAACAAGTATCCTTATTAGAATAATAGATGTAGAAACACTTTATGGTTTTACGTTCTTTTATGTGTAAAGTAAGATGCATTGAATTAGACAACTTCTAAAATAACTTTCCTCTCTTTTTTTTTTTTTTAGTTTACCTCATTCATTTCCAAAAGATTTGGGTTAAAAATTTCTCCCCAATTTTCCCTACCCACCACCCCAAAACAGCATTTCCACTGAATATCCCCTCCCCCAATCTGCTCTTTCCCACATCTTCCCATATTCCCCATTCGACTTTCCAGTTGGGCAGTAGGGCACGGTGGATCTCTATGCTCCAGTGCCTGTATATCTCATTTTCCAGTTACATTCAAAATTATATATATATAAACTTTTTACCTTAAAACTTTGTTTTCAGATTCTTCCCCGCCCTCTCCTGTCACCCACCTTCACTGGGAATATAAGCAATTCAATATAGGTTGTCAATGAATAGCTACAGAAAATATTTTCATAGTGGATATATTGGGGAAGACTGATTATATTTCCATTTCAATTATCCCCCTCCCACTTGTTCTATTGTCTCCTTTGATCATTTACCTTTTCAAAAATGGGTACTTCCAACTTCCCTACCCCCCCAGCCTTCCCTCACTTCCATTATGCCCCCTCTCTTCCCCTTCCCTTCTACTATCCTCTAGGGGGAGATACCTTATATAGTGGGTATGTCATTCACTTCCTAAGCCAAATTAATATAGAATAAAGTTGACTCATTCCCTTTTGCCTTCCTGTTCTGCCTCTCCATTGTAACAATTTTCCCTTGCCTCTTCTATATGAGATAATTTACCCTATTCTATCATCTCCTGTCATTATATTCCTCTCTCAACTCTTAATTTCACCTTTTATGTATCATCCCTTCCTATTCAATTGGTCCTGTGCCCTGTATACGTATACCTGTAGATATATATATATATATATATATATATATATATATATATATATACACACATTCACATATGTATTCATATGCCCATATGCCCTCCTATGCAGACATATATATGTATGTATACATATACACACATATACATATATTTATATATACCTAAACACATATATACATTTCTTTTCCCTCCAAATATTCTCACACTGAGAAAAGATTCATAAGTTACACTTATCATTTTTCCATGTAAGAATATAAGTAGTTCAACTTTGAGAAGGTCCTTATGTTTTCCTTTCCCTATTTACCTTCTCAAGGTTCTCTTGCTTCTTATATCTGAATGGCAAATTTTCTATTCAACTCTGTTTTTTTTTTTTTTAATCAGGAATGTTTGAAATTCCTCTATTCCACTGAATGACCAAATTTTCACGTGGAATATGACACTCAGTTTTACTGTTTAGGTGATTGTTGGTTTAAATGCCAGCTCCTTTGACCTCTGGAATAACATGTTACAAACCCTTTGATCCCTCAATATAGAAACTGCCAGGTCCCGAGTTATCTTGATTGTGTTTCAAAAATATTTTCTTCCTGGCTGCTTGTAATATTTTCTCCTTGATCTGGGAACTCTGGAATCTGGCTATAATATTCCTAGGAGTTTTCTTTTTCGGATCTTTTTTCAGGAGGTGATTGTTAGATTCTTTCAATCTCTATTTTGCCCTCTGGTTCTAAAATATCAGGGCAATTTTCCTTGATAATTTATTGAAGGATGATTTCTTGGTTCTTTTCTTGATCACAGCTTTTAGGTAGACACATAATTTTTAAATGATCTCTTCTGGATCTATTTTCCAGGTCAATGGTTTTTCCCATGAGATATGTCATGTTCTCTTCTATTTTTTCATGTGTTTGTATCTGTTTAAGAGTATGTTGATTTCTCATAAAGTCACTAGCTTCCATTTGCTCCAGTATAATTCTGAAAGAAGGATTCTCTTTAGTGGTCTTTTAACATTCTTTTTCCAGCTGGCAAATTCAGCTTTTTAAGGCATTCTTCTCCTCATTGCCTTTTTGAGCCTCTTTTGCCATCTGTGTTCGTTTATTTTTAAGGTGTTATGTTCTTCAGTCAAGTTGTTGACTCTCATTTCATAATTTTCTTGCATCACTCTCATAACTCTTCCCAATTTTCCTCCATTTCTCTTATTTGATTTTCAAAATCCTTTTTAACCTTTTCTATGGCTTGTAACCAGCTCATATTTTTCTTGGAAGCTTTTGGTGCAGGAGTTCTGACTTTGCTATTTTCTATGCTTTGATCTTTTTTGTCCCCAAAATAGGAGTATAAAGTTGGGTCACTCTGTTTGTTTTGCTTCCTTTGCCTACTTTTGTTTCTACTCAATTACTTGACTTTGGGGCTTTTTGCCACATTAGAACTCTGCTACCAGGAAAGGAAGCTTTATCCCAAAAGCAGAGGTTTTCACAGCTGCTGAAGAAATTAGTTGGGTGCCCTCTACGCAGCCTCCACATGTTCTGGCAAGCTGGTCATGCACCCCAGGACCTCCACTGTAGACAGCAATCCAGATCCAAGCAGGTTAAAGCAAGAGTGATTACCCCTCAGACTGGTCACTTGGTCTCCCTACAATCTGCAGACCAGGAGCTGAAGCTTCCACATGGCAGCAGCTGCACGGCCACAACACCTCAGCCACTTCTCACCCTTGTGGCAAAGCCTGGATCATACTCTGAATTCCCAGGTCCCAAAGTCCACACTGCGATGACCTTTCACTTTGTCCTTTGCATCTATGGTTTGATAATTCTGGAAACTGTCACAGCTACTGGTGATCTGAAATCCCTTCCAGTAGGCTGTTCTGGGACTAAGAACTCAGACTCCAGGGGAGCTGGGCTTGGCTCACAGAGAGCTGCACTGGCCTCTTGCTGCCAACCTGCTTGGCTGTCCTCAGCAGGAGGTTAGCTTCTCTGTGTCATTTTGTGGGTTTTGTAGCTCCAAAGTTTTCCTAGAGTCATTTTTTACATTAATTGGGGGAAGTGGGAGCTAGAGCTGAGAGGACATCCTGTTTCTACTCTGCCATCTTGGCTCTACCTCTCCTAAAATAACTTTCTATTGTAAATTGAGGGCACCTCTCTTAATTATGTCCATTTGGATACATTCTACTTCATATTCTGTCTGCTAAGGCAGAGGACTTCAAATAATTTTTTAATCTGAAGAAGAAGCATGGAATACTTGATAAAGAGTTAACATGGCATCAGGAAGACCCACATTCAGATTCTTCTTTCAACATTTACAAGCTCTGTGACTATGAGAAATTCACAGTTTTCTGGGAGTATTTTCATTTTAAAAACTGTAAATAAAATAGTACCCAACCCAAAAAAGGGATCATGAAGGATCAACTAATGTGACATATGGAATATTCTTTGTATGTCTGATAAAGATCTTATAAGTAAACCTTAACATTTTATAATAATGATTTTGATATAACCTTTAATGAAAAAGTGAATGTTCAAAAGTAAAAACAAACAAAAATGCATTTGTATTATCTTGCCAACATCAAAGTGTTTTTTGGTTATTCACATCAACCATTAGCAGAGTTCAAGTATATGCATGTTGAGAATGCTCAAGTGGCAAAGGAGTTAATTTATACCTTCTGAAATTCTCTTTTCTGAAATCCTCAATATATTGCCTTAAGTATAGCATAGATTTCTGATGCATTCCTTATAAGGTACTGAAACTGTCTTTTTTCAGTGTTTCTATTTTTTTTCTTTAGTTCTCTGTACATACAATGCTGCCAGATGTTAGATACTTCTGATTTAGCAAGTATATAGATGCACACACTCACACACACACACACACACACACACACACACACACACACACACAAAGAGACAGAGACATAGAAAGACAGAGAGACAGAGACAGAGAGTGAACATTGTAAAACCTACAAAATAATTATCTTCCCTCATTTTATCAGTGTTGTCAGTATTTTATGGCAAGGTACTCCTTTTATTCATTTTATTTGTTCCCCCAAGCTTCTACCCATTTTGTATCTCATCCTAAAATAAAAGTTGGAAAATGAGAACCCCATGTAGTCACATTTTCAAAAGAAAAAGCCTTCTTCTTTCCACTTTAGCATTCATTTCTTCTTTGTCCTAAGTGTTTCATTCTTCCTTTCACATTCGTTGCAATATCTCTGGATATTTTATCTAACTATTACTTTCTTTCAGGGATGGGGTTGTGAAAATCAATTTTCTTTCTCTGAATTCCTTGAAATATGACATCTTACAATCAAAGTTATATTCAAGACTTTTTTATCTTTATTTTAATCATTCGTTATCTAGAAATTGTGGAACACAGAAATGAAAAGGTGAAAGTCTATGTTGACTCGAGATTGTGACTCGAGGTCTTTCGGAGGTGGATGATGTAGACCAGAAGAAGTTAATAGGGTATTTGAAAAAAAAGAAGAAGAAAATCAAATTACCTGTATAAAAAAATAAAAAAAGGATGAATTCAGCATCAAGGAAGAGGATATGAAACCAATAATTAGGAGATATTTGGCCAAGTATATGCCTACAAATCTAACAATCTTAATGAAATCAATGAATATTTACAAAAAAAATAATTTGCCCATATTACCAGAAAAGGAAGTAAAATACTTAAATAGCCCCATTTCAGAAAAAAAATTAAAGTAAACATCAATAAATTCCCTAAGAAAATATTTCCAGGATCAGATGGATTTACAAATGAATTCTACCAAAAATTTAAAGTGCAAGTAATTCCAATACTATATAAACTATTTGTAAAAATAGTTGGAGTCCTACAGAATTCTTTTTTAATATGGATATGGTGCTGATAGATAAAGCAGGAATAGCCAAAACAATGAAAAAATTATAAAAAAAATTCCTAATGAATATTAATTGAAAATTTAAATAAAATATTAGCAATGAGATTAGAGTAATTTATCACCAGAATAATATACTATGACCATGTAGGATTGCTACTAGGAATGTAGGGCTGGTTCAATATTAGGAAAACTATTAGCATAAGTTATTACATCAAAAAATGATAAAAGGGGGGTGGAGCCAAGAAGGCAGAAAGGAAGCAGTAATTTCTCTAAGCTCCTCTGGGAATCCCATCACTAAACCTTAAAACGTGAATCTGAACAGTTTCTGGAGTGACAAAATCCACTGGGAGACCAAACGTGGCAGAATCCAGCCCAGGAAAGTGCCCAGTGCATCTGGACTGGAGGAGCACTGAGCATGTGGGGTCTGCACAACTCAGACTTAAGAGCAGACAAGCAGACTTCCCCAGAGAGAGAAGAAGCCCCAGCCTGCAGACTTACCAATGATGAATTGCAGTCATCTCACCTTCATCTCACTAGAGAATGGGATGGATCATTGGAGCCAGGGAAGAGAGTGCTCTGGCTCCCAGTGGAGACAGCAGCTTCTCCTGCAGCTATCGGCCCCAAGCCTGGAAGTTTAGAAATTGCCTGCCTGTATAATACAGGGGTTAGAATAGCAAAGTAAATTCTAGATTCTCTGAAACTCCCATTCCTTCTTCATGAAGTAGAAAACCCAAAGATAAGTGTCCCACCAGGATTGAAATCCCAAGTTAGTGGATATAGGCTCAGGCTTGGGAGTCTTCAAGAAGGGGTGTAATTGAGACAGCCAGGAGTCTAAAGAGAAGAGAGAGAGGAGTCCCAATGAGCCCCACCTCACCTGACCAGCAAAAGCCTGTCTGAGCTATACCCTAAGGATATAGAAGAAGAAATCTGTACTGGCTAAACCACCCCTCTCCCACAGACTACTCTGGGCACATCAACATACCTATGTAAGATTCCTGTCTTAACCACAAACTAGATACCCAGAGGCTACAGCATTCAGAGTAAACAACCAGGACCTTAGCTCACAGCCTGAGAAATTAAGAAATAGGAAATCACAATGGGAAGGAAGGAAGCTGAGAAGTAGAAGGGGAAGGCAAGAAAATCGATCTGAGCTTTCTATGTAGGTCAAGAACAACCAAATACACAGGAAAATTTGGTTGGACTCTTTACCCACACCTGAGATGACAGAAGGATGACTCAAACCCAAATAGCATTCTTGGAGAAGCTTAAGAAAGATTTTAAAGACCAAATCAGGGAGGCAGTGACCAACTTGGAAAAAAGTTGCACTGAAGAAAACAAATCCTTAAAAAGTAAAATTAGTAAAGTTACTGGAGAAAATACCTCAATAAAAAAGGACCTTCAAAAAATAACTGAAAACTATAATTCGCTACAAATTAGAATCAATCAAATTGAAACTCAGAACTCTATGATGCACCAAGAACCAATCAAACAAAACAAGAAGACTGAAAAATTGGAAGAAAATGTAAAATACCTCACTGTAAAAACAACTGACCTAGAGAACAGATCCAGGAGAGATAACTTAAGAATGATAGGTCTACCAGAAAGCCATGATGAAAAAAGCAGCCTAGACAACATCCTCCAAGAGAGTGTCAATGAAAACTATCCTGAGATCCTGGAATCAGAAGATAAAATAGTTATTGAAAGAATTCACTGGAATCCTCCTGAAAGAGATCCCAAATTGAAAACTCCAAGAAATATGGTAGCCAAATTCCAGAATTACAAGATTAAGGAAAAAATACTTCAAGCAGCCAAAAAGAAACAATTCAAATATTGAGGAACTACAGTCAGAAATACACAGGACCTAGCAGCTTTTACATTAAAAGATGGGGGGGGGGGGTGGAGCCAAGATGGCGGAGTAGAAACAGTGTGTCCAAGGCACTCTCCCCCTAGATCACCTCCAAACTATGTAAAAGGGGACTCTTAACAACTTCTGGAGCCCCAGCACCCACAGAACAACACAGAGAGGCTAACCTCCCGCTGAGGACAGCCCAGCAGCCCTGCAGGGAGGACCAGCACAGGCTCTGGGAGCCAGCAGCACAAGCGTACAGTGTGTGGAAAGCTGAGCCCAGGTCCAGGTGAGCCGTGGTTTTAGCCCCAGGACGTCCAAGCCAGCAGCTGGCTGGAGGGACCCCAGAACACCAGCAGGTGTGGCTATTCCAAAATTATAAACTAAGATATGCCTAGGACAAAGTGAGAGGCTAGTGCCCTATAGATTTTGGGACCAGTATTTGGGGAATTTGTTGGCTTTCTCCCCTGGGGGCTAGAAGCCTCTGAGGAGACATGCCATTTTGCAGTTTTCAGTGGCAGCTCCAGCTCCTGGCCTGCAAACTGTAGGGAGATCCAGCGATCAGTCTTGGGGGGTAATTGCTCTTGCTTTAACCTCCCTGGATCTGGATTGTGATTTGGTGGGGGGGAAGGTCTGGGATGTGTATGCAGCTTGCCAGAAAGCTGTGAAGACATTCGGCAATGAAAGCTCTCCTGTCTGGTGGCAGAGTCCTACTGTGTCAACAAGCCCAAAAGTCAAGTAATTAAGTGGCAACATGCCAAGGCAAAGGAAACAAAATAAACAGAAAAATGCAACATTAGACTCCTATTTGGGGGGCAAAGAGGATCGAAGCAGGGAACAGGAATAGGACTGTGAGGTCAGACATCCTGCTCCAAAAGCCCCAGGGGAAAACATGAGCAGGTTGCAGGCCATAGAGGACCTTAAGAAGGACTTTAAAAATCAAATAAGAGAAGTGGAGGAAAAACTGGGAAGAGAAATGAGAAGGATGCAGGAAAATTATGAAATGAGGGTCACAGCCTGACTGAGGAAAACAACACCTTAAAAAATAGACTAACTCAAATGGCAAAGGAAGCCCAAAATGGTAAAGAGGAGAAGAATGCTTTAAAAAGTCGAATATGCCAGATGGAAAAAGAATCTCAAAAGCTCACTGAGGAGATTCATTCCCTCGGAGTTAGACTGGAGCAAATGGAAGCTAATGACTTTATGAGAAATCAAGATGCTGCTAAGCAGATCCAAACAAATGAAAGATTAGAAGGGAATGCGAAATATCTCATGGGAAAAACCACTGACCTGGAAAATAGATCCAGGAGAGACAATTTAAAAATTATTGGACTACCTAAAAGCCATGACCAAAGAAACATCTTAGAAATCACCCTTCAAGAAATTCTTAAGTAAAATTGCCCTAATGTTTTACACCCAGAGTGAAAAATAGAGGTTGAAAGAATCCACCAATCACCTCGTGAAAAAGATCCCAAAAAGAAAACTCCCAGGAATATTATAGCCATGTTCCAGAATCCCCAGATCAAGGAGAAAATATTACAAGCAGCCACGAAGAAACAATTTCAATATTGTGGAAACACAATCAGAATAGCCCAGGACCTGGCAGCTTCTACACTGAGGGGTTGAAGGGCATGGAATATGATATTCCAGAGGGCAAAAGAGCTGGGACTGAAAACTGAGTATTTTGTTTCAGGGGAAAATATGGTCATTCAGTGGAATGGAGGACTTTCAAGCATTCTTGAGGAAAAAAACCAGAGTTGAACAGAAAATTTGACATTCAGACACAAGAAGCAAGAGATGCCTGAGAAGGTATTCAGGGAAAAGAAATCAAAAGGAACTTATCAAAGTTGACCTATTTACAATCCTATATGGAAAAACAATAACTGTGACTGATGAAACCTTTCTCAGTATGAAAATAATGGAAGAAGGGTGTATGGTCATATGAATACATATGTAAATGTGTGTATATATGTTTACAGTTATACATGGAGAGAGGGCATAGGTTGAATTTGTTGGGAAGGAATGATACTTAAGAGGTGAAATTATGAGGTGAGAGAGGAAAGTGGCAAGAGGAGATGGGGAGAGACAGGGTAGGGTAAACTATCTCATGTAGAAGAAGCAAGGGGAAGTGGTTGCAAGGGGGGGAAGAATAGGAAGGCAAAAAGGCAAAACCACATTCTCATTGAATTTGGTTCAGGGAGAGAATGACATACATACTAAATGGGATATCTCAACCTGCAGCAGGATAGGGGGAAGGGGGATGAGAGGAGGGATGATGGATGGGAGGGCATCCTTGGGGGGAGGGGAGGTTGGAAGTACCCACTATAGAAGAGGGACAGGTTCAAGTAGGGAATGGACCAGGTGGGGGGTGGGATGGGTGGGAGGGAATTATAAGCAGCCTTCTCAAATATATCTACTATGGTAATATTTTGCATAGCTATACATGCAAAACACATACTGAATTACTTATCTTCCCAGAGGGAATGGGTGGTAACGGAGGAAGGGAATGGATCTGAAATTCGAGGTCTTAAAAGTAAATGTGAAAAAATACTTTTCATACTTAATGTTTCTAAAAAAGTGTTTCATACATTTAGTATATTTTGGTGCCCTTTTCCAGGAGATTTCATCCTGTAAGCTTTGAGGCTAAGAGTTCAGCTTGATTTTTGGAGGTTAAGATGATGAACAAGGTCATTTAGTTCTGTTTACGCCATTAAAGAGTGACCTGAGGGGCAAAAAAAGATAGGAGGGAATGAAACGTGATATTTCATAGGGCAAGAGAGCTAGGACTACAACCAAGGATTAACTACCTAGCAAAACTGAGCATAATCTCTCAGGCAAGGACGTGGTTGTTTAATGAAATAAGAGACTTCCAGACTTTCCTGATGAAAAAGCCAGAACTCAATGGAAAATTTTATCTCCAATTACAAGACTCAAGAAAGACATAAGAATGTAAACAAGGAAAACACAGGCTCACACATACATACATACACACAACCACACTCATGGACACATGCACATAACTTGCTATGCAACAAGAACAAAATGTTCACATCCCTATATGACTAGTGGATAACTATCAATATTGAAATTTTTTATGATTATCATGACCTTCAAAGTGTTTAACATATATAGAGGGTGTGGGTATGAATGAACTAACCTGAAGATTAAAAAAAAAAACTAATTAAGGGGATCATATGGTCTGTAATGGGATGAAAGGAAAGGATGATATAGAAACAGGTAAAACATGCCATTCGAAGATGCATAAAAACACACTATAGTAGATGGGAAAGAAAGAGGGAGAGGAACAACATTCAACACTATTATCACTGTTTCTAGTTCAAAGATGGATCAGCTCAATCAGTCAAGTTTAAGATTCTAATGTGAATAGACAAATAAATTCATTAAATAGAGGAAAAGCAAGAAGGAAGAGGAGCACTGTTTGAAATTTACTCTCATTGGTTTGGTGTCAAACAGGGAGTAGCTTACTCTAATAAGTATAAAAACTTATTGTGTCCTATAGGCAGTAGGAGGATAAGGGGGGATAAAAAGGAGGAGTCTAAAGGGGGGAACAGAGGGGAAGGAAATAGTAGTGAGGGGAAAGGGTAGGTTAAGAAGGGGGTCACTGGGTGGGAAAACTGAAAGAGGGGGCAGTCAAAAGGAAAAACTTCAAGGAGGGGAAGGGAGAAGGAAGAAATAAAAGCATAAACAGGGGAGGGAAGAGGATGGAGGGGAAGAGACATATAGTCATCATTACTGTGAATGTGAATGGGTTGAATTCTTCCATAAAACAGCGGTGGGTAGCATAATGGATTAAAAATCATAATCCTACACTATGCTGTCTACAAGAAACACATTTGAAACAAAGGGATACCCGCAGGGTAAAGGTAAAAGGCTGTAATAGAATTTACTATACCTCAGCTAAAGTAAAAGAAGCAGGGGTAACAATCATTATCTCAGATAAAGCAAAAGCAAAAATAGATCTAATTAAAAGAGGTAAGGAAAGAAACTCTATCCTGCTAAAATGCACCATCGAAAATGAAGCAATATCATTACTTAACATATATGCACCAAGTGGTATGGCATCCAAATTCCTAGAGGAGAAGTTAAAGGAATTAGTGGAAGAGAGACATAGCAAAACTATAATAGTGGAGGACCTTAATCTCCCCCTCTCTGAACTTGGTAAATCTAACCTCAAAATAAACAAGAAAGAAGTTAAGGAGGTGAATAGAATATTAGAGAGGCTAGATATGATAGATCTCTGGAGAAAACTGAATGGGGATAAAAATGAATTTACTTTCTTCTCAGCAGTGCATGGCACCTACTAAAAATAGTGCAGAAAGGCAAAAATATCAAATGCATCATTCTCAGCTCATGATGCAATAAAATTATGTGCAATAAAGGGTCATGGAAAGATAGACTAAAAACTAAGTGTAAAGTAAACAATTTAATCCCAAAGAATAGGTGGGTTAAAACAAGAAATTATAGAAACAATCAGTAATTTCATTCAAGAGAATGATAATAATAATACAACTTTCCAAAATTTGTGGGATTCTTTAAAGGCAGTTCTTAGGAGGAAGTGTTATAACCCTAAGTGCATAAATAAAGAAATTAGAAAAAAGGAAGGTAAATTAATTGAACAGGCAATTGAAAAAGCTAGAAAAAGAACAAATTTAAAATCCCCAGTTTCATACTAAATTAAAAAATATTTAAAACCACAGGAGAGATTAATAAAATTGAAATTAAGAAAACTAGGGGGCGGAGCCAAGATGGCGGAGTAGAAACAGCTCGTCCAAGCCTCTCTGCCCCCAGATTCTCCACAAACTATGTAAAAAAGGACTCTGAAAATCTTCTGGAGCCCCAGCACCCACAGAACAATACAGAGAAGCTAACCTCCCGCTGAGGACAGCCCAGCACCCTGCAGGAAGGACCAGCGCAGTGGTCTGGGAGCCGGCAGCGCGCAGAGCACAGGAGCCGAGCCAAGCCCAGGCCCACGTGAGCCGAGGTTTTAGCCCCAGGGCGGCAGGGCCAGCAGCCGGCTGGAGGAACCCCAGAACACCAGGAACTGTGGAGACGCCAGAATTATCAACATAGACTTGCCTAGGACAAAGTAAGAGGTTAGTGTCCTATGGACTTTGGGACCTGTATTTGGGGAATGCGTCAGCTCCCTCCCCTGGGGGCTAGAAGCCGCTGAGGAGACACGCCATTTTGTAGTTTTCAGAGGCATCTCCAGCTCCCAGCCTACAAATTGTGGGGAGATCCAGCGATCAGTCTTGGGGGGTAATCGCTCTTGCTTTAACCTCCCTGGATCTGGATTGTGATCTAGGGTGGAAGTTGTGGGTGGGTTTACAGCTTGCCAGAAACGGAAGTTGCCCCCCACACGTTCGGGACAAAAATTCCTCTATCTGGCCTTAAAGCCATAGTGTGGCAACAAGCCCAAAAGTCAAGTAATTAAGTGGCAACATGCCAAGGCAAAGGAAACAGAAAAATGCAACCCTAGACTCCTATTTTGGGGGCATAGAGCGGGAAAAGGACTGTGAGGTCAGAAGTCCTGCTCCAAAAGCCCCAGGGGAAAACATGAGTGGGTTGCAGGCCATAGAGGACCTTAAGAAGGACTTTAAAAATCAAATAAGAGAAGTGGAGGAAAAATTAGAAAGAGAAATGAGAAGGATGCAGGAAAAGTATGAAATGAGGGTCAACAGCCTGACTGAGGAAAACAACACCTTAAAAAATAGACTAGCTCAAATGGCAAAGGAGGCCCAAAAGGGCAATGAGGAGAAGAATGCCTTAAAAAGTCGAATTTGCCAGATGGAAAAAGAATCTCAAAAGTTCACTGAGGAGATTCATTCCTTCAGAGTTAGACTGGAGCAAATGGAAGCTAATGACTTTATGAGAAATCAAGATGCTGTTAAGCAGATCCAAACAAATGAAAGATTAGAAGGCAATGTGAAATATCTCATGGGAAAAACCACTGACCTGGAAAATAGATCCAGGAGAGACAATTTAAAAATTATTGGACTACCTGAAAGCCATGATCAAGGAAAGAACCTAGAAATCACCCTTCAAGAAATTCTCAAGGAAAACTGCCCTGATGTTTTAGATCCAGAGGGCAAAATAGAGGTTGAAAGAATCCACCGATCACCTCCTGAAAAGATCCCAAAAAGAAAACTCCCAGGAATATTATAGCCAGGTTCCAGAATCCCCAGATCAAGGAGAAAATACTACAAGCAGCCAGGAAGAAACAATTTCAATATTGTGGAAACACAATCAGAATAGCCCAGGACCTGGCAGCTTCTACACTGAGGGATCGAAGGGCATGGAATATGATATTCCAGAGGGCAAAAGAACTGGGAATGAACCCAAGGGTCACCTACCCAGGAAAACTGAGTATTTTGTTTCAGGGGAAAATATGGTCATTCAGTGGAATAGAGGACTTTCAAGCATTCTTGAGGAAAAAACCAGAGTTGAATAGAAAATTTGACATCCAGACGCAAGAAGTAAGAGATGCCTGAGAAGGTAATCAGGGAAAAGAAATCAAAAGGAACTTATCAAAGTTGAACTATTTACATTCCTATATGGAAAAGCAATATCTGTGACTGATGATATCTTTCTCACTATGAAAATAATGGAAGAAGGGGGTGTGGTCATACGAATACATATGTGAATGTGTGTGTATATGGTTACAGTTATATATGGATAGAGGGCATAGGTTGATTTTGTTGGGAAGGGAGAGTACTCAAGGGATGAAATTATGAGGTGAGAGAGGAAGTGGCAAGAGGAGATGGGGAGAGACATGGTAGGGTAAACTATCTCATGTAGAGGGAAGTGGGTGCAAAGGAGGGGGAGAATAAGGAAGGCTAAAAAGGCAAAACCACATTCACATTGAATTTGGTTCAGGGAGAAAATGACATACATACTAAATGGGATATCTCAACCTGCAGCAGGATAGGGGGAAGGGGGATGAGAGGAGAGATGATGGATGGGAGGGCATCCTTGGGGTGAGGGGAGGTTGGAAGTACTCACTATAGAAGAGGGACAGGATCATGTAGGGAATGGACCAGGTGGGGGTGGGATGAGTGGGAGGGAATTATAAGCAGCCTTGTACAATATATCTACTATGATAATGTTTTGCCCAGCTAGACATGTACAACATATACTGAATTACTTATATACCAAGAAGGAATGGGTGACAAGGGAGGAAGGAAATGGATCTGAAATTCAAGGTCGTAACATTAAATGTTTCAAATATATATACAAATACTATTATTAATACTCTTTTGCCTATAATTGGGAGATAAGATGTGCAGGCATTGGGACACAAAGATTCATCTTCCTCTAATGGAAAGTCGATGGGGGTATGGGAGAAGGTATGGGAGAGAGCAGATTGGAGGAAGCGATATCTTGTGGGACTGCTGTTCTGGGAGGTTGGGTAGGGGAATAATGGGGGGAAAATGATTGTAACTCAAAATCTGGCGGAAATGAATGATGTAAAACAGAAGTTAATAAAGTATTTGTTTTTAAAAAATTAAAAGAAATAGCACATTGTACAACAGAAAAAAAAGAAATTAAGAAAACTATTGACTTAATAAATAAAACTAATAGCTGGTTTTACCAAAAAAAAAGAAATAAAATTGATAGACACTTAGTCAATATGATAAAAAAAGAAAGAAGCAAACCAAATTAGGAGTATCAAAAATGAAAAGGGTGAATCTACCTTCAATTAAGAGGAAATCAAAATATTAATTAGGAATTATTTTTTCCCAATTGTATGCACATAAATATGACAATTTTAATGGATGGGTGAATATTTACAAAAATACAAATTGCTCAGATTTACT
The DNA here is from genome assembly GCA_011680675.1 of Gymnobelideus leadbeateri. Classification (NCBI taxonomy): domain Eukaryota; kingdom Metazoa; phylum Chordata; class Mammalia; order Diprotodontia; family Petauridae; genus Gymnobelideus; species Gymnobelideus leadbeateri. The sequence goes on from WOXC01003308.1 coordinate 36,679, forward strand.
GAAGAGGAAGTAAATTACTTAAATAACCCCATCTCATAAAAAGAAATCAAACAAGCCACCAGTGAACTCACTAGAAAAAAATCACCAGTGCAAGATGGGTTTACTAGTAAATTCTATCAAACATTTAAAGAACAATCTATTCTAATACTCTACAAAATATTTGTGAAAGTTAGTGAAGAAGGAGTCCTACCAATTTCTTTCTATGACACAAATATGGTACTGATTCCTAAATCAGGAATAGATAAGACAGAGAAAGAAAATTATAGACTAATTTCCCTCATGAATTTAGATATAAAAATTTTAAATAAAATATTACCTAAAAGACTACAACAACTTATCACAATAATAATACACTTTGATCAGGTAGGACTTATTCCAGGAATGCAAGGATGGTTTAATATAAAGAAAACCATCAGTATATTTGATCATATCAACAATAAAATTAGCAAAATACACATGATTATCTCAATAGAAACAGAAAAGGCTTTTGACAAAGTACAGCATCCATTCCTATTAAAAGCACTAAAAAGTATAGGAATAAATGGAGCCTTCCTTAAAATAGTTGATAGCATCTATTTAAAACCATCAGCAAGTATTATATAGAATGGGTATAAACTAGAAGCATTTCCAATAAGATCAGGAGTAAAACAAAGGTGTCCACTACCACCCCTCTTATTCAATCTGGTACTAGAAACGTTAGCAGCAGCAATTAGAGAAGAAATGAAATCAAATGAAACAAATTAGGCAAAGAAGAGACCAAGCTATCACTCTTTGCAGATATGATGATATACTTAGAGAATCAAGTAAAAAAACTACTTGAGACAACAAATACATTTGGCAAAGTTTTAGGATATGAAATAAACCCACATAAATCCTCAGCATTCCTATATATTTCTAATGAAACTCAACAGCAAGAGACAGAAAAAGAAATCCCATTTCAAGTCGCTGTAGACATTATAAAATATTTGGGAATCTACCTGCCAAAACAAACCCAGGACTTATATCATCACAACTACAAAACACTTCTCAAACAAATAAAGTCAGATCTAACTAATTGGAAAAATATCAGTTGCTCATGGCTGGGTCAAGCTAATATAATAAAAATGACAATTTTATCCAAATTAAATTATATATTTAGTGTCACACCAATCAATTTACCAAAAAAAATACTTTATAGAGTTAGACAAAATAGCAACAAAATTTATTTGGAAGAACAAACTGTCTATAATATCAAGGGAATTAATGAAAAGAAATGCTAGGGAAGGTGGACCAGCTATACCAGATTTAAATCTGTATTATACAGCAGCAGTCATCAAAACTGCTTGGTACTGGCTGAGGAATAGAGTAGTAGATTAATGGAATAGATTGGGCACATGAGATCCAGCAGTTCATGAGTATAGTAATCTATTGTTTGATAAACCCAAAGACCCCAGGTTTTGTGATAAGAATGCACTATTTGACAAAAACTGCTGGGGAAATTGTAATATAGTATGGCAGAAACTGGGCATAGACCATTACCTAACACCATATACCAAAATCAAGTCTAAATGTGTGTATGATTTTGGTAAAATGGATGATACTGTAAGCAATCTAGGAAAACAAAGAATGATTTACCTGTCAGATTTGTGGAGAGGGAAAGACTCTAGGACCAAATAAGAATTAAAGAGCAGCATAAAATGTAAAATGGTTAATTTTGATTACATTAAATTGAAAGGCTTCTATATAAACAAAGCCAATGTAACCAAGATCAAGAGGGAGGTGGGAAATTGGGAAAGAATTTTTACAACCTATATCTCTGATAAAGGACTCATTTCTAAATTGTACAGAGAATTGAGTCAAATCTATAAGAATACAAGTCACTCCCCAATTGACAAATGATCACAGGATATGAACAAGCAGTTTTCAGAGAAAGAAATTGAAGATATCAATAAGCATATGAAGAAATGCTTGAAATCACTATTGATTAGAGAAATGCAAATCAAAACAACTCAGACATACTACATTTTCCCAGTCAGATTGGCTAAGATGACAAAACAGGGAAATGACAAAGGCTGGAGAGGATGTGGGCAAATTGGAACACTAATGCGTTGCTGGTGGAGTTGCGAACTTATCCAACCATTATGGAGAGCAATTTGGAATTATGCCCAAAGGGTTATAAATAATTTCATACCTTTTGACCCAGCAATGCCACTTCTAGGGTTATATCCCAAATAGAGCCTAGAAGAGGGAGGAAGACCCATATGTACAAAAATATTTATAGCAGCTCTTTTCATGGTTGCAAAGAATTGGAAATTAAAGGGGTGCACATCAATTGGGGAATGGGTAAACAAGTTGTGGTATATGTGTGTAATGGAATATAATTGTGCTATAAGAAATGAAGAGGAGACAGTTTTAATATTTACCTGGAGAGGCTTTATAAAAACTGATGTTGAGTGAGAAGAGTAGAACTAGGAGAAATTTGTATACAATCACAGACACAACATATATAAAATGACCAACTATGACAAACTGGACTCTTCCCAGCAATGCAGTGATATAAGTCAATCCCAAAAGACTCATGAAGGAGAGAGATGTCTACATCCAGAGAAAGTATTAGAAAGAATTGTGATTGAATCCTGATGGAAGAAATCTAATAGATCTTTTTTCTTTTCATCATTTGGTTTTATTTCTTCTTTACCATTTTTCATCCCATCTAGTACAAACGCCTTTGTAACTTTACTAATGTCTAATATGAAAGTATTTGCAGATCCTATACTGGACTATATGTCATTGTGGGGTGTGGGGGAGGGACGGAAGGGAAATTTGAAACTCAAGGAATTATGGAATTGAATTTTGTAAACTAAAAATAAACAAATAAATTAATTATAAAATGATAAAGGAACTCATGATTGTCTTTTTTTAAAGCAATTGGGGTTAAGTAACTTTCTCAAGGTTACACAGCTAGTCGTTATTTATGTGTGGGTACTCATTTTCTGAGGCCGGATTTGATTCCAGGTCATCCCAACTCTGAGGCTGGAGCTCTTAATCACTGCACCACCTAGCCACCCCTTTAGGGCAATTGGGGTTAAGTAACTTGCCCAAGGTCACACAGCTAGGTTTTTGTTTTGTGTGGATTAAGTGTTGGAGGCCGGCTCTGAACTCAGGTCCTTCTGACTCCAGGGCCAGCGCTCTATTCACCCCTCATGATTGTCATAATGGGTGCCGAAAAAGGTTTTGAAGAAAATGCAACATGCATTCTTATTAAAACCCTAGAGAGGGGGTGGAGTCAATTTGGTGGAATGAAGAGAGGTACTTGCTTGAGTTCTCCCCCAAACCCCTATGTAACAAATTATTCTAAACTAATTTTACAGCAGAAGAACCCACCAAAAGACAGAGTGAAACTAACTTCCAACCTAAGACAACCATGAAAGTTGGTTGGTGATTCTAGACTGCGAAAACTCAGTCCAGCACCAGCCACACCAGCATAGACTGGGTACCAAGAAACCTAGAGCAGAATGTCAAGGGATGGAATCACAGGCAGCTGTGGTGACTTCCAGTCTTCTGTAAAGCCAAGCACATGAAACATTCCAAAGGACTGTTGCTGTTAACAGATTAAAGGTTCTGATTATGCAGTACAGTGAATTCTCCATTTATTCAATAACAAACTAAGACAAAACATTCACAGAAATCAAAGTTCAGCATTCACAATGTTATGACATAACAACTTATCACTAAAATGGCCACATAGTTTTTACCAAAGTGGCCACATAGTTTTAAACAATGTATATTCATTTAGTAACTCAATCATTTAGTAAGTCCTTAATTGAATCTTCCTTAAAGATGCTTGTCTCCTTAATGGACACAAAGTACAAAGATCAAAGTTTTCCACACCAAGGTCACAGTAAGTTATAATATTCTCAGTCAACTTCAGGTACCCAAGAAGAGATCTTTTTATCTTGACTCAACTGGCCCTCAACTTCCATGGTTCCTCTACCACAGTCCCAGTTCTTGCCCAAATTTACACAGCTGTCACCTGTATTTTTAATGGAATCTGAAGTTCTTCCATGCCCCTTTGCATTGGCGAGTAAGCAGGCATTTGGCACCTTGTTTCAAGTTAACACCTTGTTTAAGCTAAGTTAACTAAATAATTAAAACAGAAGTAGTTAACACCTTTGGAGGAAGTTGCTGATGTAACAGAAAGGGGCAGAACAGGGAGGAGCTATACAGTATATATGGAAGAACACAAGCTGGACAGACAGAATTTCCTGGGTAAGCATTGTGGAGTCAGGAAAGCTGCTTCTGGATTGAAGACTGAACTGCTTATTGAAAAGAACTGAGAAGATGAATAAGAATTGAGAACTCAGACAGAATTTCTTGGAACAATCCATATGCAGGCTACATAAAGTGATTTTGATTTTGAGAATGGAGCTTATGGTGCTGGGGACTTCCAAGGACCAGACAGAGCTGCTGAGGATTTCCAAGGGTAAGCTAGAGCTGCAGAGAAATTCTGAGGCCCAGCTGGAGCTGCCAAAAACTGAGGAAGCATAACTGTGCTGCCAGCAACATTGTGCAATGACCACCTTTGACAGTCTTATCTCTTCTTAGAAATAAAATGATCTAAGACAATTCCAAAAGCCTCAAGATGGAAAATGATAAACACATCCAGAGAAAGAAATATGAAGCCTGAATGCATATCAAAGCATATTATTTTCTCTCTCTCTCTTTTTGTTCTTTCTTCTTTCTCATGGTTTTTCCCTTTGGTTCTAATTCTTCTGTACAACATGACTACTGTGAAACTGTGTGTTGTTGTTGTTTGTTGTTGTTGTTGTTGTTGTTTTTGTGTGTGTGTGTGTGGAGAGAGAAAGAGAGAGAGAGAGAGAGAGAGAGAGAGAGAGAGAGAGAGAGAGAGAGAGAAGAGCCTATAATGGATTGAATGCCATCTTGGAGTCGGAGAAGGGAAGAAGGGGAGAGAATTTAGAATTCAAAATGTTACAGAAGAGAATGTTGAAAACTGAAAATCAATAAATTAAAAATAAAATTTTTCCATAGAATGAAAAGAAAAAATATTTGAAAAAGAAGTCCCCTCAATGAAAAATGCTATCCATATCCAGAGAAAAACTGATACAGTCTGAATGCAGATCAAAGGATGTTATTTTTCCCCCTTCTTTACTATATTTATTTTTTGTGTTGCATTTCATATCACTATTGTGGAAATTTATTTTGCAGGATTGTATAACATAAATGAAATGGTGTACTTTCTTAGGGAGGGAGGGGGGAGAAGGGAGAAAATTTGAAACTGTGACATGTTTTAAATGAATGTCAAATTGGTTTTTAAATGTAATTAGGAGTGATAAAATATTATTTTGAAAAAAGAAATTGGATGAAGAATGTACAGAAAATGAGGAGACTGATAGAGCCCAGAATACATCTCAGTCAAAACAAACAACCATGCAAAAATGGTTACAATCTTTCCCAGGAAGAGTGCCATCTTAACATGACATCAACATAATTACAAACACATTTGCAAAATATCTTGGAGGAGGAAAATGGAATATTGTTACCTTATCCCCTTTCTAAGGAAAACCAAAAGGCATCTGAGGGGGAAATAATGTCACAGAGGGATTTGACTGTTGAACCAAGTTAGTAAAAAGAAAAATAAGAGGAATATTTATTAATCAAATTTGAAAAAAAATTTAAATGGGAAAATGGATGAATTCAGTTAATGCTGTTATGTAGTAATCTATTTTTATCAGTGACAAGACTGAAAATGTCACATTCTAGCTTTGCTATTTTAGTCTTTAAGTATATAGTGAAGAAATGGCAAGGGCACTTATAAAAATAGAGTTGACAAGAAGTGTCCCACTTACCCCATGCGATTACTTAGAGAGAAAAGACATTACCTAGAAATGCCCTCTCACATTCACATTCCCACAGGCAATACATCCTCTTTAGATTTTGCCTGGATAAATTATCAAGATATATAATATTTTTAAATTTTGAATATACATGAATATACAGATACATATATACACATTCGTATATGCCTATATATTCATATAGATATATGCATATATTGTGCATTTAAATATGTATGTATATGTATCTAAAGAGTTATACATTGGATATATAGCTATATTATAAAATATGTGCATATATAGACACATGATATCAATAGTAGATAAATTAATATTTAAAAATCAATTCATGTTTATGTTACTTGCATTTGGGTCCTGTACTAGCATGCAAACCATACTAAAATATGTAGCTAGCTACAACTTAGAATAGATACAAAATATACCTTTGGGAATAGAAGAATGGAGCTACATTATCTTGTCTGCTTCCTAATGTATAAGCTTTGGGTGAAATAGTAGAGGAAAGCATGGAAAAATAATAAAAGCAGAATACAAATAGGATAGGCACAAGAAACTAAAAATGAGAAAAATTGCTCAAGAGAAAAGAAGACAAAGTCTCCCAAATATCCTCCCAAGAGAAACCTTGATGAAATTCCAGGGATATTTTCATGAACAGGTTTTCAGTTCAGTAATTTTAGGTTACTAAATTTCTTTCAAGCTGCCAAAGACTCAAGACCTAAAATGTATTTTTTTTCTCCCTTTGCAAACTTTTAAAGAGAAAATGGAAGAACATTAAAGAGTAAGCTGTGAAGGGAATCATGGTTAAAAAATAAGACAATAATGCAATTTATTATAGTTAAAGAAAATGTTATTATAATAAAGAAAATAGTAGGTATTTAGGTAAAAGATTACTGAGGGTTTAAAAATTCCATTGCTTTAAGGAGGGGGGTGCAATCTAGGTAAAATGTATTAAGGTTTATTATGCCATTTGCTTATTATACCTATATTCTAAAGATATTTAAGATCCAGATTATAATTTACTCTCTAATAATGTCTGTGTGACACATTTATTTTGTAACTTCATATTAATTAGTGTGAGGAAAAATTGCTTTGGTAAATATGTGTTCTTATGTTAAGAGGTTTGTACTTATATTTCCGAGTTCAAGATTTTTTCTTCTATGAAGTTTAAAAAAAACTATCCAGCTAGTCATCTATATTACATATCTATTTACCGGAGTTCCACATAGATAAGTATTCAGTTAGTTTTATATCTAGACAGATATAGTTATAGCTCTATCTATCTATATCTATTTCTATGTGTGATGTGTGTACATCTCTATCTATCCATCTATATGGTAGAATGATGTATCTATGATAGATAGATGTTAGATAGATAGATAGATAGATAGTGTGTGTGTGTGGCAAGGAAAAAACTGGCTTCATAATAATGAGTTAATATTGAATTTGGATATCAAAGAGGGCACACATACTTATTCCTTTGAAAATCTTTAAAAGTAGCATGTTTGCCCATTGTTTCTGAAAGTATTATTCTGGGCACTCTGCATAAAAGTGAAGGCATTAAATATGTGACAATTGCATATATATCTTTTTATCACTATGAGCATTTCTATTTGTATATATGTTTCTCTTTCTATATATAGAGTAAATAGAAAGTCAATAAAGATACAGCTGTAATATAATATAAATATAGAGATGAGAGTGGTACTATACATATTCAGACATAATGAGTAGACAACGATACCAGCAGAGGATATAACTTGCTAAAGTTATTATAGTGGACTTTAAGACATTCATTAGGTATTTTGGGTTGGTACAAGCTTCCTCATATTGACAGGAAATTGATGGATATGAGTCTGAGTACTGACACATTTACACTCCACAGAGTATGACAAGGAAGAGTAGATGAGAGAGTCCAGCATGGTTATCCTAGGCGAGACCGAAATTTTCCCCAAGCATAATGACATATGTAAGTTTTCCCAGATTGGGGAGAATGTGATAGCTCTCCCTGATTTCCTACCCTATGCATTTTCATATCATCTCCATGTTTTGTCTTCAGAAGTATATCAAGACACATACTTTGAAATCTGAAATAACTTCCCTGGGTCAGATTATTATAGATAAGAGTTTATAAAAGAGATAATAAAGAGTTTATAAAAGGCAATAACCAGATATGTAACCAGTTGCTAACCAGAATTGAATACAGAGACAATTTAAGTTTGGGAACTATAAGTAGTTTAACATGAAATTGTGGGGAGGTGGGAGGAACATGAAAAATAATTCGTGCATTAGGGAACATATCTTTCCATCAGAATTGGCAGCCATAGAAAAGGGCCTATGAAGCCACTAAAGAGGGAATCATATGATCAGAGATGGCAGCAGATGGGAACACCTACTCATAAGTGCTCCTGGACTCAACCTTCTAGAACTTTCATAAGAGTTCAAACCATGGACCAAAGATTATGTAGTGGATAGAAATATGGATTTTAATCATAAAGACCTGTGTCTGAATTTACATCGGGCATATAGTAGATGTGTGACAATGGGCAAGACATGATGAATTACAATTCCCTAATACTTTAACAGTAGGTGGTTATTTCTGAAGAAAAGGGAGTTCTCAAACTATGAAATTACTTTTACACATGCATATATTAAAAGAGAGAAGTACTAACATGCAGGTATCAGTCCTTGGTATGGATAAGGTAGTATGTGTTACAAAATAACACAATACTGGTTTCCATTGGGCATATATAAATTAAACTCCCCTTCTACTTACTACTTGATTCATTCTCTTATGTCAAAATGGAAGAACATCACATAATAGGTTTTGATATCTCAGCTCTAATAAAACTGAAAGGCTGGGTGAGCACACACTGGGGAATTCTAAGAAAACACAAATGATTTCCTAATGATAAGAATTTGCACTGGATTAGGTTATATAAAGAAGTACAGTTACCCCCCCCCCCCCGCCGCCCCAAGTTCTTTTAAATAGGAATGATTCCTATTTATTTCTAATGGCTTCTTTGAGTGTCTATGTGTGTATAGGTGAAGTAATATATGTTCTAACTACAAACAATGGGAACATTTCCCTTATACTTGTCACTGAACTGGGAGCCTCTGAATTTTAAGACAATCTAGATGACTGGCATAAGTCATTAATTATTATTATTAGGTAAATAATTAGCCCTTCTATATAAACAATAAGTGTGCAGATATTTAGAGCAATCCAGACATTTTAATAAATGTTAATAAAAGAATAGTTATGGTTCTTTTTTAAGCTTTCCTGAAACATTATTTTACTACTCTTTTAAATGGTATTGTCTTCCAAGCAGCTAAAATAGAAGGTGTATAGTAATGTTGCCCATTCTATTTATATAGATAATAAGATTCTAGAAGGGAATTTAATTCTATCCAAGCAGTACCATGTGCAATTATATGCTTAACTAATGTTTAGTAGCATTGGTGTATCATAGTAAGTCACTTATCTAGGTTTACACAGTCAGGATATGTCAGAGGCAAGAATTGATCCCTGAATCCCTGACTTCAAAGGCATTTTCTCAATCCACTAATTGTCACTGTCTCTTAAAGTATTGAGGTGACACAAAAAAGTTCATATTTTAGCAGGTTCTGCCAAGATGAAAAGTTTCTAGTATTGGCTTGTCAATTGAGTGGGCCTTAGTTGTACTATGCTTACTATATTCAGAGCCTCAGTGATAGATTGCTTATGATGTGATGGATTTTTCAGTCATCTGTAAATCTCATCCATTTAGCCAGAGAGGAGTTGAAATATGCCTTGGTGAAGCAAGTTCTTACTTTATAAAATCACATGTCCTTGAAGCTATAAATATGAATAATGCAAAAAATTATGGGAGGCAGTGCCATGTAAATGAAAGAGAGGCTTATGTTGGGGGCTTGGCATAGATAATGCAATCACATGCTTATTATTTGGGGATTTAACTCCCCACCATTCTTGAAATGCATGGACTTATTTTTATCCTGATGAAGAGGTCTTGGACTGCAGGAGCAAGATGATGGTGCATGAATGAAAAGGTCTTTGAATTCTATCATCAGGACTTTCTAGAGAGATGTAAATCCTAGGTCTGTGTACCTGAAGGGTATAGAAGGGTTTAGACCTAGAGAAGGAATAAAAGGAAGCAGGTTCCAGATTTTTACTTTCCTCCTCTCCCCCTAGTAAAGCTCAAAGTTTGATGGATGAGTGGAAAGAAAAAAACAGTGAAGATATCTAAGAAAATCACTGACCTGGAATCATGAGGAGTCCAGCATGGCTATCCTAGAGGACACCGGGCTTTGTCCCAAGCAGAGCAACATATATAAGTTTTGCAAGTTTGGATAGTGTGTGATAGCTCTCCCTAATTTCCCCTCCCATACCTTGAATATCATCTTCATGCTTCCTGTTCAGAAGGATATCAAGACACATACTTTACATATATGTGTACAGTGGTCACTAGTGGGTTCCTGAAAGGCATCAGAAACAAGTCTGTCCCCCCCTCCAGATTTAACTGATTTTATCCTTTTGTTGATATATTTAGATACCAGAAGAACCTAAGGTAACAAAACTAACAACACTCTACAACCTCTGTCCAGATACAAATGTCTCTCATTGCAATGTTCATTCTATTCCATACTCAGCTTCCAGCTATCTTTGGCATTCTGGGGGTTCCTAGTCCCTCCATTGTAAGCCACAATGCCCATGCAGGAATGAAGTCAGAGAAAATCAGGCCATCTGTGTAATGCTTCATAGCAGAACAAGAAATGATCACTCAGGGGGGCAGAGTCAAGATGGCGGAGTAGAAAAAGCTCTTCCACACAGCTCTTGTGCCCACCACCTCCAAATTTAAATAAGAGGGGACTCTAAACAACCTCTGGAGCTCCAGAATCCACAAAATGACAGAGAGAAGCTAACCTCCTGCTCAGGACATCCCAGCAGCCTGGCAGAGAATAGCCAGCACAGCCCTCTTGGAGCAGAGCCCAGGACCCCGTGAGTCTGAGGTTTTAGCCCCAGGGCAGCCTGACCAGAAGCTGGCTGGAGAGACTCCAGAACACCAGCAGCTGTGGCGTTTCCAGAATCACCAATACATAGATGCCATAGACAAAGTGACAGTTTGTACAGTATGGACTTTGGGACTCATTAGTTGGGAGAGTATCTCAGCCTCTTTTGCTGGGGGCAAGAAGCTGCTGAGAAGCTTCAGCACAGCCAGGGACACACACTGCAGCTTCAGTTCCTGCCCTGATAACTGCAGGGGGATCCGACAATCAGTCTTGAGGGTAATTGCCCTTGATTTAACCTTCTTGGATCTGGATTGTGGTCTGGTGTGGAGGTCTTGGGGTGTATCACCAGCTTGCCAGAGCATGTGGGGGCTTCAGAAAGGGCAACCAACTAATAACTCCAGTAGTTGGGAAAACCCCAGTGTTTGGGACAGAAGCTCCCCTGGTTGGTGGCAGAGTCCTACTGTGAAAACAAGCCCCAAAGTAAAGTAATTAAGTGGCAACATGCCTAGGCAAAGGAAGCAAAATAAACAGAAAAATTCAATATTAGACCCTTATTTGGGGGCAAAGAAGATCAAAACATGGAACAGGAGGAGGACTGGGAGGTCCAAAGGCCCCAGATGAAAATATGAGCCGGTTACAGGACACAGAGGACCTTAAGAAGGATTTGAAAATCAAATAAGAGAAATGGAGGAAAAACTGGAAAGAGAAATGCAAATGATGCAAGAAAATTATAAAAGGAGAGTCAACTGCCTTATTGAGGAAAATAATGCCCTAAAAATAGACTAACTCAAATGGCAAAAGATGCTGTAAAAGGCAATGAGGCGAGGAATGCCTTAAAAAGCAGAATTTGACAGATGTAAAAAGAATCTCAAAGGTTCGCTGAGAAAATCTTTTCTTCAGATTTAAAATGGACCAAAGGGAAGCTAGTGGTGTTAAAAAGATCCAAACAAATGAAAGAATAGAAGGCAATGTGAAATATCTCATGGGAAAAAACACTGACCTGGAAAACAGATTCAGGAGAGATAATTAATAGGTGAGAGAGGAATATAATGAAAGGAGATGGGGAAAGACAGAATGGGGTAAACTCTCTCATAGAGAAGAGGCAAGGGAAAATGGTTACAAGGGAAGGGAAGAACAGGAAGGCAAAAAGGCAAAACCTTATTCTCATTGAATTTGGATCAGGGAGAGAATGACATACATACTAAATAGGATATCTCACCATACAGGAGAGTAGGGTGCAAGGGGTTGAGAGGGGAGATAATGGAAGGGAAGGCAGGCGGGAAGGGGGTGAGGGAATTTGGAAGTACTGACTTGTGAAAAAGGGCAAGATCAAAGTAGGGAATAGATCAAGTGGGAGGTGGGATGGGAGGGAGGGAAATATAGTCAATCTTTTACAATATATCTACTACGGTAATGTTTTGCATAGCTACACATGTATTACATATACTGAACTGCTTATCTTCCCAGTAAGGGGTGGGTGACAAGGGAGGAAAGGAATGAATCTGTAATTCAAAGTTTTAAAATCAAATGTGTAAAAATGTATAAAAACTATTATTAATACTATTTTGCATATGACTGGGAAATATGATGTACAGGCATTGGGGCACAGAGATTCCCCTTGCCCTATTGGGAGAGATGGGGGGGGGTATGGGAGAAGTTATGGGAGAGAGCAAATTCAATGAGGGGATATCCTGTGGGACTGCTATTCTGGGGTGGAAGGTAGGGAAAAATGGGGGGAAAAGTTGTAACTCAAAACCTGGCAGAAATAAATGATGTAAATCACAATTTAATTTAGCATTTGAGAAAAAAAAGAAATGATCACTTAGTGTCAATCCTAGACCTATAGTGAGAGGAGTCAATTTCTCACCAGCAGTATGGAGTGATAGTGCTGCCTTCATGGTCCCTACTGAGTGCATTTTTAAAAATTTAATTTAATTTAATTTTAAAAAGACTTTGGATTCCAAAACTTCTATCCTTCCTTCCCCTCACCCAAGATGGCATGCAATCTGATATGGGCTCTCCATATACATTCATATTAAACATATTTTCCCATTAGTCATGTTGTAAAGAAGAATTAGAACCAAAGAGAAAAACCATATGAAAGAAGAAACAATAAAATAAAGTGAGCAAATAGTATGATTCCATCTGCATTCTGACTCCATTTTTCTTTCTCCATATGTGGACAGCATTTTCCATCATGGGACTTTTAGAGTTATCCTTGCATTGCTGAGAACAGTTAAGTCTATCAAATTAGATCATCATACAATGTGACTGTTACTGTGTACAATATCCTCCTGTTTCTACCTAATGCACTCAGGATAAAAATTTTTAGCTCTTTCCAGTTTTTCTGACGTCTACTTGCTCATTTTTCTTATATTCCTTGACATTAGTATACCCTAGCTTGTTCAGTAATTCCCCAGATGATGGACACCCCCTCAATTCCCAAATCTTGGGCACCACAAAAAGTTGTTCTAAAGATTTTTGTACATGTGAATCATTTTCCCCTTTGTATGATCTTTTTGTGATATAGACCTAGAAGTGGTATTATTATATCAAAGGGTATGCACAGTTTTATTGTCTTGTCCATAAGTCCAAATTGTTCCCCAGAATGGTTGGATCACTTCACAATTCCACCAAGAATGCATTAGTGTTCAAATCCCCAACATCCCAACAGTCTATTCATATGCTTTGACCATTTACTGATTGGGAAATGATTTGAATTTTTATAGATTTGAATCAGTTCCCTATATATTTAAAAAGGAGGCCTTTATCAGATACACTGGCTGTAAAACTATTACCCAACTTCATGCTTCCCTTCTAATCTTGGTTACATTGACTTTCATTCTGCCAAAAAAAAATCAATTTAATGTAATTAAAATCATTCATTTGCATTTCATAATGTTATGTATCTCTTGCTTTGTCATAAAGTCTTTTATTTTTCATAAATATGGTAGGTTAAACTATTTCTTGCTCTCCTAGTTTTCTTATAGTGTTAGCCTTTCATATACAAATAATGTATATATGTTGTCTTAATCTTGGTATTGGGTGTAAGATATGTAAAGCCAATCACAGCAGCTCTCCTGTGGACTGCTGCTGTGAATAATTTTAAGGGTCTAATTACATAGTATAATGAACTTTCTATTCAAAACTAAACATTGTTCAGTAAAGTAAAGCATAACATTCACAACATAACTTATTACTAAAGTGATCACATAGTCAAACAAAATATATCATTCAGTACATCTTATAATATTCCTCAGAATCCCCACACAGCACGTATTATTGCATCCCTAACATCAGGGGATTAGAGTTTTCCTAAGATAACATATTCTTAAGGGTTAGAAGAAAATACAAACACCATCCACCACAAGGTCACAGTAAGTTACAATCCCCTCAGTTAATAGACAGTGTCTATTGAAAGTCCTCTTTCATCTTGACTAGAGATTTCTTCCCAGTCCCATGGCTATTCGTCTGTGGACTGAGCTCTCCTAGCTCTTGCCTTGATTCACACGAACCTCACGTGGATTCACATATAGGCAACTCTCTGCTCCTTTCCCTTGTCTCAGGTCACAGGGATTGCTCCACTCACTTCATTCTCTTAATTGACAGCAGGCACCAGGGTCTCCTTCCCACCACTTCTCTTTCTAAGCAGACAAATCTTAATAGGGTTACAACAACATTTACACATATTACCAGCACTATCATCACAACTCACTTTCTGTCAGAGAAATTAACACAAATTGACAGACAGATCTTCTGTCTGAGAAATAAACACAGAACAACAGACAGGACATCTGACTGAGAAATCAACACAAAACAACAAAGAGGACTTCTCTCTGTAAAAGTAACAAAGATCAACATACAGAATGTTGACATCACAAACATTCTTTCTCTCAGCTCTGCTCTCTCTCTCTCTCTCTCTCTCTCTCTCTCTCTCTCTCTCTCTCTCTTTAGCTCTCCTCATGCTCTTCTCTGCTCCACCTTCTTGTTCCACCCTTTTTGGAAACTCCTCTGACCAGTCTCCATGGGGTCACACTCTGCCTATTAAGGGCAAGGATGATCTTTAAATTATCATCATCATTACATTCTACTCTTTCCAATCAAAGATTATTAATTCAATCAAACACTCTAAATCCAATCAAAGACTCTTAATTCAATCAATGGCAAAGCCCAATCAAAGGCACTTTATTGTTTAAGCTCAGTCTAGAAAAACAGCAAAAAGTGCTATTTTCCTTGCCCTTGCAGATGTTGCCTAATTTCAGCCATACTGTTTTCTTTCCTAGCAGGTTTTGTTAAATAGTGAGTTCTCATCTCAGAAAATGGAGACTTTGGGTTTATTTAACAGTAGATTATTATAGCCATTAACTATTTCATCTTCTGTACCTAAATTACTCCACTGATTTACCACTTTATTTCTTAGCCAGTGAAAAGTAGTTTTGATGATTGCTACTTTATAATGCAATTTAAGATCTGGTATGGCTAGGTCACCTTACCTTGCTTTTGTTTCCTAATTCCCTTGCTATTTTAAACATAATTCTGATCTTCTAGATGAATGTTGTTATTATTTCTGATCCTATATGAAATTTTTGGTAGTTTGATTGGTGCAGCAATAAATAAGTAAATTGATTTAGGTAGAACAGTCATTTGTATTACATTAGCTCAAACTAAACAGGAGGAACTTTGTAATGGTCATGTAATTTGACCCCTTTGTATTGGCAAGTAAACAGGTACTTAGCACATAGTAATTGATCAAGCCTGGGTTGGGGAAACAGAAGGTATGAACTGCCTCCTGTTGCTGATGAAACAAGGATGGTTGGGCTGAAATAGAAAGCTAATGCTGTGTGTATATAAGAAGTCCCAGAAAGTCACAATCAGAATTTTTCAGGACAAGATTATGGAGGCAGAGAATCTATAGAAGAGAGAATAGAAAACTGAGCCAGAATTTACTGAGAACTTGTGGTGGTGGAGCTTCTTCTGAACAACAGCACAGGGGTCCAGGAACCACCCCCCCACCACCACCACCACAAGGCTGGATAAGATTATTCTGATTTTTTTTTAATATGCTACAGAAGACTGAGGAAGCATGACTGTAATGAAGGGACTTTATCTGTTTGTGGCTTGGTTGAGCCTTGAATTCCAAGGAGCAGAAATTGTGAACAATTTGAGATGGACTAGAACCTGTGAACTTCAGTGAGGAGCAGGACCTACCCAGAGAGCTGGACAAGGAACTGGGGGCTGTCTGCCATGGAACCCATGTGATAGTCTGTTGAATCCAGGTAGAATCTTGGACCATGGAAGGGGATCCAGGGAATCTGAGAACCGGCAACAAGATGAAAAGACCTCTCTTGGGTACTGAGTAATAATATAATTGTAGTTTACTAGTGACATAGGGGTGGAGAGTTTGTGTATTTTCTAATGATTGTATTTAGTGATTAATGATACTTAGTAATTTTATGTTGAATAAGTAACTGATTGAGTTAATTTAGTGTGCCCCATGAGTGGAAGACGTTGACAACTTTACTTTGAGATGATTGTTTGTTGTTCTAAATATTGTAAACACTTTGGTGAAAACTATGTGGCCATTTTAATGATAAGTTGTTGTGAATACCATATTGTGATTTTCTATGATAAATTGTAATGTTGTGAATGCTGTAACTTGAATCTCTGTGAATGGTTTGCTTTGATTTGTTATGGAATAAATAGTGTTCACTATACTGTGTAATCAGAACCTTTAGGCTGTTCCCAGTAGCATTCTTCTGGAAAAGATTCTCATGTGTGGCTTTACAAACTTGTTTGCCAATTATTTAGACCTGACTTCATTTGTATGAAAAGTGTTTTGCATTTATGTTCATACAATTCCTACATTTGTTTAGGCAGGTAGACTCCCAAATATTTTATAATGTCTACAGTAATTTTAGATGGGATTTCTTTTTCTCTCTTTTGCTATTGGGTTTAGTTAGTAATATATTGAAACGCTGATGATTTATGTGGGTTTATCTTATATCCTGGAACTTTGCTAAATTTGTTATTTTAAGTAGTTTTTTTTTTTCTTGATTCTCTGTGATTCTCTAATTCTACTATCATATAATCTGCAAACAGGGATAGCTATGTTTCTTCTTTGCCTGTTCTAATTCTTCAATTTATTTTTCTTTTCTTGTTGCTAAATCTAACCTTACTAGTAATATTGAATAACAGTGGTGATGAAGGATGCCCCTGTTTCACTCTGAATCTTACTCGAAATGTTTTAAGCTTATCCCCATTACATATAATGCTCTCTGATAGTTTTAGATGGATGTTACTTATCATTTTAAGGAAGAATCCATTTCTTTCTATGCTCTCTAGTGCTTTTAAAAGAAATGGGTGTTGTATTTTGTCAAAAGCTTTTTCTGCATCTATTTAGATAATTACATGATTTTTGTTGGTTTTATTTCTGATACGGTCCATTATCCTAAATAGTTTTCCTAATATTGAACCAGTCCTGTATTCCCAGTATAAATTCTATCGGGTCATAGTGAATTATCCTTGAGATATGGTATTATAATCTCTTTATTTTTATATTATTTAATTTTTTGTATCTGTATTCACTAGTGAAATTGTTCTATAATTTTCTTTCTCTGTTTGGCTCTTGCTGGATTAGGTATCAGCACCATATTTGTATCAAAAAGAATTTGGTAGGAGTACACATATTTTTGTAAATAATTTATATATTATTGGAAATAATTGTTCTTTGCATTTTGGGTAGAATTAACTTATATATCTCACTGACTCTGAGGACTGTACCTTAGGGATTTCATTGATGGGTTCTTCAATTGCTTTTTCTGAAATGGAGTAATTTAAATATTTGTATTTCCTCCTCAATTAACTTGGTGGATTTTATTTTAACAAACCTTCATCCAATTCACTGAGAGTGTTGATTTTTTTGGCATGCAGTTAGGCAAAAATATCTTCTAATTCTCATTTCAATTTCTCCTTTCACCATTTTCATTTTATTTGTTTAATCAAATGCTTTATTAACTTTTGGTTTACATCATTCATTTCCGCCAGATTTTAAGTTACAATTTTTCCCCTTTTTTCCCCTACCCACCACCCTAGAATAGCAGTCCCACAAGATATCCCCTCATCCAATCTGCTCTCTCCCATATCTTCTCCCATATCCCCTTCAACTTTACCATTAGGGCAAGGTGAATCTCTGTGCCCCAATGCCTGCACATCTTCTCTGCCAATTTTATGCAAAATAGTATTAATAATATTATTTATATATATTTGAAACATTTAATTTTAAAACTTCACATTCCAGATCCATTCCCTTCCTGCCTTGTCTCCCATTCCCTCTGGGAAGATAAGCAATTCAGTATGTGTTGTTTATGTATACCTATGCAAAACATTACCATAGTAGATATATTGCTTTGATCCTCTTTGCCCCCAAAAAAGAGTCTAATGTTAAAATTTTCTGTTTATTTTGTTTCCTTTGCCTAGGCATGTTGCCACCTAATTACTTGACTTTTGGGCTTGTTTCCACAGGAGGTCTCTGCCACCAGACAGGGAAGTTTCCGGCCCAAATGTTGGGGTCTTCTCAACTGCCAGAGGTATTAGTTGGATGCCCTCCCTGAAACCCCAAAACTCTGTCATGCTGGTCACACACCACAAGACCTTCACCCCAGACCACAATCCAGATCCAGGGAGGTTAAAGCAAGAGCAATTAACACCCAGACTGATGGCCGGCTCCCCCTATAGTACACAGGCCAGGAGCTGAAGGTGCAACTGAAGCTGCAAAATGGCAGCTGTGCCGTATCTCCTCAGCTGCTTCTTGGCCCCAGGTGAAGAAGATGAGGCATTCCCTAATACTGGTCCCAAAGTCCATATGGCACTAACCTCTCACTTTTTCCTAGGCATATCTGTGTTGATAATTCTGGAATCGCCACAGCTGCTGGTGTTCTGGGGTCCCTCCAGCTGTCTGCTGGTATGGCCACTCTGGAGCTTGGCTCCCTAAAAATGCACTGTCCACTCCCAGAGTGCCTCTACTGGCCTCTCCCTGATGGGCTGCCAGTGTGCCTTCAGTGGGAGCTTAGCTTTTCTGTGTTGTTCTGTTGGTGCTGGAGCTCCAGAAGTTGGTCAGAGGCCCCCTTTAACATGATTTTGAAGGGGTGTGGGCTGGTGCACTGGGGAAGTGCTGTTTCTACTCCAGCATTTTGGCTCCACCTCCTCCAGCCTTTTCTTTTTAGATAATAGTAATTTGCTTTTTAAAAACCAGATTAACAAAAATTTTATGTATTTCTTTTTTTTTTTAATCTAACCAGCTTTTAGCTTCATTTGTTACATCAAGAGTTTTCTTAATTTCAATTTCATTAATCTCTCCTTTGGTTTTCAGAATTGCTAATTTGTTACTTAATTGGAGATTTTTAACTGGTTCTCTTTCTAGCTTTTTTTGGTTGCATGCCCAATTCATTGATCTCCACTTTCTCTATCTTATTCATGTAAGCATTTAGGGATATAAAACTTCCCCTAAGAACCACTTTACTTCTATCCCATAATTTTTTTTTCTCTTTTTTCTCCTTATTGGCATTTTCTTGAATGAAGGTACTGATTGTTGCCATTTTTTATGATTTCACAAACTCATTCTTTAGGATTAGATTACTTTCCAAGTAATTTTTGTCTATCTTTTCTATGTCCTTTATTCCATGTAATTTTTATTGCATAATGGTTTGAAAAGAATGCATTTAAGATTTCTTTCTGCATTGGATTGTGGGGTTTTTATGCCCTGATACACTGCCAATTTTTGTGTAGGTGCCATGTACCCCTGAGGAAAAAAAAAATATATTCCTTTATATGCCCATTCATGTTTCTCCAGATATCTACCTTATCTAACTTTTCCAAAATTATATTCACCTCCTTATCTTTTATCCCGTTTATTTTGTGGTTAGATTTATCTAATTCTGAGAGAGGGATATTGAGGTCTACCACTAGTATAGTTTTGTTGTCTATTTTGGCTCATAGGTGCCTTAACATCTCCTCTAAGAATTTGAATACCACTCCACTTGGTGCATATGTCTTTAGTAATGATATCATTTCATTGTCTATGGTTCTTCTGAAGAGGATGTAGTTTCCTACCTTATCTATTTTGATTAGATAGATTGTTGTTTCTCTTTGTCTGAAATTAAGTTTGCTATCTCTGCTTTAAAAAAAGATTCTTTACTTCAGCTTCACAATATGTGCTACTCTATCCTTTTAACTTAACTCTGTATGTATCCCTGTTCTTCAAATGTGTTTCTTGGGAGCCAAGATGGCACAGTAGAAACAGCTCATCCAAGCCACGCTGTCCCCAGATTCCTCCCAAACTATGTAAAAGGGGACTCTGAACAACTTCTGGAGCCCCAGCACTCACAGAAGGACACAGGGAAGCTAACCTCCTGCTGAGGACAGCCCAGCAGCCCTGCAGGAAGGACCAGCTCAGTGGTCTGGGAGCCAGCAGTGCGCAGCATGCAGAGCGCAGAGAGCCAAGCCGAGCAGAGCCCAGGTCCCCATGAGCCAAGGTTTTAGCCCCAGGGTGGCAGGGCCAGCAGCCAGCTGGAGGAACCCCAGGACACCAACAGCTGTGGTGACTCCAGAATTATCAACATAGACATGCCTAGGTCAAAGTAAGAGGTTAGTGTCCTATGGACTTTGGGACCAGTATTGGGGGAATGCTTTGGCTCCCTCACCTGGGGGCTAGAAGCCACTGAGGAGACACGCCATTTTGTGGTTTTCAGAGGCAGCTCCAGCTCCTGGCTTGCGAACTGTAGGGTGATCCAGCGATCAGTCTTGGGGGGTAATCACTCTAGCTTTAACCTCCCTGGATCTGGATTGTGATCTGGGGTTGAGGTCATGGGTGGGTTTACAGCTTGCCAGAAACGGAAGTTGTCCCCCACACGTTCGGGATGAAAATTCCTCTATCTGGCCTTAACACCATAGTGTGGCAACAAGCCCAAAAGTCAAGTAATTAAGTGGCAACATGCCAAGGCAAAGGAAGCAGAAAAATGCAAACCTAGACTCCTATTTTGGGGGCATAGAGCAGGAAAAGGACTGTGAGGTCAGAATTCCTGCTCCAAAAGCCCCAGGGGAAAACACAAGAGGGTGGCAGGCCATAGAGGACCTTAAGAAGGACTTTAAAAATCAAATAAGAGAAGTGGAGGAAAAATTGGAAAGAGAAATGAGAAGGATGCAGGAAAAGTATGAAATGAGGGTCAACAGACTGACTGAAGAATACAACACCGTAAAAATAGCCTAACTCAAATGGCAAAGGAGGCCCAAAAGGGCAATGAGGAGAAGAATGCCTTAAAAAGTCGAATTTGCCAGATGGAAAAAGAATCTCAAAAGTTCACTGAGGAGATTCATTCCTTCAGAGTTAGACTGGAGCAAATGGAAGTGAATGACTTTATGAGAAATCAAGATACTGTTAAGCAGATCCAAACAAATGAAAGATTAGAAGGCAATGTGAAATATCTCATGGGAAAAACCACTGACCTGGAAAATAGATCCAGGAGAGACAATTTAAAAATTATTGGACTACCTGAAAGCCATGATCAAAGAAAGAAACTAGAAATCACCCTTCAAGAAATTCTCAAGGAAAACTGCCCTGATGTTTTAGATCCAGAGGGCAAAATAGAGGTTGAAAGAATCCACCGATCACCTCCTGAAAAAGATCCCAAAAAGAAAACTCCCAGGAATATTATAGCCAGGTTCCAGAATCCCCAGATCAAGGAGAAAATACTACAAGCAGCCAGGAAGAAACAATTTCAATATTGTGGAAACACAATCAGAATAGCCCAGGACCTGGCAGCTTCTACACTGAGGGATCGAAGGGCATGGAATATGATATTCCAGGGGGCAAAAGAGCTGGGAATGAACCCAAGGGTCACCTACCCAGCAAAACTGAGTATTTTGTTTCAGGGGAAAATATGGTCATTCAGTGGAATAGAGGACTTTCAAGCATTCTTGAGGAAAAAACCAGAATTGAATAGAAAATTTGACATCCAGACACAAGAAGGAAGAGATGCCTGAGAAGGTAATCAGGGGAAAGAAATCAAAAGGAATTTATCAAAGTTGAACTATTTACATTCCTATATGGAAAAGCAATAACTGGGACTGATGATATCTTTCTCACTATGAAAATAATGAAAGAAGGGTGTGTGGTCATATGAACACATATGTGAATGTGTGTGTATATGGTTACAGTTATATATGGATAGAGGGCATAGGTTGAATTTTTTGGGAAGGGAGAATAATCAAGGGATGAAATTATGAGGTGAGAGAGGAAAGTGGCAAGAGGAGATGGGGAGAGACAGGGTAGGGTAAACTATATCATGTAGAAGTAGCAAGGGGAAGTGGTTGCAAGGGAGGAGGAGAATAGGAAGGCAAAAAAAGGCAAAACCACATTCTCATTGAATTTGGTTCAGGGAGAGAATGACATTCATACTAAATGGGATATCTCAACCTGCAGCAGAATAGGGGGAAGGGGGATGAGAGGAGGGATGATGGATGGGAGGGCATCCTTGGGGGGAAGGGAGGTTGGAAGTACCCACTATAGAAGAGGGACAGGATCATGTAGGGAATGGACCAGTTGGGGGTGGGATGAGTGGGAGGGAATTATAAGCAGCCTTGTACAATATATTTATCATGATAATGGTTTGCATAGCTAGACATGTACAATATATACTGAATTACTTATCTCCCCAGAGGGAATGGGTGATGAGGGAGGAAGGAAATGGATCTGAAATTTGAGGTCTTAACATTAAATGTTTCAAATATACATATATATATATATATATATATATATATACATATATATATATATACACATATTTATATATATACATATACATATATATGTGTATATATATATATTTGAAACATTTAATGTTAAGACCTTTACATATATATATATATATATATATATTATTATTAATACTCTTTTGCTTATAATTGGGAGATAAGATGTGCAGGCATTGGGACACACAAAGATTCACCTTCCTCTAATGGAAAAGTCAAAGGTGGTGTGGGAGAAGGTATGGGAGAGTGCAGATTGGAGGAAACGGTATCTTGTGGGAATGCTATTCTGGGAGGATGGGTAGGGGAATAGCAGGGGGAAAATGATTGTAACTCAAAATCTGGCAGAAATGAATGATGTAAAACAGAAGTTAAAGCATTTGTTTAAAAAAATAAACGGAAAAATGTGTTTCTTATAAACAACATATTGTATTTAATGATCTCTGCTATCTGCTTCAACCTCATGGTTGAAGAGTTCATATTATTCATATGCATAGTTATGATTACTATCAGCTTACCATCACATATTGCTGTCACCCAATTCCCTCCTTCCTTATGCTTTTCTCTTTCTTTTTTTCCCTTTCTCTCCTCACTAGAATTTTGCCTTTGGTCCCTGACTCCCTCAATCAAACCTCCCTTCTCTCAGCCCTCTCGCTTTTCTTCCCCTTTACCCTTACTACTTCTATCCATCCCCTCACATTTCTTTCCCCCTTCCCCTCCTACTTCATATAGGTTAGGTGAGATTTCTATACCTATGTATATTATTCCCTTTTGTGGCTAAATCTGATGAGAATGAGGTTCAAACAATGCTTCTTGCCCTCCCTTCTTTACATGTAGTGGGTATTTGTGCCTCTTCATGAGATGTACTTTACCCTTTCCTTCCAATCCGTTTTCTCTTCCCCCAGTACAATCCTTCATACTACTTATTAGATGTTTCTTTATCATCACATCAATTTCATCTTAGGGCCATGCCCCCTATCTATGTATATCTATGTATACCCCTTCTAAATATCC
The DNA here is from genome assembly GCA_011680675.1 of Gymnobelideus leadbeateri. Lineage (NCBI taxonomy): Eukaryota > Metazoa > Chordata > Mammalia > Diprotodontia > Petauridae > Gymnobelideus > Gymnobelideus leadbeateri. The sequence continues at coordinate 60,354 of WOXC01003308.1, forward strand.
TAATATTGATACAATTCTTAAGAGTCACAAGTACCATATTCTCTTGTAGGGATGTAAAAATTTTCCCCTTATTGAATAAAATGTTGTATTTTTTTCTTTCCTATGTCAATACATTTCTATACCTCTCTTGAATCTTGTATTTGAAGACCAAAATTTTTGATTACTCTATTTGGTACTGATTTTTTAATCCCCTGTTTATTTGTCTTATCAGTATTATCTGTTTACAAATGGTGTTTCCCAAGATGATTTTTTGTTCTTTGAGGGCAAATACTGTTTCATTTCACAAACACCAAGGACAATACCTAATTTGAACTCAGTTCCTCCTGACTTGAGGACCAGTGCTCTATTTACTGTGTAATGTAGCTGCCCCTACTTGGCTCTTTTTATTTATTTTTAATCCAATGTTTAATAACTTCTAGCTCACATCATTCATTTCTGCAAGGTTTTGAGTTGCAGATTTTCTCCCCATTTTTCCCCTAACAACTGCCCCAAAAGATTCCCTCCTCCAATCTGCTCTCTGCCATAACTTCTCCCATACCCATTTAGACTTTTTAGTAGGGCACAGTGGATCATTATGTGCCCCATTGCCTGTATGTCTAAATGCCCAGTTACATGTAAAATAACATTAATAATAGTGTGTGTGTGTGTGTGTGTGTATACATTTGATTTTAAAATCTTGAATTCCAGATTCATTCCCTTTCTTCTTTTTCACCCTTACTGGGAAGATAAGCAATTAAGTATAGGTTGCACATTTGTAGCTATGCAACACATTTCCATAGTGGATATATTGCAAAAGACTTACTATATTTCCTTACCTCTTATCCCACCTCCCACTTGAAATATTCTCTACTTTGATCCTATCCCTTTTCAAAAGTGGGTGATTCCAAATCCCCTCCCCCTCAGCGTACTCTCCCTTCCATCATCCCCCTTCTCATCCCCTCCCCCCCACTCTCCTGTAGGGTGAGATGCCCTATTTAGTGTGTATGTCTTTCTGTCCTTAAGCCAAATTCAATGAGAATAAGATTTACCCATTCCATTTTGCCTTCCCTTTCTTTCCCTCCATTGTAACAATTTACCCCATTTTGCCTCACCCAATCACTTCTCATTATATTTCTCTCTCATCTCTTATTATCACTGTTTATGCATCATCCCTTTCTAGTAAATAGGTCCTGTGCCCTCTATCTATGTATAACTATACACATATATACACAGATTCACACATGTGTTCACTCATATATATATATATATATATATATGTGTGTGTGTGTGTGTGTGTGTGTGTGTGTGTGTGTATCCCCTTCAACTATTCACATAATGAGAAAAGATTCATGAGTTTCATGAGTTACAATTATTGGACTACCTACAATTATTTTTCTATGTAGGGATGTAATTAGTTCAACTTTGATAAGTTCTTTATGATTCTTTTCCCTATTTACCTTCTCATACTTCCCTTGCTTCTTGTATCTTAATGTCAAATTTTCTATTCAGCTCTGATTTTTTTCATCAAGAATCCTTGAAAGTACTCTATTTCATTGAATAACCATATTTTCCACTGAAACAAAATACTCAGTGTTGCTGGGTAGATGATTCTTAATTTTAATCCCAGATCCTTTGACCTCTAGAAAATCATATTCTAAGCCCTTTAATTTCTCAGTATAGAAGCTGACAGATCATTTGTTATCCTGATTTTGTTTCCACAATATTCAAATTATTTCTTTCTGGCTGCTCATAATATTTTCTCCTTGATCTGGGAACTCTGGAAAGTGGCTATAATATTACTAGGAGTTTTCTTTTTGGGATCTCTTTCAGAAGGTGATTGGTAGATTCTTTCAGCCTCTATTTTGCCCTCTGATTCTAAAACATCAGGGCAATTTTCCTTGAGAATTTCTTGAAGGATGATTTCTGTGTTCTTTCTTTAATCATGGCTTTCAGGTAGTTTGATGATTTTTAAATTATCTCTCCTGGATCTATTTTCCAGGTCAATTGTTTTCCTAATGAGATATTTCACATTGCCTTCTATTTTTTCATTTGTTTGGATCTGTTTAATAGTATCTTGATTTCTCACAGTCACTAGCTTCCATTTGTTCCACTTTAATTCTGAAGGAATGATTTTCTTCAGTGAGCTTTTAAGATTTTTTTTTCCATCTGGGAAAGTAGGCTTTTTAAGGCATTCTTCTCCTCATTGATTTTCTGAGCCTCTTTTGCCATTTGAGTTATTCTGTTTTTTAAGATGTTATTTTCTTCAATCATGTTGTTGACTCTCATTTTATAATTATCTTGCATCATTATAATTTCTGCTCACAATTTTTCCTCCACTTATCTTATTTGATTTTCAAAATCCTTCTTAAGGTTCTCTATGGCCTGTGATCAGCTCATATCTTACTCAGAAGCTTTTGGTATGGGATTTCTGAATTCTCTGTCTTTTTCCTGTTTCATGCTTTGATCATTTTTTTTCACAAAAAATATTAGTGTAAATTTGGGGTTCTCTGTTTATTTTGCTTCCTTTGTTTGCTCATATTGCCACTCTATTACTTGACTTTTGGGCTTTCTGCCACAGTAGGACTCTGCTACCAGACAGGGGAACTTTGTACCAAACACTGGGATATTCTAATGATTAGTTGGGTGCCCTCTCTGAAGCCTCAGCATGCTCTGTCAAGCTGCTCACACAACCCAGGACCTCAACCCTACACTGCAATCCAGATCCAAGCAGGTTAAAGCAAGGGCAATTATCCCTAAGACTTGTTCCCCCTACAAACTGCAGACTAGGAGCTGAAGCTTCCACATTGTGGCAGCTGCACTACTGTCTCTTAAATAGCTTTTTGTCCTGGGGGCAGAGGCCAACCCCAGACCCAACTACTGGATCTCAAAATCCACATTGCACTGACCTCTTACTGTGTCCTTAGCATCTATGTATTGATAATTCGGGAAACCTCCACAGCTCCTGGTGATCTGAAGACCCTCCAGCCAGCTCCTGGTCAGGACCACCCTGGGGCTAAAACCTCCTGCTTGCTGGGGCCAGGGTCAGCTCCCAGAGCTGTGCAGAATTACTTGCTACTGGCCCACCAGGCTGTCCTCAGTGGGAAGTTGGCTTCTTTGTGTCGTTTTATGGGTTCTGTAGCTCCACATTTTCTTCAGAGTCACCTTTTACATGAATTGGAGGAGGCGAAAGCTGGAGCTGTGGAAGTCTTATTTCTAATCCACCATCTGGACTCCACCCCACTTGGCTCTTTTCATATCAATGTTTCTTAAGCATGCACGTTGTTATTGTTGTTTTGTTTTATTTCCTTTCAGCTTTGTCCGACCTTTGTGACTCCATTTTGGGTTTTCTTGAGAAAGATATTTGGAGGAGTTTGCCATTTCTTTGTCCAATTCATTTTACAGATGAGGAAACTGAAGCAAATAGGTTTATGTGACTTCCCAAGAGTCACAGAGCAGGCAAGTATCTGAAGGCAGATTTTATTCCAGGCCCAATACTCTATCCATTACACAATCTAGGTTCCTGTAGGCATACATGAGACTTTCAAATTAGCATATGCATCCAAAGAATCACTTAGAATGATATTTATTCATTCATTCATCCTCCCATTATTAGACATAGAGAAGTCATGGGGAAGCACACATTCACTTAAAAAAAAAAAGAATCATTCATTATTCTCTGATTATTTACCAGGAACTGTACTGAAAACTGGAGACATAAATAAATAAGATAATCCCTTTTTTAGCATTAAATATGCTGAATTTGAAGTACTGGAGGTATGCCTAGGTATACAACAGGTATTTGTACATTTGGTATTTGAAATCTGAAGAGAGTTTGGGAGTGTAGAAATAACACTGGGAGTCATCTGCATGATTAAAATATTGTGAGTGGAGAAATCATCTAGGAATGGAGTGTAAAGCTTGACTATGTGAAAGCTAAGGAAAAAGCATTAGGAGACACTCAAAATTAGGGAGCAAGAGAAAGAAAAGTCCTAGATGTCAAGGGAGATTAATGCCTAAGAGATGGGAGAGCAGGACATTTATTACCACAAAGCCACACATTCTTTACAATTCCAAAATAGCACTAAATATTCCATCTGCTAAAATGAACTTTGATGCAAATGTCCCGAAAAACATCCCCAGGATCACTTCTCACCACTCAAGATGTTGCAAAATATTTATTCATTCAATTAAAAATGTGCTTTTATTCCTTTCTAAAATGCCTGAAGCAACCATATAATATAAGTATTAATTAAAATATGTAAAACAACTGACAGAATAGTACTACATGGCATAAACAAGCAACAACAACAACAACAAAAACTTAGAAAACAAAATGTTTAGGGGATGATAATTCGTTTTTACAAAAATGAACTTGATAGGGGTAGAGCCAAGATGGCAGTGTAGAAGCAGGAAAACTCCATATGCACCATCCATAACCACCAGAAATAGCTACAAAAATGACTCTAAAATAAACTTCAGGGCTGCAGCACCTACAAAGTGACATAGGAAAAAAAACCTACTGCTGAAAATAGCTTAGCAGGCTGACAGAAAGGGTCCATCATATTTTACTGGGAGCTGAGCCCAGGCTCACATGAGTCTGTGGTTTTAGCCTCAGGATGGACACAACCAGCCCCGGATGGAGGGATTTCACAAGAGTGGATCACCAGTTGCAATGGTGGTTTCCAGAATTTTCAACCCATAAATACCAAAGACAAAGTCAGATTTCAGTGTGGACTTTGTGGAAACAAGAGGTCTGGGAGAGTGGTCTGGCCTCTGCCCCCAACAGGAGAAGCAGTTGAAGTGCAGCAGCTGCCACCACATGGTTGTTTCAGAGCCCCTAGCCTGCAGGTTGTAGGGGGACAAAGCAATCATTTTGAGGGGTATTCACTCTTATTTTAACCTACTTGGATATGGATTTATTTCTGTGGTGGATATCCTGGGCTTCAAGACCAGTGTGCCAGAGCCAGTGGTACCTTCTAAGAGAGCACTCAATTAATAGCTCCAGCAGCTGCAAAAACCCCAGTAATTTGGGAAAAAAAGCTCTCCTCTCTGGAAACAGAGTTCTACTTTGCCCAAAAGCTCAAAAGTCAACTAACTGAGTGGCAACATGAGCAAGCAAAGGAGGCAAAGCAAGCAGAGCAATCCGACTTTGGATACCTTTTCTGGGGACAAAAAAGATCAACTTTTGGAACAGGAGGAAGACAGCGAAGTCAGAATGCCTGCTCCAAAAGCTTCTAAAATATGAACTGCTTACAGGCCATAGAAGAGCTTAAGAAGGATTTTGAAAACCAAATAAGAGGAGTGGAGGCAAAATTGGAAAGAGAAATGAGAATGATGCAAGAAAATAATGAAAAAGAAAGTCAACAACCTGACTGAAGAAAATAACACCTTAAAAAATAGTCTAACTCAGGGAAGGAGCCAAGATGGTGGGATAGAAGCAGGAAGACTCCATTCCCTCCATAACCACCTCAAATAGATATAAAATGACTAACAAACTTTAGGGCTACAGAACACACAAAGTGACAGAGAAAAACAAATCAATTGTTGAAAACAGATAGCAGACCTGCAGGAGGGTTCAATCACAGCATGTTGGGAGGAGCGCAGCATGAGTCTGTAGTTTTAGCCTCAGGGAAAGAACGCCTAACCATGACTGAAGCTGACTTCAGGAGTATATCACCAGCAGGTGTGGTAGTTTCCAGAATAATCAACCCATATTTGCCAAAAAAAGTGAGAGGTCACTGTAGACTTTGCAGAACAGGGAGTTTGTGAGTTCTGTCATGCCTTGGCCCCCAGGGTGAGAAGTGCCTGAGGAGCTGTGGTCATGCAGTCACAGCTTTGTGGCTGCTTCAGAGCCCCTGATCTGCAGATTGTAGGGGGACCAGACAACCAGTCTGAGGGGTAATCACTCTTATTTAACTTGCTTGGATATGTATCACTATCTAGGATGGAGATCCTGGGTTGCATGACCAGTTTGCCAGAGGCTGTGTAGGCTTCTCAGAGGATACCCAACTAATAGTTCTAGCATGTAAAGAAACCCCAGCAATTTAGGAAAAACCTCTCCTCTCTGGAAGCATAGTTCTACTGTGGCAAAAAGCTCAAAAATCAAGTAATTGAGTAGCAACATAAGCAAGCAAAGGAAGCAAAGCAATCTGACTTTGGACACCTTTTTTGGGACAAAAAGAATGAAACCATGGGAGGAAGACAAGAAAAACAGAACACTTGCAACAAAAGCTTCTGAAAAAAAAATATAAATGGGTTTCAGAACATAGAGGAGCTTAAGAAGGTTTTTGAAAACCAAATAAGAGAAGTAGAGGAAAAATTGGGAAGAGAAATAAGAATGATATAAGAAAATAATGAAAAGAGAGTCACCAATCTGACTGAGGAAAATAATACCTTAAAAATAGAATAAATCAAATAGCAAAAGAGGTTCAAAAAGCCAATGAGGAGAAGAATGCCTTAAAAAGCCAAATTTGCCAGATGGAAAAATAATCAGAAAAGATCACTGAAGAGAACCATTCCTTCATAATTAGAGTAGAGCAAATGGAAGCTAGTGACTTTATGAGAAATCAAGATAATATTAAACTGATCCCAACAAATGGAAAAATAGAAGGTGATATTAAATATCTCATTAGAGAAATCACTGAAGTGGAAAATAGATCGAGGAGGGTCAATTTTAAAATTATTTTTCTACCTGAAAAACATGATCAAAAAAAGAATCTAAAGGGGAATGGATCTGAAAATCAAAGTTTTAAAATTAAATGTTTCATAAGATGTCCAGGCAGTGGGGCTAATGGCAAAGTCGAAGGGGGTATGGGAGAAGATATGGGAGAGAGCAGATTGGATGAGGGGATATCTAGTGGGCCTGCTATTCTGGGGTGGTGGGTAGGGAAAAATGGGGGAAAAATGTAACTCATAATCTGGTGGAAATGAATGATGTAAACCACAAGTTAATAAAGCATTTGATAAAAAAAAAAGAATCTAGAAATCATCCTTCAAGAAATTCTCATGGAAAATTGCTCTGAGATTTTAGAACCAGAGGGCAAAATGGAGTTTGGAGGAATCCACCAAACTCCTACTGAAAATTATTCCAAAAAGAAAACTCCTAGGAATATTATAACCAAGTTCTGGAGTTCCCAGATCAAGGAGAAAATATTTTAAACTGATAGGAAAAAACAATTTGAATATTGTGGAAACACAATCAGGATAACACAGGATCTGTCAGTTTCTACATTGAGGAATCAAAGGGCTGGGAATATGATATTCAGGAGGTCAGAGGAGATGGGTTCAAAACCAAGAATCACATACCCAAGAAAACTAAGTATCAAGTTTCAGGGGAAACTATGGTCATTCAGTGAAATAAAAGACCTTCAAGCATTCTTGATGAAAAATCCAGAGTTGAACAGAAAATTTGACATTCAGATACAAGAAACAAGAGAAGCATGAGAAGGTAAACAGGGAAAATAAATCATAATGAACTTATTAAAGTTGAACTATTTACATTCCTACACAGAAAAAATATGAGTGTAATTTATGAAACTTTCTCAGTATGCGAATAGTTGAAGGGATTATATATAATTATTCTTCTGCTTTCTTTTCACAATCTCTGTTGTGATTAGAAACCAGTCCCAATATTCAAAGGCTATTCAAGCTGCCTTTTCTAATACTGAAATACTATTGAATTACAAAACAAATAAAACATGTGATGCATTCTCTATGGCCACATGTTTTAACTCCCCTTTTCTCATTTTATCTCCATAGCATATAGACATCTTTTCTTTTATGATGTTGACCTATTAGATATTTTACATTAATTTAAAATAAAGATAAATTATGAATGTTGAGCCAAACACTTGTCATTTTTGAAATGGTGTGTGAACCTGTCTTACTATTTCATCACCTTTTTAGTCATTATTTTGAAAGAATACTATTATTTCCATGATATTTCTTCTTGTTGCACCATCCCACTTGATAAGGCTATTCAGAGAATCATTCCTTCAATGTATGTGTGGGTTTAACTGTGTTCTATCTGTGAAAATACACAGGACACAATCCACATATACTTTGATATACTTAATGACTTTTTTCATTGACTCCACAAGCAAGTCCACTTAACATGTTCAAGTGCTCTCCCTAGAAACCTTGACACTGAGTAGATAGCAATACTTTGAATGAGAAAAAAAAAAAGTTTTTTCCTATTTTTAAATGTGATGCAATGAACCGGATTTTTTTTATTAATTTCTGACCTTATAATGACCAAGAACAATTTTATATAATGTCACTTAACATTCCTCAACACTTTTGTGAGGTATGTAATAAACAATATTACCATTCAAAATATGGATAGATTAGAGTCATGAATAAATAATATACTTACATATTAAGCAATGAGAAGTGGAATAGAGCTCTCAGAGATTCAACCCGAAGACTTTAATTAAAGTTAAATTTAACTTTAACAATAATGATCTTTAAAGGGTTATTATGATTTAAAATTTTATTCACACTTCTCCATTCACACTTGTATATTGGTAGGTCCAGGACTGCTTTTTATCTTTTTTTTTTTCTTTTTGGAGGGCAATTGGGGTTAAGTAACTTGCCCGAGGTCACAGGGCTAGATTTCTGTTTGTGTGTGCGTTAAGTGTCTGAGGTTGGATCCGAACTCAGGTCCTTCTGACTCCAGGGCCGACGCTCTACTCACTGCACCACCTAGCCGCCCCCGACTGCTTTTTAAAGTCTGCTCCATTCTCCCAAATAATGTCCATTAGTTACAGCTATTGAGGTCAGCTTCCAAATATGTCAAATTAAGACATTATCTTGTGAGGACTAAATTCTGCTTGGTAATTTATATTTAAATAGCAACAAAATAACTTGTAATGGACTCCTAGAAAGTGATATAAGTGATCATTTTCAATGAAAGTCAACCACAATACCACTAAGAAAGGGAAAGATGCTTTCAGTTTGAATGGACACAGTTACACAAGTAGAAAAGGACACTAACTTCTGAAAATATTAGGTTTTATTCACAACCCCGTGGTAAACAATAAACTTAATAGGATAATTAAGTTTCTCTGTAGATCATTAAAATACAAAAATCCATAAATAGACAGTTAACAAACATTTGATGTGGTCTTACTGGAAATTCTTAACTATATACTAGTCTCTTCTCAGAGCAAACTTCAAAATGTTTTGTCTCCTAATTAATACATGTTTCTGCATTTCTTGAACAAAGTAACGCAGGCACAGGAAGTGCAAGAAATCTTAAACCCATCTAACTACTGGGCTGAAAAAATATTTTGGTTGGTTCTTAAAAAGGATTTATCATTTCTAAACCAATATTGGTCTCAATTAACAGTTTGCATAATTGTTGCAGCTGTAGTGTAATAGTTAAATGACAAAAGACTTAGAACCAACTATATAGCAGGGGCATGAATTAGGGAATTCACTGCATTCTACATATTTGGCAGAAATTATACTATTAAAATTCTAGGTTGAATGATCCCACAGTTTGAACTGATTCTTAAGCATTCATTTTTTTTCTTTTTTTCCTTTTTTAACAAAAATTGTTTACTTAATTTTATCAAGAAAATGCGAAATACAAGATCTTAAGTAACCATTAAATTTTGTTTAGGCTTGGACTGTGCATTAATACTCAAGGCCACAGCACACACAGTTCACTAATGCTAGCACTTAGCTGGGTTTGGACTTTTCTTTGGATAATGTTCTAGATCATTTTAATCATTATGTTCTTCTTCCCCTTCCTTATCATCAGCCTCTTCAACTTCTTCAACAGCATCAGCATCCTCACTTTCAATAGCTTCTTCTGTATAATACTGATCTTGGGACTATACACTCATGTAAAAAGTAAACAGTTTTTGGAATATAGTATGGCAGAAACTTGTCATAGATCATTATCTAACACCATACACCAAAATAAAGTCTAAATGGGTGCATGATCTAGGTATAAAAAATGATACTGTAAGCAAACTCAGAAAGCAAGGAAGAGTTTACCTGTCAGATTTGTGGAAAGGGAAAGACTTTAGGAGCAAACAAGAATTAGAGAGCATTATAAAATACAACATGGATAATTTTGATTACATTAAATTGAAAAGCTTCTGTACAAACAAAGCCGATGTAACCAAGATCAGGAGGGAGGTGGGAAATTGGGAAAGAATTTTTACAACCTATGTCTCTGATAAAGGACTCATTTCTAAAATATACTGAGAATTGAGTCAAATCTATAAGAATACAAGTCATTTCCCAAATGATATATGATCAAAGGATATGAACAGGCAGTTTTGAGAGAAAAAAAATTAAAGATATTTGTAAGCATATGAAGAAATGCTCTAAATCACTATTGATTAGAGAAATGCAAATCAAAACAACTCTGAGATACCCACATCTCTCCAGTCAGATTGGCTAAGATCAAAACAGGAAAATGACAAATGCTGGAGAGGATGTGGGCAATTTGGAACACTAATGCATTGCTGGTGGAGTTGGCATCTTATCCAACCATTCTGGAGAGCAATCTGGAATTATGCCCAAAGGCTATAGATAATTTCATATCCTTTGACCAAGCAATACCACTTCTAGGGTTATATCCCAAAGAGATCATAGAAGATAGAGGAAGATCCTTATGTACAAAAATATTTATAGCAGCGCTTTTCATGGCTGCAAAGAATTGGAAATTAAAGGGGTGCCCATCAATTGGGAAATGGCTAAAGAAGTTGTGGTATATGAATGTAATGGAATACTATTGTACTATAAGAAATGAGGAGGAGATGGTTTTCATATTTACATGGAGAGGCTTATACAAACTGATGCTGAGTGAGTAGAGTAGAACCAGGAGAAATTTGTATACAGTCACAGACAGAACATATGTGTGATGACCATCCATGACAGACTGGACTCTTCTCAGCAATGCAGTGATATAAGTCAATCGTGAAAGACCATGAAGGAGAGAGATGCGACATCCAGAGGAATAACCAGAAAGACCTGAGCCTGAATCCTGATGGGAGCAAACTAATTGATGTTTTTCTTTTCGTTGTTTGGTTTTTTTCTTCTTTACCATTTTTCGTCTCACCTAATACAATATGCCTCCATAACTTGACTAATGTCTAATATGAAAATATTTGTAGATCCTATACTGGACTATATGGCATTGTGGGGGGTGGAGGAGGGAGGGAAAGGAAATTTGAAACTCAAGGAACTATGGAATTGAATCTCGTCAACTAAAAATAAACAAATAAATTATTTAAAAAGTAACCAGTTTTGAAGTCTGCTGCAAGGATAGCTTTCACATCATCATCCAGTTCTCCACTATCAGGAAATTCAGGAGGAAAAGAGAAATTGAAGAAAGAATCATTGGAAACTGTTTTTGTCACAGTTCAAATGGTCCCACATTCCTTGTGCTTCTGTTTCTTCTTAATAGTTTTCAAAATGACATTTCCCCCTTTTTCCCAATCTACCTGAAATCCTGTGCAACTCATAATTTCTGGTCCATAAAAGGAGAAGGGATCAGAATCATCTGGCTCTGACAACATATGATATGTCATTATCAATACCTCATTTGTGAAATATTCATTGGGATCAAAGTGAAATTCTAATGAAAAACTCATAGGTTGGCCAGCATCTGAGAATGACACATTAATATTTTTCAAGTGCTTCAGAATAGGTTCCTCATGTTCCTGAATCATATCACTGAGCAAGTCAACATTTTTAAAAAGAGTCAGCCAGAATTCAGGAATTCCTTTAGGGTCTTCTTTTTCTTCTATCTAGTCATATTTTTTCTCTTCTGCAAGCTTAACCTCCTCTTTCATTTCCTCTGAAATATCTTTATCATCTTCTGAAATATGCTTAATCATCTTTCTTCCTCTGTAGTTTCATAAATTACATTGATAAGTTCACTTCTCTTATAAAAAAAACAGCATGCTTTCTTTCAAGAGCATTAACTTCCTCATAATACTTTGGAATTGATTGTGTGACATGGAACAAGACATTCAGCATGGTGTGCCCACATCAGAGAAGGTGCTATATTCTATTGGTTTTTTTTATAAATATTTGAAACATTTAATTTTAAGACCTCACATTTCAGATCCATTCCCTTCCTCCCTTGTCACCCATTACCTCTGGGAAGATAAGTAATTCAGTATGTGTCTTACATGTATAACTATGCAAAATAGTATCATAGTAGATATATTGTACAAGGCTGCTTATAATTCTCTCCCACCCATCCCACCCCCCCACCTGGTCCATTCCCTACTTGATCCTGTCCCTCTTCTATAGTGGGTAATTCCAACCTCCCCTCCCCCCAAGAATGCCCTCCCATCCATCATCCCTCCTCTCATCCCCCTTCCTCCTATTCTGCTGCAGGTTGAGATATCCCATTTAATATGTATGTCATTCTCTCCCTGAACCAAATTGAGTGAGAATGTGGCTTTGCCTTTTTGCCTTCCTATTCTTCCCCTCCCCTGCAGCCACTTCCCCTTGCTTCTTCTACATGAGATAGTTTACCCTACCCTGTCTCTCCCCGTGTCCTCTTGCCACTTTCCTCTCTCACCTCATAATTTCACCCCTTAGGTATCATCCCTTCCCAACAAATTCAACCTATGCCCTCTATCCATATATAACTGTAAACACATATACACACATTCACATATGTATTCATGTGACCATATACACTTCCATTATTTTCATACTGAGAAAAGTTTCATCAGTCACAGTTACTGTATTTCATGTAAGAATGTAAATAGGTTAACTTTGATAAGTCCCTTTTTATTTCTTTTCCCTGATTACTTTCTCAGGTATCTCTTGCTTCTTGTGTCTGGATGTCAAATTTTCTATTCAACTCTGTTTTTTTCCTCAAGAATGCTTGAAAGTCCTCTATTCCACTGAATGACCATATTTTCCCCTGAAACAAGATACTCAGTTTTGTTGGGTATGTGACCATTGGCTTCAGTCCCAGCTCTTTTGCCCTGTGGAATATCATATTCCATGCCCTTCCATCCCTCAGTGTAGAAGCTGCAAGGTCCTGCGCTATTCTGATTGTGTTTCCACAATATTAAAATTGTTTCTTCCTGGCTGCTTGTAGTATTTTCTCCTTGATCTGGGGATTCTTGAACCTGGCCATAATATTCCTGGGAGTTTTCTTTTTGTAATCTTTTTCAGGAGGTGATTGGTGGATTCTTTCAACCTCTATTTTGCCCTCTGGGTCTAAAACGTCAGGGCAATTTTCCTTGAGAATTTCTTGAAGGGTGATTTCTAGGTTCTTTCTTAGATCATGGCTTTCAGGTAGTCCAATAATTTTTAAATTATCTCTCCTGGATCTATTTTCCAGTTCATGAGATATTTCACATTGCCTTCTATTCTTTCATTTGTTTGGATCTGCTTAACAGCATCTTGATTTCTCATAAAGTCATTAGCTTCCATTTGCTCCAGTCTAACTCTGAAGGAATGAATCTCCTCAGTGAACTTTTGAGATTCTTTTTCCATCTGGCAAATTCGACTTTTTAAGCCATTCTTCTCCTCATTGCCCTTTTGAGTCTCCTTTGCTATTTGAGTTAGTCTATTTTTTAAGGTGTTGTTTTCCTCAGTCAGGCTGTTGACCCTCATTTCATACTATTCCTGCATTTTCATTTCTCTTCCCAATTTTTCCTCCACTTCTCTTATTTGATTTTTAAAGTCCTTCTTATGGTCATCTATGGCCTGTAACCCACTCATATTTTCCTTTGGGGCTTTCAGAGCAGGATTGCTGACCTCGCAGTCCTCTGACTGTTCCATGCTTTGATCCTCTTTGCCCCCAAAATAGGGGTCTAATGTTTCATTTTTCTGTTTATTTTTTTCCTTTGCCTTGGCATGATGCCACTTAATTACTTGACTTTTAGGCTTGTTGCCAGAGTAGAACTCTGCCACCAGACAGGGGAGCTTCATCTGGAACGTGTAGGGGGGCAACTTCCATTTCTGGCAAGTTGGAAACCTGCCCCACAACCTCCCCCCCAGATCACAATCCAGACCCAAGGAGGTTAAAGCAAGTCCGATTACCCCCTGAGACTGATCGCTGGATCTCCCTAAAGTTCACAGACAAGGAGCTGGAGCCTCCACTGAAAACTGCAAAATGGCGTGTCTCCTCAGTGGCTTCTAGCCCCCAGGGGAGGAAGCCGATGCGTTCCCCAAATACTGGTCCCAAAATCCTTAGGAAAGAAACCTCTCACTTTGTCCTAGGCATTTCTGTGTTGACCACTCTAGAATCTCCACATCTGCTGGTGTTCTGGGGTCCCTCCAGCCAGCTGCTGGCCCAGCTGCCCTGGGACTAAAACCGTGGGACCTGGGCTAAGCTCTCCCCATGGTGCACACTGCGCTGCTGGCTCCCAGAGCGCTGTGCTGGCCCTTCCTGCAAGGCTGCTGTGCTGTCCTCAGTGGGAGGTTAGCTTCTCTGTGTCGTTCTTTGGGTGCTGGGGATCCAGAAGTTGTTCAGAGAACCCTTTTACATAATTTGGAGGTAGTCTGGGGGGAGAGAGCCTTGGAGGTTCTGTTTCTACTCTGCCATCTTGGCTCCACCCCCCATCTCTATTCTATTGTTGTTCGAAGAAATTGATAGATGAAACCTTTAATCATTTTAAGTGAAGTTTTAATTGTGGAGCATAATTTCTGGAGACTGCCAGGGGTCATGTACCCAAATCAGGCAGCCCCAAGCATATAAATCTCGGGGGTTTATGTAGAAAAAAGCCACAACATAACTGTTGTCAAGGGAAACAAGCAGGGAAAATACATAAGTCAAAGGCTAGCATTGCTTAATGACTTCTGTTACCCAAAAAGTAAAAATCTCCTTATTGGTTCCTAGGTAAGGGTGAGGGGCTGTGGTGTTCTGCTTGGTGGGTTTTTGTTGTGCGCTTGGACAGGCCTGACTTGGTAGGCTTTCCTGGAGGATTAGGTCTCTTTTGTTGGTGAGTTTCCTAGAGGAGAAGGAGTAGCTTGATAGGAAAGGGGGTTCAGGGAGAGTTACCAAAAATGGTGGCTACACCAATCCCCACTTCCTTTTGTTAAAAGTCAAAACCTTGACTCACAATTGGTGGTATTGTACAGAAAGCAACTCATGCAGTGGCTGATACCTAGGTTCCCTTACAAGGGGAAGCTTGACTGAGTTAATACAGGATTGAGAAGGGCTAGTCCAACATAAAGGGGGGGCTGGAAATTCATGAAAAGCATTTCACATTGGGACAATAGAAGTGCACCAGTAAAGAGTACTTTGTCCCCCTTTCTACCCTTATGAGCATAGGTGTTTGACATGAAGAAAGGGCAGAACAATATTATGAGGAAACACAGTCTTCACTGGAGAAAATCTGGTCCTGGGCCCACTTTCCATTCATCAGAGGCAACTAATTTCATGCAAGAGTGGTGGAGTCAGGCAGCCATAGAGTTCACTTTGACTCTGGTGGGTGTAATGAGGATACAGGATCTGATGTAGGTACAGGCAAGGCATCTCAAGCTGATTCCAGAACCATCCCTTCTGTTCCTTGTAATCCCTGTAGGAACTTAATTAAGGAATAATTAGTAGCCTCTGCTCATAAGTCTTCTCCAATCACGGGGATGATGAGTTGAGGCCTCCCATATATAATTTCAAAGGGAAAGAGCCCAATTCAGTTGGGGGTGCACCTGATTCTCCCTAATGAGTGATTTGATGAACCCATTCTCCCCCCACTATTTCCGGAAATTATCCCATCTGCAAAGGACCACAAGCCTGACTGGTCCTTATTCTCCCATTTTTCTTTTGTTTAGCAAAAGAATCATCGCAATGTGAATAAGTTGGAATGGGCTTGGTGGAAGGAGGTGCTGGGAAAAGGGTGAGACAAGGGAGGGAGGTTTGAATATTGGGGCTGGGGGCAGCTTCATTAGTATTCCATCATTCCCCCCTCAAAGAGTTGGGACCCAACTTCATTTGGGAGAAAGAACAAAGGCTTCAGCTTCCATAGTTTCTTCAGGCTGAAAAGGGGGTGTAGCGCAGTCCCTGTCTCAATGAGTAGTAAGGAAGAAGCTGATGGAAACAAAGCAAAAATCACATTCAAGGGATGATAGGCATCCACTGCTTTCTGCCAACTGTAGGTGAATTGGCCCATAATCTGAGAGGAAAAATCTGTCTGGCAAGTTCCATATGCAGGGCCCAAGATATAAGGAGAAAATAGATATATCTAGCAATAGGCAGTTCACTAGGCCAGGTATCTTTTTAAAAACTATTTAGGCTGGAGAAAGGAATATAAGTTGAGGCTGAATAGCTCAGATATAAAACAGTTTAGTAGCTCAGATGTATCCCAGACTTAGTATAGGGGATAATTATTAACTTGTTTTTGTATCTTTGTTTCATAAGCTCCTTTTCCTTTTGTCTATCTGTTCCCATATCAACTAGAAAAAATGTTCTATTCCAGGGATTTAACCTTTCCCTTAACTATGCAGGTAAGCAGATGATAAGCCCATGTATTAATTTACCCAATTGCTTGGGATATGGAATGAACAGCAAAATTTCATATACCTGCACTGTATTCATGTCTTTTACTGACCACTTACTCTAATTGGATAAATTTGACATAAAAGGAAAAGGCAGGGACATGCCAACTCTGAGAGGATAAAACATCCTTAGCTCTGTTTGAATTCAGATAAGCGTCATTCTAACTCCATCTCATAGACAGACTCAGGAAGAGCCAGGTGGAAAAGGTTCCTTTTCAAAGGAAGACAATGGGGAAACTGAGCCAGGAGTGTTTCATTTTAGATGGAGGCTAAAATTGTTTTTCTCAGCTTTTCCCAAAAGCAAACTTCACCTGTAGCAGGATCACATTCCCTCTGAGTAGATTGTGGCATTTCTCTTTGATACTGATTCAATGCAGACAATTATATCTAAATTCAAACTTAAAATTAATTGAGATCCCAAGGGCTTTTACCTCAAATGGCAAGTTTCACCAATCATAGCTTAAGGCTTGATACAATTGCTTATTTGTATGCAGTTTCAATAAGTAATAACCATTTACCATAACTTATATACATAAGATATTTTTTTCTCAGTAAGCCAAGTTCATTGCTCAGGACCTCCATAACCCAAACAAGTTTTTAGTTTTCTACTGGGGCTGATGACTTTGCACACCAGACGGTTTCTAGGGGATCTGGTAAGTTTATAAATAAGGAGAAATCAATAGGGACCCCAAAGAAGGGGCTGATTTGCTTGCCCACCCTATGATATTCTTCTTCTGGACTGATGAAAACAACATATTTTATGTGTGACAAGTGCCCAATTTTCAATACTGATTTCTTTTTCTTTTTCAGGATGTCATCCAGGGTTCCCATAGTTTATTTTTAGGATGCTGCCATATGGTACCTGGCACATGTGGCCTTCAGTCACGCCCTATATCGCTACATTAGAGGCAGCCTTGGCCCTCTTCCTAAGGGAGGTGAGTAGAGAGCATCTACCCTGTATACCCTTAGAGTTGCTGGGAGATGAGCTTTAGGTTTTAACATTATAACAACAATCCCAAATAACTTACTTAACAATCTTTTCCATTTTTGTTATAATTGAAAGCCAACTTGTTTTAGATTTAAGACAGGATTAACAGAACTTTAAGAAATAACTTATTTTAATTTCAACCAAATTCAGACCAAAAGTGGCTTTGTCTAATGCCATTTCTGGTTCACAATAGTCACTCAAGTTTTACAACATGCAGTGTAGAAATACAACAAAAATACAAACAGTGAGATGACATGAATTGCATTTCCAAATGACATATAAAAATTATTAATAGAAAATTGGGCTTACCAAGTACAGAGACTAGTTGACTTTTAACGCTGTTTTCCTTTTTTTCCTTTTCTCATCTCTTCACAGTTGCAGAAACTTTTTGTGGGGGTGGTCAATTTGTGCAGGAAGGAGAAAGAGGGCTCTGGGGTTAACTTAGAGGAGTGGGCTTCAGGGTGCCCAGGGATCAAGGGCTGTTGCTACTGGGGCTTTGCTATTGCTGCTGTGCCTCCCTGACTTGTTCCTTTCACCAGGTGTGGGAGGTTAACTCAAATTCCCTACTATTCTTCTAAACTTTTCACTGCAGCCTTAGCTTGGTCAGTGCTAGGATAACAGAGTAAAGTATTTTAATGGTTCTAAACTTTCACTATATTCTTAGCTTGGTCAGAGTGGGGATGACAGAGAGAAGGCACTATAACTTCTCACTGTATCCTCAGCTCAATCAGAACCAAGATGACAGGAGAAAAGCACTGTAGCCCTAGCCTGGGAAGGACTGGGCTATGACCCAGGAAAGGGTTAAACTCTAGTCTTGTTCCAAAGTGCAGTTTTGAAACATGCTTCTCTTTGATCAGTGAAGTGACCTCTTTTCTCTTAGAAAAAATCTCAGGGGATAAGTTTCCCCTTTCTCCCTTTTTCCATCTGTCTTTCTAATTTCTGAACATTGGCTGGAATCCAAAGAAGTATAAGGAGAGGGAGGTTCTTTTTTTTTTCTGCCAACAACCTTTCTTTAAGAGACTATCAATATTTCTAACCCAGATACAGTCCTTCTTCCTTTTTGATTGGCTGCATTTTGAATCTTACAAGGTGGCAGACTCAAAAGAATTGTTTAGCAGACAGATACTGTAAGATAGCCAGACAGAGACAAAAGAGAGTTTGTGCATGTGACAATTGAAGCAGACTGACCCTGAGTTCTCAAAGCACCTAGACAGGATGACACAAAACAGCACATAAAAACTGAAATAGACTGACAGTGCCCAAAGAACCTGGAGGAGACAGAAACAAGACAGACAAAATGACTTACCCCTGGGGCTCTCTCCAATGTCTCAGAGAGAAGCTGGGGTAACGGCTTTAACTGTATCCAACTGCTACTCAATCCCCACCTACATGAATGCTTCCAGGAACAGACATTCACCTCTAGAGGCCAAGACACAGAGCCCCACATGGCCAAATGCAGGAATAAATCAGAGTTGAAGAGGGACTTGGCTAACTCTACCCAAGCCTGGGGGCCGTGGGATGTCCTCAGAGGCCAGCTCTCCTCAGGGTTAGGGAAAGGCCAGTTCTTTCCCTTCCTCCAGTCTGAGCTTCTGAGGTCTCTGCAGCAATATGGAATGGTGCCATATTACTGGGGCCTCCAAACGTTGTAATGAGAAATTGTGAGATGAGACCATTAATCATTTTAATTGAAGTTTTAATTGTGCATCATAATTGCCAAAGACTGCCAAGGGTCAGCACACAAATCAGGTAGCCTTGAGCATATACATCTTGGGTTTTATATAGACAAAAGACACAACATAACTGTTGCCAAGGGGGGCAAACAGGTAAAATACAGAAGCCAAAGGATAGCATTGTTTAACATACCATCAGTTATCCAAACAGTAAAAATGCCCTGATTGGTTCCTAGGTAAGGGTGAGAAGCTGTGGTGTTCTGCTTTGATGGGTTTTTGTGGCTGGTTTGGACAGGCCTGACTTGGCAGGCTTTCCTGCCAAACTAGGTCTGTTTTGTTGGAGAGTTTCCTAGGCAACTGGGAGTAGCTTGATAGAAGGGGGCTGAGGGAGAGTTCCTAAAATGGTGGCTACAACATGATGAGCAAAGCAGAATTGAAATAGTTCAAAAGAAATGCAAAATGCACAAATTTAGAGAAGTCCCCACTATGTTTACATTGACTATTTGTGCCAAACCTGTGGTTGAACATTTTGAGCTCATTATAGGTCTGATCAGCCACAGTTATACACATTGAAACTTGACTCTAGCATAGTGATGTTATTTTAGTCCTCTTCAAAATTGAAGGATAGCAACCATCTCCCCATGTTATTCTCTAGTGTTGTGAATTCATTTCCCCTTTCTATTTCTTTTGTTATCCTTTACTCATTAATTTGGAAAGCCTTATAAGAAATCAATTTTATTTGCTCTTTTTTTGTCTTCTTTTCCCTTTGAATTTTTCTTTGTTGCTGTTTTTGTACAATATTTCAAACTTCCCTCCATCATTCTTCAGGAATTCTATCTAGCAGATCTAAT
This sequence comes from Gymnobelideus leadbeateri, assembly GCA_011680675.1. Classification (NCBI taxonomy): domain Eukaryota; kingdom Metazoa; phylum Chordata; class Mammalia; order Diprotodontia; family Petauridae; genus Gymnobelideus; species Gymnobelideus leadbeateri. The sequence goes on from WOXC01003308.1 coordinate 80,333, forward strand.
CCCTGCAGTCTATTCTTTACTTCTATTTCATAATCATAAGCAATATTACTTGTATTATACTTACATGGTCTCATGATTTTCCAAACTTTCTTCAAGTCTGAATTTTTTTAAAGCAATTGGGGATAAGTAACTTGCTCAAGGTTACACGGCTAGTCATTATTTATGTGTGGGTGCTCATTTTCTGAGGCCAGATTTGATCTCGGGTCATCCCAACTCCCAGGCCGGCGCTCTTACTCACTGCGCCACCTAGCCGCCCCTTTAGGGCAATTGGGGTTAAGTAACTTGCCCAAGGTTACAGGGCTAGGTTTTTGTTTGTGTGGATTAAGTGTCTGAGGCCGGCTCCGAACTCAGGTCCTTCTGACTCCAGGGCTGGCGCTCTATTCACTGCACCACCTAGCAGCCCCTTAAGTCTGAATTTTGCAGGAAGAAGCTCATGATCTGAGACACAGTCAACACAAGGTCTTCTTTTAGTTGACTTTATAGAGCTTCTTAACATTTGACTACAAAATATATAATAAATTTGATTTCAACATTGAACACCAAAAGGCAATTGAATCTACACATGGACATCACCAGATAAATGTGTCCATGTGTCGATGTTCATATGTTCACACCAGTGAACTTTTTTGGTCAAACACTATTAGTCCCTGCCCTGACTAATTTTTTACTCCAGGGCCAAATTTGCCCCTTATTCCAATTTTTTTAATCTCCTACTTTAGGATTCAAATCCTCTATGACAAATGTGACACCTTTTTTTGGTGTTATTTCTAGGAGATATTGTAGGTCTTCATGGAAGTTATCTACTTTGGCTTCTTCAGCGTCATTGTTTTGGTCATATATTTGTATTACTATTAACATTGAGTTGTTTGCTTGGATTCAAAATGATATTATTCTCTTCTTTTGAGATTATACACCAGTACAGTATTTTTTGTTTTTGTTTTTTAAATTTTATTGACTATTAGGTTACTCAGTTTTCTCCCTAAGGAATTCTTTCCCACCAAGGCATATGTTATGACAACCTGAATTAAATTCACTCACTCCCATTTATTTAAGTTCACTGTCACCCAAGATTTCAAAATTTAATCTTTCCATCTCCTTTTTGACCACATTCAGCTTGTCTTGGGTCATATATCTTTCATTCAAAATTCTTATGCAATATTGATATTTATAGTGTCTGACTTTCCTTTCATTACCAGACACATTTTAGTTGAATTTCCTTTTGGCTTTGGCCCACTCACTTCATTGGTACTGAAACTACTTTGCAATGTTGAACAACTTCCAATTTGAAGGATTCATCTTCTGGTGTCACAAATTTTATCTTTTTAATAGTGTTCATGGGGTTTTCTTTGCAAAGATACTAGAATCGTTGATCATTCCCTTCTCCAGTGGGTCACCTTTTGTCAGAACTCTCTACTATAGCCTTTCTATCTTAGGTAATTCTTAATGGCATATTTCATAGTTTCATTGAGCTATGTAACCCCTCTCCCCCAAGATAAGGCAGTGATCCAGAAGACATTTATGAAGTAGATAGGGAAAAATTTGTGATTTCTTTTTTGTACACGAACTAAATGAAATCAATAAGATTAAAAAAACTCACTGGAGATGTGTAGGTTAAGTGCCTTGGTGTAAAAATGGTCTTAATTTTCAACCATATCCTGTATAAATTTGAACTGATATTGTATCCATTGTACCATAATAAATATATGGTAGAATTGTACCAATTATGGTACATTGTATGTACAATTATGGTACATTGTACCATAATAAATATATCTCCCCCCTCCACTTACTCTTTAAAAACGCCATCTGTATAATAAAATGAAAAGAAAAAATTTCTGGTAAGTAAAGGTGACTAATACAACAACTAAGAAACCAGGATAGTCAACATTTTCATTTATACTTCCTTACTTGTTTTAAGAAGAAAGTGAAGTCCATTTTCTCCTCTCTTCTGTCGAGACAAGCTTAATTACTTGTTTTTTTTGTTTTTTGTTTTTTTTTTACTTTTGTGTATATCTGGTATGCTGTTTCTATGTGCATGTTTTAGTCATTATTCATATTATTTATTTAGTTCTTCTTCACTTTACTTCTTCAATTTCATTGTTTCCTATGTTGCATAATTTATTACCTCCATAGGTCACAATTTGTATAAAAACTTCGCCATTGAAATGATAATGTTTTATCATTAGTCCTTGCTGCCACAAAAAAAAGTACTACCATGAAAATCTTGTAGTATATGGGACCTAGCCATCTTTTATCACCTTGGTATACCAAAAAGTCTATATTGAGTAAAAAATTATAGACACTCTTTTTTTTCTAAACAAATGCTTTATTAACTTCTGTTTTACATCATTCATTTCAGCCAGATTTTGAGTTACATTCATTTCCCCCCACTGTTTTTCCCCTATCCACACTCCCAGAATAGCAGTCCCACAAGATATCGCTTCCTCCAATCTGCTCTCCCCCATACCTTCTCCCATACCCCCTTTGACTTTTCGATTGGAGGAAGGTGAATCTTTGTGTCCCAATGCCTGCACATATTATCTCCCAGTTACAAGCAAAAAGAGTATTAATAAGAGTATTTGTATATAATTGAAACATTTAGTCTTAAGACCTTGAATTTCAGATCCATTTCTTTCCTCCCTTGTCAGCCATTACCTCTGGGGAGATAAGTAATTCAGTATATGTTGCACATGTCTAGCTATGCAAAACATTATCATAGTAGATATATTGCACAAGGTTGCTTATAATTCCCTCCCACTCATCCCACCCCACACCTGGTCCATTACTTACATGATCCTGTCCCTCTTCTATACTGGGTACTTCCAACCTCCCTTCCCCCCAAGGATGCCCTCCCATCCATCATCCCTCCTTCTTAAGGTCCTCTCCTCTATCATGCAACCGGCTCATGTTTTCCCCTGGGGCTTTTGGAGCAGGACTTCTGACCTCACAGTCCTCTTCCTGCTCTATGCCCCCAAAATAGGAGTCTAGGGTTGCATTTTTCTGTTCAACTTGTTTCCTTTGCCTTGGCATGTTGCCGCTTAATTACTTGACGTTTGGGCTTGTTGCCACACTATGGCTCTGCTGCCAGATGGGAATTTTCATCCCAAAGTGTGGGGGACAACTTACATTTCTGGAAGCTGGAAACCCACCAACGACCTCCACCCCAGATCACAATCCAGATCCAGGGAGGTTAAAGCAAGAACTATTACCATCCAAGACTGACTGCTGGATCTCCCTAGAGTTCAAAGGCCAGGAGCTGGAGCTGCCTCTGAAAACTACAAAATGGCGTGTCTCCTCAGCAGCTTCTAGGCCCCAGGGGAGGAAGCTGACACATTCCCCAAATACTGGTCGCAAAGTCCATAGGGCACTAACCTCTCACTTTGTCCTGGGCATGTCTATGTTGATAATTCTGTAATCACCACAGCTGCTGGTGCTCTGGGGTCTCTTCAGCTGGCTGCTGGGGCTAAAACCTTGGCTCACGGGGACCTGGGCTCAGCTCTGCTCGGCTCCCCGCTCTCTGCAAACTGCGTGCTGCTGGCTCCTAGACCCATGCACTGTTCCTACCTGCAGGACTGCTTGGCTGTCCTCACCAGAAGGTTAGCTTCTCTGTGTTGTTCTGTGGGTGCTGGGGCTCCAGAAGTTGTTCAGAGTCCTCTTTTACATAGTTTGGAGGAAATCAGGGGGCAGAGCAGCTTGGATGAGCTGTTTCTACTCCGCCATCTTGGCTCCCTATAGTCACTTTCCTAATATAATTCTAAATTGCTTTCCAAAGTCCTTGGAATATTTACTGTAAATAGCAATATATTGGGGTGGAGCCAGGATGGTGGAGTAGAAACAGCATTTCCAATGTGCTCTGCCCCACACAAATTTCAAACAATGTGAAAGGGAGCTCTGAACAACTTCTGGAGCCAGTATATGTTGTACACGTCTAGGTATGCAAAACATTATCATAGTAGATATATTGTACAAGGCTGCTTATAATTCCCTCCCACTCATCCCACCCCCCACCTGGTCCATTCCCTACATGATCCTGTCCCTCTTCTATAGTGGGTACTTCAAACCTCCCCTCACCCCAAGGATGCCCTCCCATCCATCATCCCTCCTCTCATCCCCCTTCCCCTATCCTGCTGCAGGTTGAGATATCCCATTTAGTATGTATGTCATTTTCTCCCTGAAACAAATTCAATGTGAATGAGGTTTTGCCTTTTTAGCCTTCCTTATTCTCCCCCTCCTTTGCAACCACTTCCCCTTGCTTCTCCTACATGGGATAGTTTACCCTACCCTGTCTCTCCCCATCTCCTCTTGCCACTTTCCTCTCTCACCTCATAATTTCATCCCTTGAGTATTCTCCCTTCCCAACAAATTCAACCTATGCCCTCTATCCATATATAACTGTAACCATATACACACACATTCACATATGTATTCATATGACCACACACCCTTCTTCCATTATTTTCATAGTGAGAAAGATATCATCAGTCACAGTTATTGCTTTTCCATATAGGAATGTAAATAGTTCAACTTTGATAAGTTCCTTTTGATTTCTTTTCCCTGATTACCTTCTCAGGCATCTCTTGCTTCTTGTGTCTGGATGTCAAATTTTCTATTCAATTCTGGTTTTTTCCTCAAGAATGCTTGAAAGTCCTCTATTCCACTGAATGACCATATTTTCCCCTGAAACAAAATACTCAGTTTTACTGGGTAGGTGACCCTTGGGTTCATTCCCAGTTCTTTTGCCCTCTGGAATATCATATTCCATGCCCTTCGATCCCTCAGTGTAGAAGCTGCCAGGTCCTGGGCTATTCTGATTGTGTTTCCACAATATTGAAATTGTTTCTTCCTGGCTGCTTGTAGAATTTTCTCCTTGATCTGGGGATTCTGGAACCTGGCTATAATATTCCTGGAAGTTTTCTTTTTGGGATCTTTTTCAGGAGGTGATCGGTGGATTCTTTCAACCTCTATTTTGCCCTCTGGATCTAAAACATCAGGGCAGTTTTCCTTGAGAATTTCTTGAAGGGTGATTTCTAGGTTCTTTCCTTGATCATGGCTTTCAGGTAGTCCAATAATTTTTAAATTGTCTCTCCTGGATCTATTCTCCAGGTCAGTGGTTTTTCCCATGAGATATTTCACATTGCCTTCTAATCTTTCGTTTGTTTGGATCTGCTTAACAGCATCTTGATTTCTCATAAAGTCATTAGCTTCCATTTGCTCCAGTCTAACTCTGAAGGAATGAATCTCCTCAGTGAACTTTTGAGATTCTTTTTCCATCTGGCAAATTCGACTTTTTAAGGCATTCTTCTCCTCATTGCCCTTTTGGGCCTCCTTTGCATTTGAGTTAGACTATTTTTTAAGGTGTTGTTTTCCTCAGTCAGGCTGTTGACCCTGATTTCATACTTTTCCTGCATCCTTCTCATTTCTCTTTCCAATTTTTCCTCCACTTCTCTTATTTGATTTTTTTTAAAAGCAATTGGGATTAAGTAACTTGCTCAAGGTTACACAGCTAGTCATTTTTTATGTGTGGGTGCTCATTTTATGAGGCCGGATCTGATCTCGGGTCATCCCAACTCTCAGGCCAGCACTCTTACTCACTGCGCCACCTAGCCGCCCCTTTTTAGGGCAATTGGGGTAAGCAACTTGCCCAAGGTTACATGGCTAGGTTTTTGTTTGTGTGGATTAAGTGTTGGAGTCCGGCTCCGAACTCAGGTCCTTCTGATTCCAGGGCCGGCACTCTATTCACTGCGCCACCTAGCCGTCCCACTTATTTGATTTTTAAAGTCCTTCTTACATTCCTCTATGGCCTGCACCCGCTCATGTTTTCCCCTGGGGCTTTTGCAGCAGGACTTCTGACCTCACAGTCCTTTTCCCGCTCTGTGTCCCCAAAATAGGTGTCTAGGGTTGCATTTTTCTGTTTCCTTTGCCTTGGCACGTTGCCACTTAATTACTCGACTTTTGGGCTTGTTGCCACACTATGGCTTTAAGGCCAGCTAGAGGAATTTTCATCCCGAACATGTGGGGGGCAACTTCCATTTCTGGCAAGCTGTAAACCCACCCATGACTTCCACCCTAGATCACAATCCAGATCCAGGGATGTTAAAGCAACAGTGATTACCCCCCATGTCTGATCTCTGGATCTCCCTATGATTTGCAGGCCAGGACCTGGAACTGCCTCTGAAAACTACAAAATGGTGTGTCTCCTCAGTGGCTTCTAGCCCCCAGGGGAGGGTGCCGACGTATTCCCTAAATACTGGTCCCAAAGTCCATAGGACACTAACCTCTTACTTTGTCCTAGGCATGTCTATGTTGTTTGTTCTGGAGTTGCCACTGCTACTGGTGTTCTGGGGTTCCTCCAGCCAGCTGCTGGCCCTGCCACCCTGGGGCTAAAACCTCGGCTCACAAGGCCCTGGGCTCTGCTCCTGCGCTCTGTGCTTCGTGCTGCCAGGTCCCAGACCACTGCACTGGTCCTTCCTGCAGGGTTGCTGGGCTATCTTTAGCGGGAGGTTAGCTTCTCTGTGTCGTTCTGTGGGTGCTGGGGCTCCAGAAGTTGTTCAGAGTCCCCTTTTACATAGTTTGGGGGGGATCTGGGGCAGAGTGGCTTGGATGAGCTGTTTCTACTCTGCCATCTTGGCTCCGCCCCCCTAGGCAATTTTTTTTTTTGCAGTAATATATTTTCCTGGATTTTTTTAAAAGGAACTTTTCTGAAGATAAGAGGATTAAACTTTTCCTGGTTCTTTGATCAGAAAGTTTTCTCTGTATAATTGGAATGCTAATGCATGTTCCTATAGGGAACAATTCGATGTGTATATAAATGCAAAGCTGACCAAACAGTCTTTTCCAGTATAATCCATAGATTTTATTCTGTCATCCATATATTTTTTTTTGCTTTTTTGGAGGGAAATTGGGGTTAAGTAACTTGCCCAAGGTCACACGGCTAGGTTTGTGTGTGTGTGTGTGTGTGTGTGTGTGTGTGTGTGTGTGCATTATGTATCTGAGGCTGGATCTGAACTCAGGTCCTTCTGACTCCAGGACTGATACCCTACTCACTGTGCCACCTAGCCGCCCCGTCATCCACATATTTTAAGCAGTTAGACACAAATAATCTTCATTGTTATCAATGTTGTGCTTTTTAAAAGCATTTTTTCTTGTCTTCTTTTTTAATGAAATACTTTCCTTGTATTTCTCTTTTCTTTTCTTTCTTTCCTCTTTAACCCAAAAGATACAACTATATGGTAAGATTTTTTTCCCTTCCTAAAAGCAACTTCATATATATATATATATGAAGTATATATATATACTTCATATATATATATATATCAGAAACAATCAGTTTTGACGTCCTGTGTCTAATTCTTCTCTGTATTGCCAAAAGATATGTATTTTCTTACCTCAGAAAAGAAGAGAATTAACTTCCTGAACCCTTCAAAAATTATTGCTCTATCCTTTCCCACTCCCCTTACAAAATTCATTCTAGGAAGACCTTTGAAAAGATACCAAAATACTAAATCTTTTAAATCTCTAAAACATTTTGAAAGTGAGAAACTCTTGATACAATTATTACTTGTGACATTTACTAGCTCTTTGACCACTTCAAATCATTTAACTTTTCTGTGTTTCATTTTCCTCATCTGTAATATAGAAGATGAAAATATCAGTAATGTTTAAATTACAGAGATGTTGTGAGGTTCAAATAAACAACACATATAAAACACTTTGCAAATTTAAATGAATTTTAAAATGTTAATTATTATTATTTTTATAACTTAATTTTGTACCATGCATAAAATTCCCCCCACCCCTTCAATGGAAATGTGGTAACTTAGGTATTGTAGGCATATTATTAAGCTGGTCCTTAGGTTTCTCTTGTCTTATTTTGACTTTTGTAAGGTTCATCTGGTCTTAAGCACTTCCTAGCTGTGTGTCCTTGGACAAGTCACTTGAGTTCTATTTGCTTTAACCCACTGGACTAGGAAAATACTAACCACCCCCAGTTTCTTCACCAAGAAAAAGCAAAGGATGTTATGTTCATGGGGTCACAAAGAATTGGACATAACTGAACAACTAAAGAACTAAAAACATTGATAAAGGCTTCAGAGAAGAAGAAAATCCAAGAGAAGTGGTCACAAACAAAGCAGTTAGAAGTTACAAGGATGACTTTCCATAAATTATGGTTTACCTCTTTTCTTAGTTGCAAATTATTTTTTTTCTTCCTTTCCAGAAGCCACCAACTGCCCATACAAATTCAGTAACAATATTCCTAGAATTTCAGGATCTACTAATCATCTTCCAGGCCTACTGGAAAATACATTGGCCAATATGTTTCCAAGGAAATATTTGTGGTAGCTGGGATAAAGCTATTACAATGTTGTTGTAGTTGCTACTGTTGTTATAATTTATGTTATTAAAGTAGCTTGATTAGTTTTACAAGATATGCATCAGTAATATAACAATGATTTAGGAAAAGGATAATACTGAACCAACTCTATACCAAATGGGTACACCTTTAACCTTTCTCTTAGCTTCCACAATAAACATAAACGGTTCTTAGTGCACCATCTACCAGAAACCAGTAGGTCCCTTTATTCAGTATAATGAGTAGTCAACAATCATTAACTTTGTTCAATGTGCCAAACACCATCACAATGAATAATCTGATTATTACACACTCCTTTCAATTGGCTCAAGTAAAAAATACTGGGAAATCTGCAAAGTGAGTGAAATATTAAAATGATAGTTCTTTAATATGTATTTATTTGATAAGTGTCCTTTAAAGAGCATCAGTAGCTAACTTGCATGAAAAACAAATAAAACAAAAACAAAGCCAAAGTAAAATACAAACAAATCAAAAACTGAAGTGAGATGTTGTAGTGGCAAGCATCCCAGCATCCCCAGGGTGGCTGGCAACACAGGTTCTTAGACCTGCTTTTGTAAAGGAAAGCAACTCAATATCAGTTAACAAACTTATTTTAATCAAACAAACATATATCATTTACCTAGTTTAGGGGAAAAAGTTCAGCACCCTGAACTTCAGAACTTCTGTATAAGACAGTAGTTTCAAAACAGAGAAAAAACAGATCAAGCAGACAGGCTTCCAAACTGTCCGACCATTACAACAATACCAAACTACAGTTACCAGAGAGGGAAGCATCAACATCTGGGTTTTCAAAGCCAGGGGGCTCTCAACAGCTGCCCAGAGTCTCATCTGATCAAATCACACAACACTTCTCAAAGTGAGCCCCAAAGCAAAGCCTCAGATCAGGTATTATATAGTCTTCTCCTGGCTCAGAGAACGTAACCACCCTCTTGACAAACTGCCCAATCACACAGCATCAAGGTGTGGTCATTCCTGAAAACCAAGCTTCCTACCATAGGCTCCATGTGACCACATTCAGCCTATTAGGGGGCAGAGTATATTTTGAAATTAAAGAAGGTTCTCAGAGTCACTTCAGCCAATCAAAGGACCTAGGGGCAGGGAAGATCTTCAAATATGCATTTCCATTACAAATGTGCTACAAGCAATTTAAAAAAGCTACTTGTCTCAGTAAGGTAAGAATATCTCATGCACGTGACTGACTTCCCCATGCCTTTAATTCATATGAAAAGATTTAAACTCCTATGTTTCTTTTAGTCATATTATTACTATTTCTAATATTAACATTGGTTCAGTAAAATAGTTTGAAAAAAGCTGAATTTGTTCACCAATGAATAATGAATCTTCATGGAAGATTCTCTTCACCACTGGCACACAATAGTCACTGAGGTAATTTTGTGCTGCTGGTTGTCATTTCAACCAGTGGAAATATACTTGATGGCATGAAAATGACTGAAATAATTCATATATTATATTATAGGCAATTAGTTTTCATAAATTTTTTCTGCTTCTCTGCACTTAAGAAAACTATAAAAACTTCAGCAAATGGTAAGCACTGATGCAAAGATTTTAGCTTGTGTGAAAGCCTATACTTCAAATGCATGAATGGTATTCATATGCATGAAGGAAACAATGAATAGATTGGGAAAATATGGAACTCAAATGTTATCATTGTTATAACTTCTTTTCATGCTCAAAGAGTAATGTTCTTTAAGAGTATACCATTTATATAAGCACAAGATAAAGGCATTGCACCATAGAAGTGGGGAGAATATTGGTGCCTAGAACATGTAGTGAATATTCATCCTTTACCACATATTCATTAAATAAAAATCTTTAAAAACTTAAATCACTTGAATGCAGTCCAAGAGACATTTATTAAATAAGTATAGTGTTCCCAGCGACTTGCTATGTATTATAGCAAATATTATCCCTGCCCTAGGGAGTTTATATTCTAGAAAATCACTCAAAAATAGCATGTAAGAAAATGTAAAATTGTATGGTATAGATGATACATCTATATTAGATGGGGATTCTAAGTGTTCTAAGTTCAAAATAATATGATACTACTAGGGAGGATAAAAGACCTCCAAAAGGTCTCATCCAAGAAAAACCTTTAGTTAAGATATGAAAACAAAATAAAATTTCAATGTGGGAAAGCTTCTAAAAATCATTTCCTAATAGCTTCATAATCTGCATACTTCTCCAACATAGCAAACTAAAAAAGAAATATAACCCAAAAGTAGAACAATTATAGCTATTTGACAAGATAAGACAGAATCACTGAATATCATAATAATTTTACAATGTAATGCCAAAGGAATTAAAAGTTTTACTCTTGGGGTGGCTAGGTGGCGCAGTGAGTAGAGTGTTGGCCCTGGAGTCAGAAGGACCTGAGTTCAGATCCGGCCTCAGACACTTAACGCGCACACAAACAAATAAAAAAAAAAAAAACCTAGCTGTGTGACCTTGGGCAAGTTACTTAACCCCAATTGCCCACCAAAAGGCAAAAAACAAACAAACAAACAAAAAAAAGTTTTATTCTCTGTCTTAAGCCCAATCTTCTTCATGCTAGGAATAGTCAATTAAAAACAAAACAAAGATTAAAAGATAAAAAAAAACACCCAACAACTATAACAACTCAAACGTTTAAAAGTGGTGTTTTAATTTTGGGGTGTCCCTTATGAGATCTTCATAGGACTGACTCTTTCTGAATTACCCACATATCAAAAGATGTGTGAAGCACTGATTCTGCTCAGCCATATGAACGAAAGAGGATTACAGCAGGAAATCAGTGATGGAGGTTATGCAACGAAAGGTGAAGGGAAAGGGGCTTCCATGATGAGGGAAGATGACAAACATAGGATCAGTGCTCTCGAAGGGGAGTTTACTCCAGAAGGGATCCAGGGAGCAAAAACCTTCCCCATAACTTCCCTATCCCCAACAAAAGGAGATAAAGATTAGCCAAACAGAGGGGTCTTTGAGGTAGGGAAAAAAAGACAGAAATAATTACATGATAAGGGACCAATATTGAAAAGATAAGCCAGGGGTTAGCTTTTGAGAACATAAGAAAAGGATGACATATTGCTTCCAAAAGAGAAAGTATGAAAATCAACAAAAACATGCTAAAATGAAAAAAAAATCTTCAGATTCCCTAGAAATAGTAAAACAATAGTGAAAAAAATTAAGAAACCATTTAAAAGTAAACTACAAATTAAAATTAATATGGGTAGGACTGTATTGTACTCTTTCCTTTTTGAAAAGAACAAAAATGACAACACAATGTAACAGTCAATATACATTGAGTCTGACTGAGGCTTATCAGTATAATATGACTTCACAATATGACGGTGGAAAATATTGTTTGTGTCCACTCATACTAGTGCATAGACAAGGAGAATAGTAAACACGCTTCTCTTTAGATCAAACTACCTTGGAATAACTGAAAGTTTATAATTTCCCTAAAAGCAGATGGACACACACACACACACACACACACACACACACACACACACAAACAAAATCTGAAACTTGGAACAGTGATCCTCCATCCCTAGAGCAGAGGCCAACTAAAGTTAAAAGACAAGAAATAGTTTGGAAAATGAGCAAACAGCAACAAAAGAACCTGACCACAGAAAGCTACTGTGTTGACAGGCAAGATAAAACACAAACACAAAAGAAGACAATATATTCTAAATTGCTAACTCCAAACCCTTCCCACAAAAAAAAAGAAAAATGGAAATTGGCATCAGGTGCAAGAAAGTATTCGTGGAAGAACTCAGAAAAGGATTTTAAAAATCAAATAAGATAAACATAGAAATTTTTGAGAAAAAAAAAAGAATTATGCAAGAAAATCAAGGTTAAAAAAAAAGCCAATAGCTTGGTAAATGAGGCACAAAATTATAAGGAAAATAAAACCTTAAAAATAAAATAGGCCACATGGTCAAAAAGTCCACTTAAGATGAGAATTCCTTGAAAAACAGAATTGGCCCAATGGGAAAAGAGGAAGAAAAAATATTGAAGAAAAGAACTTAAAACATTGAATTGGAGTTTTGGGAACCAAGGAGGTGGAATAAAAAACTAATCTACTTTCATTCTCTCTTATTGACCTCTAAAAAGCAGAAAATATAACTCCAGGAAAAATCCTGGAAGAATGGAGGAAGCAGAAAAACAGGGTCCAGCATTCTTTTAGCCTGGCAGGCTTGGGAAATTAAGGGGAAAGGTTTCTCTTGCTCTGGTATAGGGGGAGGACAATTCACTACAGAAGGTGTCCCAGCAAGCCAGTGGCAACATTCACCTCAGCAAACCAGTTGGATATGCTGAGCCCCAGGATGGTAAAGCAGGCAAGCACCTACTGCAGAACCCCTGCATGTATTGCCACAGCCAGGGGAACTGAAAGACCAACTCAGAGAACCACAACATTCACTTGGGGCAGGCACACTCAGGCAGTTGAACCTCCCTGTGTTTCTGTGCAACTCCAGGTGGGAAGTCATTCTCTATGACCCAAACTCCCCCATGCTTTAGCACAGCTCCAGGCAGGAAGGTGTCCTCCACTAGCCAAACCTCCCCTTATTCGGCACATATTTGAATGGGGAGGCATCATACAATAGCTGAAACTCCCCATGTTTCACAGCAACTCTGAGTGAACCGGAAACTTTCAGGAGTCAGATCTCCTGATCCCTGAAGTTTCAGTGTAGCATGTGGGAAATACAGAAAGACCCAATGTGGCCTTAGCATGTGATAGACACCACCTTTAGGCCCCAGCTCAGCACATGTTAAGTTGATACACCCCAAAAGCCTCCAACTGCCAGAAACTGAGGCCCTAGCACACAAAGCAAGGGACCAGGTACCTGGACCATAGCACATAAAGGTTGGGACAGTGCCCCCTGTGCTCAAGCAGGAGAGTTCAGCTTGAAAAGTCAGGAAATAGGTAAATACAATGTTAAAAAAGCAGAAATAGACAATGACCATAGATTCTTTATATGGGGACTACAGAGATCAAGAGGATTGATCAAATTCAGAAGAGGACAACATTGCCAATATACACACATCCAAAACCTCAAGGGGGAATGTTAATTGGTCTCAGACCCAAAAATGTTTTTTGAAAGGCTCAAGAAAAAAAATAAAGTCAAATAAGAGATGTATGAGAAATATTGGAAAAGGAAATGAAAGATATGCAAGACACAGTCAATAGTTTAGAAAAGTAAGGAAAAAAATTGACTGCCAAAAAGAATTCCTTAAAAAATATACTTGACCAAATGGGAAAAGTACACTGAATAAAACAGCTCCTTAAAAAGAAGAATTGGTCAAAAAAATGAGACACAAAAACCTACTGAAAAGAACTCCTTGAGGGGTAAAATTGGCCAAAGGGAAAAGTAGGTACAAAGGCTAACTGAAGAAAACAATTCATCAAAAATTAGAATGGGCCAAGCAGAAATCTACTGACAAAAAGAATAAGTCAAGCAATGGAAAAAAAAATCGAAAAAAAACATAAAATGCATTGTTGGAAAAACACCTGACAAGGAAAATAGATGCAGAAGAGGTAATTTAAGAATCCTTGATCGTCCTGAGGATCATGATAAAAAAAAAAAAAAAAAGAGTCTTGACAGCATCTTTCAAGAAATCTTCAGGAAAAAATTGGTTGAGTTTCTAAAAGTAGAGGATGAAAGAGTCATTGAAAGAAATCACCAATCACCTCCTCAAAGAGATCCCAAAATGAAAACACCAAGGAACATTATAGCCAAATTCTAGAATTACCAGATCAAGGAGAAAACACTGCAATCAGCCACAAAGAAACTATTTAAATATTATAGAGCCATAGGCAGGTCCTTACAACTTCTACATTAAAAGATTAAAGGGCTTGGAAGGTGATATTCAGTAAGGCAAAGGAGCTTGAATTACAAAAAAGGAACAAACTACCCGGAAAAAGTGACCATAATATTTCCGGGAAAGAGATGGATATTCAATGAAATAAGAGACTTCCATGGCTTCCTGATGAAAAGACCAGAACTCCACAGAAAAATAGATCTTTAAATACAAGCCTCAAGAAAGGCATGAGGAGGAAAGCAGGAAAGAAAAAAAAAAGCATGATGTTCTATAAGGACAAATTGTTTACATTCCTACATGGGATAATAATTCCTACACTAGATAATTTGTAGCTCTTGGGGACTATAACTTTATTGGGACATTTAGAAAGTGTATACATAGAAAGCATAGCTATAAGTTGACTTTTTCATGATTATCAAAAGAAAAACAAATTAAGATGTGAAAAGTGACTGTACTGGGAGAAAAGGGGGAGGCAGAAAAGGGTACATTATATCACATGAAGAGCTGCAAAGATCTATTACAGTAGAGGAAAAGAAGGAAGGGAGATGAGCATTGTTTGAACCTTACTCTCATCAGATGTAACTCACATTGTAAATAACATACACAATTAGGTATAGAAATCTCACTTACCCTATAAGGAGTGGGAGGGGAAAGGGGAAAGAAGATGGAGGAGGTGGATAGAAGGGATGGCAGACTGAGGGAAGTGATGCCCAGAAACAAAATACTAGTGAGGAGGGAAAAGGAGAAAGGAGAGAGAAAATCATAGCCAAGGATGAAAATTGAAGAAAAAGAAACAGTTAGTAATCATAACTGTGAATGTGAATGAAATGAATTCTCCCCTCAAGTGAAAGTGGATAGTAGATTTGATTAAAAACTATAATCATGCAATATGCTGTTTAGAAACACATTTGAAGCAAAGGGATACACATAGAATAGGGGTAAAAAGTGGGTTAGAATGCATTATGCTTCAGCTGAAGTAAAAAAATATATATAAAGCAGGAGTAGCAATCTTCATCCAGACAAAGTAAAAGCAAAAGCAGATTTAATTAAGAGATAAGGAAGGAAACTACTGCTAAAAGATACCACAGACAATGAAGTAATATCATTATTTAAGATGTATGCACCAATGGTATAGCATCAAAATTCTTAGAGAAATTAAGTGAATTACAAGCAGATATAGACTGCTAAACTATACTGGAGGGGTACCTCAACATCCCCTTCTTAGAACTAGATAAATCTAAAGACAAAATAATCTAGCAAGATGTAAAGGCAGTGAATAGGATTTTGGAAAAGATAAATGTGGTAGACCTCTGGAGAAAATTGAATGGGGATAGAAAGGAATATACTTTATCTTGGTGGCACCTACACAAAAGTTGACTATGTACTAGGGCATAAAAATCTCACTATTCAATGCAGAAAGGCGGTAATATTAAACACATCCTTTTTCAGATCATGATGCAATAAAAAAATTAAATGCAATAAAGGACCAAGAAAGATAGATTAAAAATCAACAGGAAACTAAATTTTCCTAAAGAATGAGTGCATCTGATAACAAATCATAGAAATAATATATAACTTAATAGAAGAGAATGAAAATAATGAAGCAATATACCCAAACTCATGTAATAGCCAAAACAATTCTAAAGGGGAAATTTTCTATCACCAAAATGCTTGCAAGAGTGAAATAGAAAGGCATACAACTAAAAAAGTGAGGAAACTAACAAATTAAAAATCCCTACTTAAATACCAAATATGAAATTCTGAAAACCAAAGGAGAGATTAATGAAATAGGAAAGGAAAAAAAAAAAACATTGAGCCTGACCAGGAGCACAGCCTGGCAAGAGCAGAATACAAAAGAGTGAATCACAGGCAGCTGAGGAGGGTTCCAGGCTTCATAACCCATAAATGTCAAATAAAAAGTAAAAGGTCAGTGGGGAACTCTGTTGGAACCAGGTTTAGGAAGAGCATAGTCTAGCCCTTGACTCTGTGGCAAGAGCATGGCGGCTGCAGCCGACATCACATGGTTAGCTCCAGAGCTTCTGACCTACAGATGGTAATGGGACCAAGAGACTATTCAGAGGGCAATCATTCTTGCTTTGAATTGCTTGGATCTAGATCATGGTCTTGGGTGGTGGTCCTAGGTTGTGAGGCAGTGTGGCAGAGCTTGGAGTGTCTGTAGAAGGAGTGTGCTCCTCAGACCTCTGACATTTGCAAAAACCCCAGAGAACTGGGACACAACTCTCTCCAATTTAGAAACAGAGTCCTACTATGACAAGGAGCTCAAAAGTCAAGTAATTGGCTGGCAAGATAAAAAAGCAGAGGAAGCACAATCAGATGATAGAACAATTTGTCCCCTTTTTGGGGCCAAAAAGGATCAAAACATGGAAACAGAAGAAGTCAATGAAGCCAAAACTATTGCATCAAAAGATTCCAAGAAAAATAATAACTGGTAACAGGCCATGGTATCTAAAAATAAAATTAAGAGGTGATAAAAGAATAGGAGAGAAAGAGAAAAGAAGATAGTATAGTGTAAATTACCTCATACAAAAGAGGTAAGAGAAAAATGTTACAATGGAGGGGAAGAACAGGAAGGTGAAAGGAAATGGGTCAATATTACTCTCATTGAATTTGGACTAAGAAGTTAATAACATATGCACTCATTTGGGTATCTTACCCTAAAGGAAAGTAGTGGGGAAGGCAATAAGAGGGGGGATGATAGAAGGGAGGGCAGGTTGGGAGTGAGGGTAGTTAGAAGCACATACTTTTGAAAAGTGATAGGGTCAAAGTAGAAAATAGAATAAGTGGGGTGCTGGATGGGATGGAGAGAAATATATTCGGTCTTTCTCAATATAACTACTATGGAAATTTTTCTTATGTAACTACACATGTACTACCTATATATTGCCCACCCAGTGGGTGTGGGTGGGAGGGAAGAAGGGAAAGAATCTGGAAATCAAAGTTTTAAAAACAAATGTTAACTTTTTTACATGCAACTGGGAAGTAAGATATACAGGTACTGGGGTATAGAAATCCATCTTTCCCTACTATAAAGTTAGAGGGGGCATGGGGGAAGATATAAAAGAGAGCAGATTGGGGGAAGGGGTACTCAGTAGTTTCATTAGCTTCGGGTTTGGGTGCAAGGGAATGATGGGGAAAAATTTGTAACTCAAAACCTTGTGAAAATGAATGTTGAAAACTAAAAATAAATAAATAAACAAAAGAAAACTATTGAACTAATCAATAAAACTAAGAGCTTGTAAAAAAAGAAAATAGATAAACCTTTGCTTAATTTTATTCAAAAAAAGAAAGTAGAAAACCATATTACTGGTATCAAAAATTAAAATGGTGAATTAATCACCAATAAAGTGGGAATAAATATGAGCCATTTTTCCAAATATATGTACATAAATTTGATACTGTTAGTGAACTGGATCAATATTTACTAAAATATAAATTTCTCAGATTAATGGAAGAGAAAATAAAATACTAAAATAGCACTATTTCAGAAAAAATAAATGAAATTCTTAAGATAAATATCTCTGGGGCGGCTAGGTGGCGCAGTGAATAGAGCGCCGGCCCTGGAATCAGAAGGCCCTGAGTTCGGAGCCGGCCTCTGACACTTAATCCATACGAACAAAAAAAACCTAGCCCTGTAACCTTGGGCAAGTTATTTAACCCCAATTGCCCTAAAGGGGCGGCTAGGTGGCGCAGTGAGTAAGAGCGCCGGCCTCGGAGTTTGGATGAACCGAGATCAGATCCGGCCTCAGAAAATGAGCACCCACGCATAAAATAATGACTAGCCGTGTAACCTTGAGCAAGTTACTTAACCCCAATTGCTTTAAAAAAAAAAAAAAGAAAAATATCTCTAGGGCCAGATGGATTTACAAGTGAATTCTATCAAACAGTTAAAGAACAATAAATTCCAATACTATATAGATTATTTGGGAAAATAGGAGTCCTATCACATTCTTTTTATGATAGAAATATGCTGGTGATACCTTAGCCAAGAATAACTAAAACTAAGAAAGAGAATTATAAATGAATTTCCATAATGAATATGGATGTATTTTTTAAAATAAAATAGGAGAAAAAGAATTATAACAACTTATCATGAGGATAATATACTATAACCAGGTAGGATTTGTACTAGGAATGCAGGGCTGGTTCAATATTAAGAAACAGGGGTCTGTACACAACTTGTGTGTATCCAACCAAGGGCTTTATACTTTCAGTCATGAGGGCTTGTAGAAAATTATGTCAAAAAGTGCTCGTTCAGAGAAGTTCATCAGTATTATATGTCAATTTCATGATGGCATGTTTACCTCTCTTCTGGATAAAGGACAATCCTCTTGCACTTACACAGTCACCAATGGAGAGAACTGTTTGCTTGCTTCCCTGCTTTTTTTTTCCCAGCAATGTTGTTAGAAGCCTACAACAAGGGCAAAAATAGCATCAAGGCAAGCTACCACACTGATATCAAACTAATATGAGAAGACACAAGCCAAGACTAAATTGGAGGGAGGGTTGGTACTTGACATTTTGTTCACAGTTCAAATCTAGTTCTCAGCTCTTGTTGAAGCCAGAGTGGCTCTCAGACGGATGCCTGTCTTCTGGGTAGAAGATCAGCTCTAGAGGACTCTAGGAAAAATCTTATCAGCAGTGAGTAAGAGAGAACTTCTCCCAGTGATTGATTGTCACAGAACAATCTCTTTCTTTTACCTTTGTATAGATGGATGATGGAGGTATCCTGGGAATTCTGGAGGATATTCTCCTCTTGTGATATAACCTGGGAAATTTCAGCCCTTTTGCAGGAACAGAGGACCCCCTGACTTGTCATATCATCTGGAATAAAATCAGCACTGGGTGTACTTTGCCACTTGAGAGGAGCATGGCATTCAAATTCTCTTCTTCAATAGAAAATTTGGCTGGAGAAAGATTGACTGAACGCTATAGTCAATGGCTTTAGCATTGATAAATAAAAGTCTGTTGAGTATGCCAAGAAAGTGTTCAGCCCATCTCTCCAGCATCATGTGTTTATTACTAATCAATATGATTCCATCAATACTGAGCAGTTGAGAGGTACTATAGGTCTTTGGCTTATGAATAGCAATCAGGACATCATAAAAGTTCTTTGAATTGTTACTATAAACATAAAGCTGAATTTTGTTTTCCTTCATATTGAGCTGAGTATGCTACAACTCTCTAAACTTTATTTGCACTTTACTTCTAAGAAAGTTAAATACTAGATTTTTCTAGCAGTAAACCCTGTGGAGTTTTTAATTTCATTTATCAGATTAAGAATTTCCCCATCATTTTTTAAAAATCTATTCCTGATGTTTCTTAATGTTTTGGCCTGGATGTGTAAATGCAGTACTATACACTAGCTCTCTGAAAGCTGCCCAATTCCCTTCTGTTCCACTATTGCCAAAAGTATGTTGGCTCAGATTTCCTTCCAAGTTATAAATGAACTGTTCATTCTCATAGAAGAACTCTTGTCTGCTGATGTTGTCTTCTCATAATCATTTTGCCTTATGAATGCCTCTTTTATTTAACGTCAATGTTTAGCTTGGAGAGGAGAAGTCTATGATCAGTCAAGCACTCTATATCACATGATGCTTTTGTCAGTTTCACATTCCATCTTTCCTCCTTATAATCACATACTGTATTAAATGTCAGGGTTTGCTGAGATGTTGCATGCACAAAGTTTTATTGTATTTAGCCAAATGGAAGACAGTGGTGGTGATGAGAATGTCATGACATACACAGTGACATGACCATTTCTGTTACTGTTTCCAGCAATATTCCTCCCAAGAACTCCTTACCATATCTGATAGTCTGTTTCTACTCTTACATTAAAGTCACCCAGAAATATAAGTTTTTCCTCTTATCAAACTGATGATTAGGGTCTTCAGATCTTCATAAAATTATTTGACCTCATCATGGGTCATTGTGGTAGAAGCACTGATGATGGTTGTGTGACACTTTTCCGCAAATGGCTATTGCTTTTTCATGAAACTGTTATTTACACCTTTTGGTAGGCATACAATCATTATGATTACATTAGTTTTGATTGCAAAATCTATGCCAACCATATAGTGCTCCCATTCATTGTGGACACAACAAAAAAATAAGTGTATCCAACTATAATTTCATTAATCTGACCTTAATTTGTTAGTCCTTTTCACACAAAGATGTTATTTGGATGTGATACCTTTGTTTTTTCAGATTCACTGGATATCATGTGGTCTATAAGTATGCACACAGTGCATGTACTGATGGTGAGTGGAATACTTTTTGCAAAATTTTTTGTGCATTTTTGAGCATTTTGACCACAGAGTGTGATTCTCACTAGCCATGGTACACAGGCCAGGGTTTGGTAAAGTAGACAATTTTGAGGCACTTTTTCTAGTCCCTTCATTACAACGTGAGTTGATCAATGAAGTCCTTAAAATGCTGCTCAGACACCCGGGGGTTGCTGAATACAACTATTGCTTCAGTCTAATGAGAAGATGACCCTGTTACTTGGGACACAGTCAGGCAATTTTGTAACTCCAGAAAACAGAGTATCCACACCTTCTGCTTTATCATTTACTATCACCACAGGTTTTTGAGATAGGTTGAAAAAAGTAAAATGCTATGAGTGATATATTTTGCCTTATGCATAAATTGGATTTAAGTGAGAAGGAGTTGGGCAAAGTTGTTGATCTAATCCTCTCTTCCATAGTAAGTAAAAGCAGGACAAAGTCAAGAAAACCAGTGATGGTTCAAGATACATTGGATTACCTTGATGTCTTTGATATCTAACCAAGCTCTTAACAATCCTAATGACTGTTTTAGCCAGCTTCAGGATCACTGAATCAAATTGTTCTCATCTGCCATTTCTGTCAGGGGAAATCTTAACATGTTTGTGAAAAATACCCCCACTAATTAAATTAAAATATTTGGGAACCCCTGGATGCTCTCAGTATGGTTTAGTCACATTTGCAGAAACAGTTTACTAGGGTGTGATCACTATACATAGTACAAGTTTTTGGACTCACAAGTGAGAGTTGGAGGAATTGTGTGGACAGCAAAGTTAAAAATTAGTTCTTACACCAGAGGTTATAGTCTTCCCTGAGTCATACCAAACATCTCTTAAAACATCTCAGAAAAAAGACAAATAAACAATTGAGGAGGCAAAGAAGACTCGTTTTAAATTAGACCAAAAAAAAAAAAAAAAAAACTCTGGGAAGATGTAAAGCCAAGCATGAGCAGCTTTCTAGAGGGCTTCTACTGTGAGCAGCTTCAAGATCCTGATTACATAGTATAGTGAACTCTATTTATTCAGCAGTAAATTGAAGCAAAATATTCACAGAGACCAAACTACAGCATTCACAATAACTTATCACTAAAATGTCCACACAATTTCTCCAAAGTGGCCACATAAATCATTCAATAAGAACTTAACTCAATCATCCTTAATGAGGCAAGCCTCAAGAGACAGAAAGTACAATCATTCAGTAAGTCCTTACCACAATCACCCTTAAGGAGGCCTGCCTCCTTAATGGACAAGTACTACAAAGGTCAAGGTTCTCCACCCCTAAGTCACATTGTCTGAATCTCACAGTCAAAAAAGACTTCTTTCTCCTTACCTGGAGATTAGTTTACAATAATCCTTAATTCAATCACCCTAAAGAAGTACAGGATACAGAGTACAAAGTCCTCCCACTCCTAGGCCACAGTAAATAATGATCTTCTCAGTTTGCATTAAATACCCAAGGAGAGGTCTTTTAATCTTGACTTGATGGTGGCTTTCAGCTTCCATGGTTCCTCTTCCATGGCTCTAGCTTCTATCTAAATCCACCCAACTGTCACCTTGGTTTAAAGACAGGCAGCTCACAAATCCTCATTTCACTCCTTGTTCAGTTCTTGTTCCATATTGAAGCTCACAGTGTCCAATCCACCTCAAGTCCTTAAGAGTTTCTCTTCCTGGGAAGACAAACCCTAACAAAACCATAACAACAATCATAAACACTGCCATCATCATCATCATCATCATCATCATCATCATCATCATCATCAATTCACTATTTGCCTGCAAAATCAACACAGACCCAACAACAAGGTCTGAGAAATCAATGCAAATCATCAGTATAGTCCCAGGACCTCTGAAAAAATCAGCAAGACCCTCCTCCAGGACTTCTGTAAACATACAACAAGAAAATCCTCTTTAAGGGCTTCTTAACCAGCTGTAAGGTCCCAGGGTTTCTGTAACAACAGCAATGTCCTCTATCAGCAGAAAAATCTGACAAAGTAATATCAAAACAGACAGACAAAGTACCAGCACCACAGCCATGCTTACTCCCAGTTCTCCTCTTTTCTCATTTCTTAGTTCTTCTCTATTCTCTTCACACTACTATTCATTTATCAGTTCAGTTCTCAGTTCTGCCGCCACACGTTCTGTTCTCAATTCTTCTCTCTCCAACCTGGGCCTCTTATATAAGATCATTAGCTACTCCCTGCCTCATCCATTCCTGTTGCATCAGCAAGTTCCTCCCACTGTGGGATTCACAAGTTCTGTTTTTTTGTTTGTGTGTTTGTTTTTTAAACAAAGGCTTGGTATAATCAAGTGGAAAAAACAAGGGGCTAAGAACTTTGTTGTGTGCCATTACAAGGGGCAAGGAAGATCCTCAAATCCATAAGAGATTACCATTTACCATTACATAAGAGAATGACACAGAATTCAAAAGTAAACAAAAGAAAGAATAATTGATAGAAGAGAAGCAAAGGAAAATTTTCTGAAGGAAAAAAAGTGAAAGCAAAATATCTTCAAGAGATTATATTCATAGATAATTTTGTAATATAGGTCTCCAAAAATGATACCATAAAAAGTCATAGTGGTGTAGCCAAGATGGTGGAGTAAGGACAGGTACTCAACTGAGCACTCCATATACTTTTTAAAAATGACTTTAAACAAATTCCAGATCAGGGGAACCCACAAAAACATGGAGTGAAACAAATTTCCCCCAAAAAACAACTTGGGATGCTGATAGGAAAGGTCTATTGCACCACTGTGAGAGAGAGAGAGGTACAGGCTGCACTACAGCGTACCTGGCCCCAGCAAACCCAGAGCAGGCCTTAAGAATGACTGAGTAAGCATCATCAGAGGCTGATACCTGAACTCTCACTCCACAGATGAAAAGGGGGTCAAGCAACTGCTCAGGAGATTACTGGGATCTTTTTGCTACCACTGAGACAGAAATCTCTTGTTTCTCCCATGCTCAGATCTGTGTTATAGTCCTGGGTGGCAATCCCAGGGGAAGGAGTAGAACTAGCACAACACAGTTTATGGCAGCAGTATAGAGGGGGAGCTGCTCATAGTTCCAGGGCAGAAAAGAGAATTTGTGGTGATTCACTGAGCACAACAAAAACCATTAAGTTTGTAAACATTTCTCCTTAGATCATACCACCTGGGAAGAACTGAAAACTTACAGGTGCCTAGAAGTATCTCTGAAAACAGCTGGCCACAATTCCTAAAGTCTAGGACAATGGAATCTTGACCTTAGAGCCAGATACCTACTTTAACAAAAAGTTAAAAGTAAACTTATAGCCTGGGAAAACAAGAAAAGAATGGGGAGAAAAAGTTACTGAACGTTATTATACTGACAAAGAAGATCAAAACATACTCAGAAGAAAACAAAAAACTCAAAGCTCCAACATCCAAAGGTTTCAAGAAAAGTATGAATTGGTTGCACGTCATGGAAGAGTTAAAAGAGTTAAAAGTTAAAAATTTTGAAAAATCAAGTAAGAAAGGTAGAGGGAAAATTGGGAAGAGAAATGAGAGCGATGCAAGAAAATCATGAAAATAAGAGAACAGTTTGATAAAGGAAAAACAAATGAACAAAAATAACATGTTAAAAAACAGACTGGGGAGGCGGAGCCAAGATGGTGGAGTAGAAACAGCACTTCCATGGCCCTCCAACCCATAAAACTTCAAAATTATGTAAAAGTGGACTCTGAACAACCTCTAGAGGTCCAGAAACCATAAACCTACACAGGGAAGCTAACCTCCCACTGAGGACAGCCCTGCTGCCAAGTGAGGGAGCAGCCAGCACAGGGCTCTGGGAGCAGAGCCCCAGGATCACATGAATTGGAGGTTTTAGTATCAGGGTGGTCAGACCAGCAGCTGGCAGGAAGGACCCCAGAACACCAACAGCTGTGGTGTTTTCACAATTACCAACACATAGATGACTAGGACAAAGAGAGAGGTTAGTGGTTTATGGACTGTGGGACAAGTATTTGGGAGTGTGTCAGCTTCTTCCCCTGGGAGCAAGAAGCTGCTGAGAAGCCACAGCACAGCCTCCATTTTGCAGCTTCAGTTGCAGCTTCAGCTCCTAGCCTGCAGACTATAGGGGGATCCAGCAATCAGTCTGGGGGGTAATTGCTCTTGTTTTAACCTTCTTGGATCTGGATTTTGGTCTGGGGTGGAGGTCTTGGGGTGTGTGACCAGCTTGCCAAAGCGTGTGGAGGCTTCACAGAAGCCACCCAAATAATATCTCTGGAAGTTGTGAAGATCCCAATGTTTGGGATGGAAGCTCCCCTGTCTGGTGGCAGAGACTTACTGTGGCAACAAGTCCAAAAGTCAAGTAATTAAGTGGCAACATGCCTAGACAAAGGAAATATAAACAAAAAAATATAAACAAAAAAATTCAACATTAGACTCCTATTTTGGGGGCAATGAGGATCAAAGCATAGGAAAGGGGAAGGATTGGGAGGTTAGAAATCACCCAGCAAAAGCCCCAAATGAAAATATTACTGGGTTACAGGACATAGAGGATCTTAAGAAGTATCAAATAACCAAATAAGAGAAGTGGAGGAAAAATTGGGAAGAGAAATGATAAAGATGCAAGGAAAGTATGAAATAAGTATCAACAGCCTGACTGAGGAAAATAACACCTTAAAAATAGACTAACACAAATGGCAAAAGAAGCTCAAAAGGGCAATGAGGAGAAGAATGCTTTAAAAAGCCAAATTTGCCAGATTGAAAAAGAATGTCAAAAGCTCACTGAGGAGATTCATTCCTTCAGAATGAGACTAAAGGCAATGGAAGCAATTGACTTTATGAGTAATCTAGATGCTGTTAAACAGATCCAAGCAATTGAAAGAATAGAAGGCAATGTGAAATATCTCATGGGAAAAAAAAACACTGACCTGGAAAAAAGATAGAGGAGCAATAATTTAAAAATTATTAGAATGCCTGAAAGCCATGATCAAAGAAAGAACCTAGAAATAATCCTTCAAGAAATTCTCAAGGAAAATTGCCCTGATGATTTAGACCAAGGGGTTAAATAGAGGTTGAAAGAATCCATAGATCACCTCCTGACAAAGATCTCAAAAAGAAAACTCCTAGGAATATTATAGCCAGGTTCCAGAATTCCCAGATCAAGGAGAAAATACTACAAGCAGCCAGGAAGAAACAATTTCAATATTGTGGAAACACAATCATAATAGCATAGGACCTGGCAGCTTCAAAACTGAGGGATTGAAGGGCTTGGATTATGTTATTCTGGAGGGCAAAGGAGCTGGGATTAAAACCAAGAATCACCTACCCAGCATAGCTGGGTATATAGTTTCAGGGGAAAATATGGTCATTCAGTGGAATAAAGGACTTTCAAGCATTCTTGAGTAAAAACCAGAGTTGAATATAAAATTCGACATTCAGACACAAGAAGTAAGAGATGCTTGAGAAGGTAAACAGGGAAAAGAAATCAAAAGGACCTTATTAAAGTTGAACTATTTATATTTCTCCATGGAAAAACAATAACTGTAACTGATGAAACCTTTCATAGTATGAAATAGTTGAAGAAAGGTATATGGGAATATGAATACATATGTGAATGTGTGTATATATGTTTACAGGTATACATAGATAGAGGTCAGAGGTCGAATTTAATAGGAAGGAATGATACTTAAAAGGTGAAATTGAGGTGATAGAAAAATATGATGAGAGGAGATGGGGAGAGACAGAAAGGGGTAAACTATCTCATATAAAAGAGGCAAGGGGAAATGGTTGCAAGGGAGAGGAAGAAAAGGAAGGCAAAAAGGAAAAACCATATTCTCATTGAATTTGGCTCAAGGAGAGAATGACATACATACTAAATGGGATATCTCACAGTATAGGAGAGTAGTGGGGAGGGGGATGAGCAGGGGGATAATGGAAGGGAGAGCATGTTGGGATGAAAGGAGGTTGGAAGCACCCACTTTTGAAAAGTGACAGGATCAAAGTAGGGAATGGACCAAGTGGGGGTTGGGATAGGTGGGTGGGAAATATAGCCAGTCATTTACAGTATAAATACTATAGTAATATTTTGCATACCTATACATGTACAAAATATAATGAATTGCTTATCTTCCCAGCAAGAGTGGGCTACAAGGGATGAAGGGAATGGATCTGAAATTCGGAGTTTTAAAATTAAATGTTTCAAATATATATAAATACTATTATTAATACTATTTTGCATGTAATTGGGAGATAAGATGTGCAGGCATTGGGGCACAAAGATTCTCCTTGCCGTAATGGAAAATGTCAAAGGGGGTATCAGAGAAGACATAGGAGAGAGCAGATTGAATGAGGGGATATCCTGTGAGACTGTTATTCTGGGGTGGTGGGTATAGGAAAAATAGTGAAAAAATTGAAACTCAAAATCTGGTGGAAATGAATGATGTAAATCAGAAGATAATAAAGCATTTGGAAAAAACACAAAAACTAAAACAAAACAAAATAAAAACAACAACAACAAAAAATACAAAAACAGAGTAGGCCAAATAGTAAAATAATTTTCAACAGCCAAAGGGAATGTCTTAAAGAGCAGAATTGGGAAAATGGAAAAGGGGGTGCAAAAACTCACTGAAGAAAATATTTCCTTAAATATTAGAGTGGAGTAAATGGAAGCTAATGACTTTATGAGAAATAAAAAAAAATAATAAAATAAAAACAATGGAAAAAAACAATAGAAGACTATGTGAAATATTCCATTGGGAAAAAACAAAACAAAAAACTGACATGAAAAATAAATCCAGGAAAGATAATTTAAACAGTATTGGAGTACCTGAAACACAATAAAAAAGCTGAGGGGGAGGAGCCAAGATGGAGGAGTCAAAACAGGACTTCCATGTGGCTCCAGCTTCCATCTCCTCTAGTACATGTAAAAGTTACTCTAAACAATCTTTAGAGCTACAGAACACACAAAGTCACAGAGAGAAATAAATCCACCACTGATGGAAACCCAGAAGGCCAGCAATAAGGGTCCATCACAGTACACTGGAAGCCAAGGCCAGACCCACATGAACCTGTGGTTTTAGCCCCCAGGCAACCCTGATCAGGTGTGGTTGTAGAAGATTTCACAAGAGTAATTCACCAGCAGCTGTAGTGGTTACAAGACTTCTCAATCCACAAATGCCAAAGAAAAGTTCTTTCATATAGAGGTCTTTCAAGCATTCTATATGAAAAAAAACAGAGCTTAATAGAAGATTTGACATTCAGATACAAGAAGCAAGAGAAGCAGAAGAAGGTAAACAGGGAGAAGAAATCATAAGGAATTCATCAAAGCTGAATTATTTACATCCCTACATGGAAAAATGAAAATTGTAACTTCTGAAACATTTCTCATTATAATAATAGTTGAAGGGAATAGAAAGGTTTACATATGTGTGTGTATACATACATACACACATATGTCTATATAGGAGGTTATATAGGCATATGAATGCATGTGTGAATGTGTATGTATATGTGTGTGTGTCTGTGTGTGTGTGTGTGTGTGTACAAGTATACATAGATAAATGGCACAGGAACAATTTAATAGAAAGGGATGATACTTAAAAGATGAAAATAAGAGGTGAGAGAGGAATACAATGAGATGGGATGGGGAGAGACAGAATGGGGTATACTATCTCATATTGAAGAGGTAAGGGAAAATGGTTTCAATGGAGGGGAAGAACAGTGAGGCCAAAAGGAATGAGTCAACCGTGTTCTCATTGAATTTGGCTTAGGGAGTGAATTACATACACACTAAAAAGGGTATATCAACCTATAGAAGAGTATGGGGGAAAGGGATGGAGGGGGTATAATGGAAGGGAGAGCAGGCTGGTGGGGAGGGAATTTGGAAAGACCCACTTTTGTAAAGGGACAGGATCAAAGTAGAGTATAGAATGAGTTGGAGTTTGGATAGGAGGGACAGAAATATAGTCAGTCTTTTACAACATATACACAATGGCAATATTTTGCATAGCAACACATGTACAATCAATATTGAATTGCTTATCTTCCCAGTAAGCATGGGTAACAAGGAGGAAGGGAATGAATCTGGAATTTAAAATTTAAAAATCAAATGATTTATATATATATATATATATACATATACTATTATTAATATTTACATGTAACTGGGAAATAAGATATACAGTAATTGGGGCATAGAGATCCAAAGTCAGAGGGGTTATAGGAAAATATATAGAAAGAGCCGATTGGAGGAGGGGAAATCCAGTGGGATCGCTATTTTTGGTTGGAGGATGGGGGAAAAATGGGGAAAAAATTGTAACTCAAAATCTTGTGGAAATGAATGATGTAAACTACAAGAGAATAAGGCATTTGATTAAAAAAAATTAAAAATAAGAAAATCGTGGAAAGCAAGTCAAAGCCTGTAAAAGGAGACCCAAAAATACTGAAGAAAATAACACCTTAAAGAATAGACATACTCAAATGGAAAAAGAGGCTGCCCTAAAAGCCAATGAGGAGAAGAATGCTTTAAAAAAATCAAATTTGCCAGATCGAAAAGGAATTTCAAAAACTCTTTGAATAACTCCTTTAAAATTAGTTTGGAGCAATTTGAAGGTAATGCCTTTATGAGAAATCAAGATACTATAAAACATCTAAACATAGGAAAAAAATACAAGGTAATTTGAAAAACCTCATTTGAAAAACCACTGACCTGGAAAATAGATCCAGGGAGATCATTTAAAAGATTTTGGTCTAACTGAAAGCCATGATCCTAAAAGATTCTAGATGCCATCCTTCAAGAAATAATCAAAGAAAATTGCCCTAATATTCTAGTACCAGTGGGCAAAATGGAAATTAAAATAATTCACTGATCACCTCTTGAAAAATACCCCCCAAAAAAACTCCTAGGAATATTATAGCCAAATTCCAGAATTCCCAGGTCATAGGGGTGGCTAGGTGGTGCAGTGAGTAAGAGCACTGGCCTGGGAGTTGGGATGACCCGGGATCGAAACTGGCCTCAGAAAATGAGCACCCACACATAAATAATGACTAGCTGTGTAACCTTGAGCAAGTTACTTAACCCCAATTGTTTAAAAAAAAATCCCCAGGTCAAGGAGAAAATAGTGCATGCAGTGAGGAAGAAGCAATTTGAGTATTGTGGAAACACAATCAGGATAACCGAAGACCTAGCAGCTTCTACATTAAGGGATTGAAGGGCTTGGAATATGATATTCTGGACGTCAAAGGAGCTAGGAATAAAACCAAGAATCACCTAGCCAACAAAACTGAGTATAATGCTACAGGGAAAAATAGGGTAATTCAAAGTAATAGAGGACTTTCAAGCATTCTTTTTTTTTTTTTTGGAGGGCAATTGAGGTTAAGTAACTTGCCCAAGATCACACAGCTAGGTTTTTGTTTGTGTGTGCGTTAAGTGTCTGAGGCTGGATCTGAACTCAGGTCCTTCTGACTCCAGGGCCGAGGCTCTACTCACTGTGTCACCTAGCCGCCCCCTTTCAAGCATTCTTGAAGAGAAAACCTGAGTTGAACATAAAATTTGACTTCCAAATACAAGAAGCAAGAAAAGCATGAGACATTAAACAGGTAAAAGAAATCATAAAGATCTTATTAAAGCTAAACTATTTACATTCCCACATGGAAAAATGATAAATGTAATGCACAAGACTTTTTTCAGTATGAGAGTGGGTGAAGGAAATATATATATATATATATATATATATGAGGGTGTAAGTGTACATACATAAATATTGAGTATGGGCATATGTATATTCCTATATGAGTTGAATATGAAGAATGATATCTAAAAATTAAAATTAAGAGGTGAAAGAGGAATTTGTTGGGAGAAGAGTGATAGATTATGGTAAATTATCTCATATAAAAGTGGCAGGAGAAATCTGTTACAATGGAGGGGAAAAACATGAAGTGAAAGGGAATGGGACAACCTGATTCTCATTGAATTTTTCCTAAGGAGCTAATAACATACACACTCAATTGGGTATCTTACCATACAGGAAAATAAGGGGAGAGGGGATAGGAGGGGGGATAATAGAAGTGAGGGAAGATTTGAGAAGAGGGTAGTTAGATGTGAGCTCTTTTGAGAAGGGATAGGGTCAGATGACAAAGTGGAATAAATGAGGGGCAGGATGGGATTGAGGGAAATGTAGGTAGTCTTCTACAATATAACTACTATGGTAATGATTTAGGTAACAACACATGTATAATCTATATTGAATTGCTTGTCTTCCCAGAGGCAGTGGGTAAGAAGGGAAGATGGGAAGAAAATCTGGAACTCAAAGTTTTAAAAACAAATGTTTAATTTTTTTTTTACATGCACCTGGGAAATAGCATATACAACTATGCAGACATAGAAACCCATCTTCCCCTACTAGAAAGTTAGGGTGATGATGGTGGAGGATATGAGAGAGCAGATAAGGGGAATATGTTTTCAGTAGTCTTGCTGTTTTGGGGTGTGGTTAAAAGAAAGACAGAGAGAAAAAAAATTGTAACTCAAAATCTTGTGGAATGCTGAAAACTAAAAATAAATTAATTTAATTTAATTTAATTAGAAAAAGGAGCCTAGACATGGTCTTTCAATAAATTATTGAGTAAAATTTCATGCATATTCTACAGTCAAATAATTCACTGAACACCCTCTAAAAGAGATCCCAAAATGAAATGTCAAATTCCAGAATTCCCAGGCCAAGAAGAACATATTATAAGTAGGCAGAAAGAAAAAATTCAGGTATGGTAGAGTCAAGGTCAGCATAACAAAAGAATTAGCAGCTTCTACATTAAAGGATCAGAGGGCTTATATATGATACTCTGGAGGGCAAAGGAGCTAGAATTACAACCAAGAACCACCTACCCAGCAAAACTGAGTATAATCCATGTGGGAAAAATTGAACATTGAATGATATAGAGGACTTTCAAGATGTATTTTTGCGAAGACCAAGCTGAATAGAAAATTTGACTTTCAGGTTGGGCATAAATAGTCCATGTGAACATTTGAGACAAATTCTCCAAATTATTGCATCCTCTGTTTCCTTTGAGCTGTTTCAGTTCAGCTTTCCTCATAGAGCACAGCACCTTCTGTGATGTGGGCATGCCATGATGACTGGTGCTGTGCCAGCATCTCCTATGTCATAATAATCATTTCCAAAGTTCATGAGATAGACCTTCAAAGTGTCCTTGTATTTCTTCTTCTAACCACCATGTGAACACTTGCCCTGTGTGAGTTCTCCATTAGACAAACGTTTTTGGCAAGCATAGTTTTTGCATTCCAACAATATGGCCAGGCCATAGAAGTTGTGCTCTCTGAAGTAGAATTTGAATGCTTTGCCATTTGGTTTGAATAAGGACCTCAGTGTCTGGTACCTTATCCTTCCCGGTGATCTTCAGAATTTTCCTAACACAATTCAAATGGAAACAATTGAGTTTCCTTGCATGGCACTTGTAGACTATCCAGGTTTCATGGATGTACAACAATGAATTCAACACAACAGATCTATAGACTTTCAGTGTGGTAGTCAGTCTAATACCTCTTCTCTTCCATAATTTCCTTTATAGCCTCCCAAACAGTGTGGGTTCCACATATGGATGGTGTGGTGATGTCTGATGGAGCACTTGTATTTTCTTGGTATTAATTGTTAGGTCAAAATTAGTACAAGCAGCAGAGAATTGATCTTACTTTGTTGCATCAAAGTTTCAGAGACTGTTTTGAGTGTACAATCGTTTTCAAACAGAAAATCATGAATCAACAGTCCCACCACTTTGGTCTTTGCTTGTAGCCTTGAAAATATGTCCATCCTCTTTGATAGCATCTGACAACATGACTAAAAACAGCATGCTAAAAAGCATGGGAGTAAGCATGTGGTCTTATTTCACTCCATTGGTGACTGGGAAGGTATGAAAGCCTTGTCCATTATTTAAAACTCAGCAAGGATGCTGTCATGAAATTGACATACAATTCTGATGAACTTCTCTGAGTAATCAAATTTTTACATAATTTCCCATAAACTCTCACGACTAACAATATCAAAGCCTTGGTTAGATCTACAAACATTGTGTACAGACCTCTCTTCTGCTCCTGGCATTTCTCCTGGAGTTGTTAGGCAACCAACACCATATCGACTGTACCTCAGCCCTTTCTGAAACCATACTGGTTCTCAGGTAGGTGACAATCTTTCAGATAAAGGATCAGCTTATTAAGGAGGACTCTGGAAATAATTGTTCCAGCAATGAGTATGAGAGAGATTCCTTTGTGATTGTGACAGGACAATATATCTCCTTTACCTTTATAGAAATAGGCAATCCTTGAACTCCTGGATGATAACCTCCTCTTGCCATATAATCTGAAAATTTTTACTCAGTTTTTGTATGATCAGTGGACCTTGTAAATCTCAGCTGGCATAGAATCAGCACCAGGTGCATTGCCACACAAAAGGAGCCTAATGGCATTCAAAACCTCTTCTTCAGTTGGAGCTTCACCTAGAGAGGGATTGACTTCAAGCTGAGGTAAATATCCAATGGCCTCAGCATTGATTGATGATGATCTGGTGAAAACACTATGGAAGTGTTCAGCCCATCTCTCTAGGATCATGTCCCTATCACTAATCAATGTGGCTCCATCAGCACTAAATAGTTGTAATGTACCACAGGTCTTTGGCCCATAAATATCTCTCAGGGAATCATAAAAAGTGCTTTGGATTGTTACTATCAGGATAAAACTGAATTTCATCTGCCTTCATGCTAAGTTAGGCATCCTGAATCTCTCTAACCTTTGCTTGCACTTTATTTTTATGGAATTTAATTCTGCCTTCTCAGAGATGGATGAACTATCCTCCTGGTAAATCTTACAGAGTTCTTGATTTTTGTTTCACAGCTTCTGAATTTCTACATCATTTTCATCAAGCAAGTCTTGGTGTTTGTTAGTGTTCTGACCAAGATGAGCAAATGCAGTACTACGCACCAGATCTCTGAAAGGTGCTGACTCCTCTTCTGCTCTTCTGTTATCAAGTATGTGTTGGCTCAACTTTCTCTCCAAGTTAGCAATAAACTATTCCTGCTCAGAGAAGAGCTCTAATTTATTGATATTAATTCTTTTGGTACTCACTTTACCCTTCAGGGGGCACCGCTTTTGATGAATGTAAATATTTAACTTGGAAAAGATAAGTCTATGATCAGTCCATCACTCTGTACCATGCATCACCTTCCTCACACTCACATCTTGTCTGTCTCTTCTCCTTACAATCATATATTCTATTAGATGCCAATGTTTGCTGCAAGGGTATATCCATGAAGTTTTATGGCTTTTAGGTAAACAGAACACAGGGTTGGTGATGAGGTCATGAGGTACACAAGTCTTCAGTAATAAGTGACCATTGTTGTTGCCTTTTTTCTATCTCCATTCCTTCCTAGGACTCCCTGCCAAGTCTGGTAGTCTGAGCCCACTCTAGTATTAATGTCACCCAGAATTATAAGGTTTTCCTCTTTTAAAACATTGATGATAAGGCTCTTTAGGTCTTCATAAAATTTTTCTTTGACCTGATTACGGTTTGTGATGGTAGGAACATAGGCACTAATAATGATGGCATGACATATTCCTGCAAGTGGCAATTGCATTGTCATAAATCTGTCATTCACTTATTTTGGGTTGTATACCAGCTTCTTGAAGAGATTAGTTCTGATTGTAAAACCTATGCCAGCTTCACAGCACTCCCCTTAACTTTGTCCACTCCAGAAAAATGTGTATCCAGCTCCTCCTTGTTTCACTCAAGATTGATATTTGGACACAATACTTGCTAAGTTCAATTGCAACAAGAGCTGTTCATCTTTCAGGTCTACTTTATTTTGTGTTGTTTATAAGTGTGTACACTTTCTTTGTGAGGATGGTGGATGGAATTGTCTTTGCAGATGATTTTGTACTTTTTTTGTGTATTTTGACTACAGAGTGGGAGTCCCCCCTGCAATGATAATAAGGTCAGCATTGGGTAAGAAGACAGTTTTTTAGGGCGCCTATTTCAGCCCCTTCCTCACCAGCAGGTGAGCACTGTGGTCTTTAAGAGGCTCCTCAGACAACCAGGGGGTTTCTGAATCACACTGCTGCTTCCAATGGGAAACGACTCTCGGCTCTGGGCTGCCTATGTACAGGTTTGTAACTACAACTCCCAGTGCATTCATACCTAATGCTCTGTCATTTGCCTATTGCCACAGGACTTTGAGATAGGTATAATGGTAAAATGGTATGGGTGATGTCTTTTGATTCATGTGTAAATTGGATTTAAATGAGGCAGAGTTGTACAAAGTCATCGGCCTCATTTTCTCCTGCAGAGTCATCACAATACAGAATCAAGATGCATGGTGATGACTCAAGATACTGTCAATGACCTTGGTATCTTCAAAATCTAACCAAGCTCTAAGAGTTCCACAGTGCCTGCTTTAGCTACCTTCATGACTGTTGGAACAAATTGTTTTTATCTACCCTTCCACAAGATGAAGTCTTCACATTCTTGGGGTAGACACTCCTCTAAGCCATAAATGGGTTTGAGACCTCTTGATTACCCTTAACCTCACTGTACCTGAATGCCAAAAGGGTTTACTGGGGTGTGGTGTCTGTGCATACTACAGATTTTGGAGGCACATGTGAGAGTTGGGTAGAACAGGTGGACACCAAAAGGTGGAAAGCAGGCCTAAAAACGGTTTGGCAGTCCTGTAAATGGTTCAGCAGCCATCACACCAGAGCTACCAGACCTCCCTGAACACACCCTACACCCCAGAGGAAAATACAGTTAGCAAGAGTAACTGAAAAAGAAATGAAGCCAATTTCCCTCATAAATACCCCCTTTTTCAAACATGTAGAGAACTATCATTTTTTAAAGAGCTACTCCCCAAATGATAAATTATCAAAAGATATCATCAGTTTCTAGATGAAATAATCAAAGTTATCCATAGCCATTTGAAAAAGTACTAAAACTCTATTTATTGGAGAAATGCAAATTAAAACAATTCTGAGGTACTATCTCATACCTATTAGATTGGCTAATAGGACAGAATAGGTAAATGAGAAATGTTGGTGAGGATGTGGGGAAAACATAACTTTATTGGACTATTTGTGAATTTATGAACTTAATAATTTTGTAGAGCAATTTGGAACTATGCCCAAAGGGTATAAAATCATTCCTGTCCTTTGACCTAGTAATACCACTACTAGGTCTGTATCCCATAAGAGGCCTAAAAAAGGTAAAAGGGCCTATATGATCAAAAATATTCGTATCAGCTCTTTTCTGGGGTCAAAGAATTAAAAATTGAAGGGATGGCCATTAATGGCTGAACATATTATTGTGTGTGTGTATTTGATGGGATACTATTGTATTATAAGAAATGAGGAATAGGTTGCTCTCAGAAAAACCTGGAAATACTTGCAGGGGCTGATTCAAAGTGAAATGTAATTATGTGCAAAGTAACAACAATATCTTAAGATAATCAGCAGTGAATGTCTTAGCTATGCTCAGCAATACAACAATCCAAGCCAACACTGAGGGACTTATCATGAAAAATGCTTTCCATTCCCAGAGAAAGAACTCATGGTTTCTTTATATAGATTGAATCATACTTTTTAAACTTTATTTTTCTTGAGGTTTTTCTGGTCTTTTCTGATTTTATTTTACAGCATGACTATTATGGATATGTTTTGCATGACTACACATGTATAGCTTACATCAAATTGCTTGCTTTCTCAATGGGGAGGGTGGGAGGTAAGATGGGAGAAAATTTTGCACTTATTGAAATGGAATTTTAAAATTGTTTTTACATGTAACTGTGGAAAAATACCATTTAAAAAGACATTCTTATGAAAATAAAATTAAAAACTATCTAGAAGTTTTGACAATATATGTTAAAAGACTGGTTAAATAAATTATTCATGACCAGAAGGGGTTCATGTTTCAAAATCCAAAAAAAAATGGAGTTAATATGTTTCATACTTTTAACTAAAAATAAATTTTGAGAGTCAAAAAACCCTTAAATTATCTAGAAATGTGACTTCAGATAAGTTAGTCACATTCTTAAGGTAGGGGGTGAGAGAGACAGAGAGAGAGAGAGAGAGAGAGAGAGAGAGAGAGAGAGAGAGAGAGAGAGAGAGGCTAAGTGGCGCAGTGAGTAAGAGCACTGGCCTCAGAGTTGGGATGACCTGAGATCAGATCCAGCCTCAGAAAATGAGCACCCACACATAAATAATGACTGGCCATGTAACCTTGAGCAAGTTACTTAACCCCAATTGCTTTAAAAAAAAAAGAAAGAAGAGAGAGAGAGAGAGAGAGAGAGAGAGGGGGGGGGGGGGCAAAACTATTCAGTGAAGAAATGTTTTTTAGACAGAAGCCAGAATAATTTAATTTTCAAGAATTAGCTTAATTATTTTTAAAGAAAAATGAGTCATCATTGTAAAATTTTGAAACATATCTAGAGTGAGAGGTGAACAGAGCATTCAACTTCCAAACTCTTATAGTAAATGTAAGAAAGGTAAGTAATCACATCATATTTAGCAGACAAAGACTAAGTCATTAAAAGAATAATCTCATTTATTAATTATTGCTTGGGAATATCAATTAATTGAATTCATGTATTTAAAAATGAGCAAAGAGAGATCATCATGGGGGTAAAAATCATCAAGGGGTTAAGATTTAAGGGAATATTAAAAATGGGGAGATAGGGACAAATGTTAATTAATATTCTGTGGCCTAAATTCCACCCTTTCATAGTAAATTTAGGAAAAAAATCATAGGATGGTAGCTATATTGGGGATATGAGAGACCAAAGTGAGAGTGGATATGGAGATGCACTTCCACTTAGGCTGGAGTTGAGAAGAGAAAGTAATTCCCTTCAAACAACCATTTCCTTTAAATATTATTGTATATGAAATAATATTATTATGTATTAATATTATACACTAATATTATTAATATGGTACAATAATATTGTTATATATTATTGTACATGAAATAACATTTGTAAAGTGGTAATATAGATTCACACCTCTAGTAGGTGATGCATAAATACTTATTTCCTTCTCTTTCTCCAGCCTTTAAATCTTTATAGTAATTGATATACCATTTCCTAATTTTCATTACCCCAGTTACCACAGTTTATGGTCTCTAATTCTAATAAGAGAATGCATCCCCCATTACACCCATGCCACTGTCTGTGCTATGAGTGAGACTGGAAGTTCCACAAACCTTCTTGTAAATAATAAAGTGCTTCATCTACTTATGTTCCTTTGTCATACTTCACTTAAAATAGCCTCACAACTTATAATTAAGACTTGCATGGGTCCAACAAGTAAGAATCTAGGAGTCTCATCATTATGGGAATGGGAATCTAAGATCTTCTCTGCCCCTAGGCCCTTTGATAGGCTTAAGTGACTCTGAGAACCTTCTGTGATTTGAAAATATACTCTGCCCTCTAATAGGCTGAATGTGGTCACGTGGAGGCTATGGCAGGAGGCTTGTTTTTCAGGAATGCCTACACCTTGTTTCTTTGTGATTGGGCAGTAGGTCAAGAGGGCTGCAACATTCTCTGATCTGGGAGAAGGCTATATATACCCTGATGTAAGGGATTTTTTTTTTGGGGGGGGGGCTCACTTTAAGAAGAGTTGTGTGATTTGATCAGACAAGACTCTGGGCAGCCATTGAGCCCCCTGTCTTTGAAAACCCAGATGTTGCTGCTTCCCTCTCTGGTAACTGACTCTGTATGGATATAATGGTCAGACAGCTGGAAGCCTGTCTGCTGATCTGTTTCTCTGTCTGCTTGTAACTTTTGCTTATAACTTGTTTGT
This sequence comes from Gymnobelideus leadbeateri, assembly GCA_011680675.1. Lineage (NCBI taxonomy): Eukaryota > Metazoa > Chordata > Mammalia > Diprotodontia > Petauridae > Gymnobelideus > Gymnobelideus leadbeateri. The sequence goes on from WOXC01003308.1 coordinate 118,631, forward strand.
ATTCTCTGAAGTTCAGGGTGCTGACCTTTTCCCCTGAACTAGGCAAATGACATGTGTTTAATTAAAGCAAGATTGTTAACCCATTTTGAGTTGCTTTCCTTTAGAAAAGCAGATCTAAAAACCTGTGTTGATGGCTACTTTGGATATGCTAGGGTGCTTGCTGCTACAACTCATAGAGAAGGAATTCAGCAAAATCAGGAAATTGTTCTTGTGGAAATGGTTGTTTTTGTTGATGGTGATGATGGGGAATGTGGGTGGTAAATGTGGAATCATCTTCCAAAGAATTCCATAAAACTCTTTAAAATATTTTATGTATGTTGATAATCAATATCCTCTCCAAACCACAGTTCATGAGTCTATACCAATGTGTTTACAAGTCAGTCCTAGGACAAACTTATTTCAAAGGAAAGGTAATCAAGCAAAGAGTATTTAATAAAAGTTACAAGATTTGTCCCTTCCAATCCCATACCAAATAGACCTAAAGGCTGCTTTAAAATATCTCAGTTGGTTTTACTTTATTCTTTGAATTTGTATTCCAAATATCTGGCATATAGTAATTACTTAATCAGTACATTTTCTTTGATTTAGATTGCTTTGCCACAAATACATACCCTTGAAGAGAAAATTTCAAGTGGCCAGGGCACTTAAACAGGGGGGTACACATACAGAAAACCTTTCTCAATAGGATGACTATGAAGGAGATCATTATAAGCCTCTGAAGCTTCAGAGTTGCCACTCTCTTCTGGTGATGACAGCATGCCACACTTGTCTGGGCTTGTTCCTGCCAGGTATGCCATCTCTGCTTTTACCCACTATGCATTGAGACTATGATACATGTTGCACTCTTCCCCCCTCCTTTCTTTTTTCTTTTCTCTTTTCCATTTTCCTGTGCTCCCTTCCTTGTTTTCCCTCTGTCACTTTCTCCCTCACTCTCTCCATCTCTCTTTCTCTCTTCCATTGCTACTCGGAAATCAAAGCTAGGCCTTAGTTCTGGAAAATAGGCTGTCTCCTAATAAGGGAGTAAAAAGAGAAGTGTGGTTTTATCACGGGGATCCTGACACTCTATTCGTTACCAAAGTTAGATCATATCTGTAATATTATCTTCAATTACAGTTACTCCAGCTTTAGTAGTACATTACTATGCTACAGTAACTTCTAAGGGGATAAACATGTTGGTAAGGGGTATGCAGTCTGTATCAGATGAAGATTCTTATAGGAACTAATTATGTTTACATTAGAGAAGAGACGACTAAGGAAGAATATAATTGTGTTCTGTATTTAAATATTTTGTCAGATGAAAGCAGGCATGGTGGATATATTGCAGGGCCTGGATTCAGGAAGACCTGAGTTTAAATCTGTCCTCAGATACTTACTCAGTAACCTTTGGCAAGTCATTTAACCTTGTTTATCTCAGTTTCCTCATTTGTAAAGTTAATTTGAAAAGTAGGTGGCAGATCACTAAACTATTTTTGCAAGGAAATCACAAATGGTTCCATGAATAGTCAGATACTATAGCAGTGACTGAACAACAACAATAACAAAAGATGAAACCAGATCAATAATTGTTCTTTTTGTTCCAGAAGATAGAACCAGAAATCATTTTAATAGAAAAAAATGGGAAAAATGAAAAAAAATCACCCAGCTCTTCAAGCTATCCAAAATTGAAATATACTATTTTTGGAAGAAAATGATTTCCTCATTTTGGGGGTCACCAAGTAAAGCTGGATGATGATGTGTTGAGTATATTATCACAGTAATTCTTTGGGGTATTAGCTTGATTAGATGGGTACTGAGGTCCCTCCCACATATAAAATTTTTCAGTTGTGGGATTCTATGGGTATATTCCACTATAATGCAATGTGAGCAACATTTTTAAAGGTTTTGAGGCTGCACAATCGGAGGCCAATAAGAAGCTGACAAATGTAAGCTAAACATGAAATGACAGTCATCTGGACATAGTCTAAAGTAGCAGAACCAGAACTGGGAAATATCAGAGCACTCTTATAAAATATTGGTCCTATTCAATTTGTATTGTAGTTGAAAAACTGCTTACACTATAATTGTGGAACAGAGAGAAGGCATTTAAGGTTCCTTTGAATTTTAGACATGAGGCATAGCAAGAATGATGGTATTGCCTGTGGTTATGAGAACAGTAAAATCAATTATTTGCATTATGATCTGATTCAATTCATTGCTATACCACCTACTTGACCTTAGGAAAATCCTTATCCTGGCTGATCTTGGGTTTCCTAACATATAAAGGGAGGATATTCTCCTTGACAATCCATTTCTACATATAATTCCACTCTGAAGTCTTAGGATTCTAATTTGACCAGTAAGGATATGGTAGAGATAACAGAGCCCCTTTTATGTTTTCTTGAGATTTTTAAATGGAGGAGGGCAGAATGTGTGTATATGTTTACTAGTAGTAAGTAAATATATATGTTTGTTCCAATGATTTATAACAAAAAGTTAGGAGTCACAGTGCTAGCTTAATTTATTATATTATTGCAAAAATTTTAAAGAATCATTCATTAATTTCAAATCTCATTTAAAGAATTTTGCACCCATGCAAATGATTCAATTCATATTAATTCCATAGATAATTATTAAGCTCTTATAATCTGAAGAATTCTGTCCTAGATTCTGGGAATGCAAAGAAAATAAAAATGGTCATTACTCTCAAAGAATTTATATTGTAATGACTTTCAAAGAACATACTTATCTAATTCATATTTTATAGGTCATTTTGAATTAAATTATTTTCCCAATACTACACTAAACTCTAACTTCACACAGTACCACCATATTTAGGGGTATTAAACTAATGATTTTTTTACGCACACAAATAAAATGCATGTAGCACATTATACATACCTATAAATTTGCGTATACAATCCTATGTGTATATACTCTATATATGCATATCTATGGTATCTATGTGTACGTGGACAGTCTAGATGACCTCTACTGTTGTTGCTTACTGTATGTATGACTTTGTGCAAGTCACTTATCTTCCCTTGATCACAATTTTCTCCATTTTAATATGAGCTGGTTAAAATAGATGGCCTCAGTGATCCTATCCATCTCTATATATGATTCTATGATACTAATTGATGGTACTAAACCAGAATGCTTTAAGAATTTAATTCTTATCAAGCCTTCTACTGATAAGTTGTTCTAATGGGGAAAAAAACCCCAACAAATCTCTCTCCTATGATCTTCCTGCAGTAGAAGACTTTCTAGAACATAGATATTAAATATTAAACATACATTACATATAGTATACACACATGTATAGACAATGTGAATATGTTAATGAATATGATTATTTTTGTATGTAATCATGTATTTGTATATATACATGTAGGATTTAGTGAATCTAGGCAAAATATGAACCAACAAAGAACTTAGCTTAAAAAGGCAGTGATTTCCTACTTGCCAGTCATCCTGACCTATGTCTTGCCAATGAACCCTGATGACTCTGAAGGAAACAGTAAAGCTGTTGACTTTGTGTAGCTCTGTCTCTCTTAAATCCAGTTCCTGGACAAGTCAAAACACCACCCTCCTGATGCATTTGGTCCTTTTTGAGAAAAAAGGATGACAAACAAATACAACTATAACAACAAACATGTACACACATATGTAGATACATACATTGGTGGATTTTAGCCATAGCAACTTGTCAATTTAAACAAGTTGATCTTGTATCATTTGAGGAATTTCTCCTTCTGTAGTTACCATAAATGATTTAAATCTCAGTCCTTATTAGCTGGGAGTCCCAACATGTGCAAATTTTGATGTTTGTCATCATTTTCTAATGACACATTTTTTACTGAAGACAAGGAAATGAGGAAACATCACTTTGTATAATATTTAAGTATTCCTTAGTGTCACACAGATTTTATTGATGTTGCTTTTTTTAATAACCTTTGAGTTCTTAATGTTTGCATTCTTATCAGGATTTGGAGGAATTAAAATATCTTTACACTTAATAGGTTATTGTGCCCAGTTGAAAACAAAGAAGAGCAAGTGGAAGTATTAAAGAAAATAATTTGAATGATCTAGAATCAAGTTATGAAGAACTTCAGTATCAAGAAGAATTTTCTTGATGGGGTAGCGTGAATGGGGGAAAGCAAAAATGATGGCTATGAAAGAAGGTGGGGAAGTAGAATAGATAGACCAACTAGGGAGGATGTGATCTCTGGTATTGAACAAGACTATCATGATTAGAATCATTCTAGTTGTTGATACTGTGATTAAGACTCAAAAACAGTATCCACATGTACAGTTAGCCATGTATATATACTTTAAGAACTGATTTATTTTCTTTTCTTTTTTTTTTTTGATTTTCAAATTTCCTTTACTTCCCTCCCCCCTCCCCTCATGACAGCATATAGTACAGTATAGGGTCTTCAAATGCATTCATATTAAACGTTATTCCAATTACAAAGGCATATTGTACTAGGTGGGATGAAAGATGGTAAGGAAGAAGTAAAACCAAACAATGAGAAGAACAAGATCATTTAGTTTGCTTCCATCAGGATTCAGGCTCAGAAGAACTGATTTATTTTCAATTTGGATTTGAACAACTAATACAGAAGCATGAAGAAAAGTAGAAGTATGGAAATACCAAAAAAATCATTGTACTTTTTTCATCAATAATGCTCTGGGGACAAAGACTATCAGAACTTTCTAAGGAAAGACAGATGTTGATTTTTATTTAACGAAGACTGTTTAGAGGGTCCAACATCTTTATTGGGTAGATCTAAATACCAAAAAAGTTAAATCTTTTTTTAATAACATAGAGATACTTATCTATGTAGCATGCATCATTCACACAATACTCTAGTTTTTATATACTTTTTGTGCATTTTTAAATGTCAGTGATTTATAGTATACTATTACGATTGAATACAGTCTCTCTTTTATTTCTGATATTGCAATAAGCAGCCAACTAAGATTCATTCCAGTAGGTTAAGATAGTATTTAGATTTCTGCTTCTGGGAGTCAAGAGGGTTGTAACTCTCACCCTCAACAATTCACCTCTGAAAGCGCAGAATCTATCAAATGAAGAAAAAATCCTGGAATAGATGAGCCAGGAAAAAGACAGAGTTTGTCAGTCTTGTAATCCAGAAAGCTTAGGGGATTATCAGGAAAGGACCCTCTTGCTCTGGGAGGGGGGAGCAGGACAGGAGGGGGTGTCTAATCAGGCCAGTGGCAAACCCCACTTCAGTAAACCAGGGGGAGATTCTAAGCCTAAAAGTGGTAGAGCAGGCAAGCACCAAAACAAGACCACCTGCATAACTCAGAACAGGTAGGGAAAATGGTACACCAGCTCAGAAATTATCATATATGCAGGTATTTTCCACCAGCTAATTCTCTAGTGGTTCAGCACAACTCTGGGAGGCACAGATCCAGACTGGCAGACATCCTCCAGCAGCAAAATATTCAAGTACAAAGCCCTAGAGAGCAGGCATCTCCCAGGGGTCAGATTCCCCAAAGCAACCACCTACCCCCAAAGAATTCCAGTGTTGATGGCTCCAGCTCAGCACCAGGTAAGAAGCCAAAACCCTACAGAGTCCTGTTTCCATCACCCGAGTCCCCAGCACACAAAGCCAGTGTCCCTGGCCCCCAGCACAAGAAGAATGGCTCAGTACCCACTCTGGCAACTCAACTCACAAAGCCAGGAATTAGACAAGCATCATGAGCAAAAAGCAAAAACAGACAATGACCATAGATTCTTATTATGGAGACAGGGAAGAACAAGGTAAAAATTCAGAAGAGGACAACATTGTCAGTATTTCTACATCCAAAATCTCAAAGGGGAATATGAACTGGTCTCATGCACAAAAAGCCTTCTTGGATGAGCTCAAGAAAAAAAAATTAAAAGTGAAATCAGAGATGTAGAAGAAAAATGGGGTAAAGAAATTAAAAGTATAAAAGAGAGTCAATAGCTTGGAAAAGGAAGGACAAAAACTGAATGTAGAAAATTATTCCTTGAAAAGTACAATTGGCCAAATAGAAAAGGGAGTACAAAAACTCACTAAAGAGAATTCAAAAGGAAAAACTGGCCAAATGGAAAAGGAGATAAAAATATCATGGAAGAAAACAATCTGTTAAAAATTAGAATAGGGCAAATGGGAGCTAATGATGCTATGATATATCAAGAATCACTCAAACTGAAAAAAAGAATGAAAAAAATAGAAGAAAATGTAAAATAACTCATTGGTAAAACTTCAGGAGAGATCATTTTAAAATTATTGGTCTACCTGAAAAGAATTATGAAATAAAAAGATCCTGGACAACAACGTTCAGCAAATCATCAAGGAAAACTGCCCTGAGATGCTAGAACCAGAAAGTAAAATAGTCATTGAAAGAATTCACTCATCATTTCCTGAAAGGTATCCCAAATTGAAAATATGAATGAATATTGTAGCCAAATTCCAAAATTACCAGGTCAGAAGGAAAATACTGTAAGCAGTCAGAAACCCTGCAGTTTCTACATTAAAAGACTGGAAGGCAGGGAACATGATATTCAATAAAGCAAAAGACCTTAAATTACAATTAATAATCATCTGTCTAGAAAAATTGAACATAATTTTTAGTGGAGGAGATGGATATTCTATGGAATAGGGGATTTCCAAACCTTCTTGATGAAAAGATTAGAGGTCAACAACTTAAAAAAATACCCAAATTGATCTTTAAGTACAAAACTCAATAGAGACATAAAAAGTAAACTGAAAACAAAAAAATATATATTAATTAGAGCAAACTGTTTATATGACTGCAAGGGAAGATGACATGGTATCTCTTGAGAACTCTATTGTTATTATGCCATTTCAGAGGGGGACAATAGATAGAGGGCATGGGTATAAGTTAACACTGATGATTAAAAAAACTGATTAAGTGGGAAAAAGTGACTTTATTGAGAGAAGAGGAAAGAAGGAAGCAGAGAAGTGTAAACTGCACCACATGAAAAGCACAAAAACATAGTAGAGGAAATTAAGGGAGGGAGATTACCATTATTTGAACCTTACTCTCATTGGATTTCTTGCAAAGAGGGAATAACAATCAGTTAGGTTGAGAAATCTAACAACTTATAGCAAGTAGGAGGGGAAAGGGAAAAGAAAAGGGAGGCAATGGAGAGAAGTGAGGAGAGAAGTAATAAGTGTAAAGGGAAAAATGATGGGACTGATAGAAGGGAGGGCAGACTGAGGAAGAGGTGGTCAAAAGTAAAGCTCTATTGATGAGGGAAAGGGACAAGGAGAGAATAGCTTAAATTGGGTGGGGTGGTGATGGGATAGGATGAAGAGATAATCATAACTATGCATGTGCATGGGATGAACTCTCCAATAAAATGGAAGTGGATAGAAGAGAAGTTTAAAAACTGTAATCCTACAATATGTTCTTTACAAGAAAGAAATTTGAAGCAGAGGGATAAACATGATAAAGTTACAACGTTGGGGCAGAATATATTATGCTTCAGCTGAAATTTAAAAAAACAGGGGTAGCAGCCTTGATCTTAGACAAAGTAAATACAAAATTAGATCCAATTGAAAGAGATAAGGAGCAAAACTGTGTCTGTTTAAAAGTTACCATAGGCAAAGAAATGACATCATTACTAAACATATATGCACTGAGTGGGTATGGTATCTAAATTCTGAGAGAAGTTAAGCAAGTTACAGGAAGAAATAGACAACAAAACTATATTACTGAGAGTCCTCAACCTCCCACTCTCAGAACTGTATAAATTGAACAAAAAAAAAAAAAGAAAGAAAGAAGCTAAGGAAATGAATTTTAGAAAAGTTAGATATGGTGGACCTCTGGAGAAAATTGAATGGGGATAGAAAGGAGTACACCTTTTTCTCAGTACTTGGCACCTTGTTGTCCATTGTTAACAGAACACAAGTGCTTCATCAACTACTACCACACTGTCTATGTGTGGACCATAAGTTACAGCAAATGGAGAAGTTTTGAGTGCTGTGGATAAGTTCACTTACATTGATAATGCATTTTCCAGGGGTATACACATTGATAATGAACGCACACATTGCCAAAGCTAGCTCAGTCTCTGGGAGGCTCCAAAGAAAAGTATGGGAGAGGGGTGCGGAGCCAAGATGGCAGAGTAGAAACAGCACTTCCAAGGTGCTCAGGCCCACACCACCTCCAAACAATGTGAAAGGGGAATCTGAACAACTTATGGAGCCCCAGCACCCACAGAACAACACAGAGAAGCTGAGGACAGACCAGCAGCCCTACAGGGAGTGGCCAGTGCAGTGTTCTGAGAGCAGGCAGTGCAGCACGCCAGAGAGCCTAGCCCAGGTATGTGTGAGTTCCAGAACCCCCAGATCAAGGACAAAATACTACAAGCAGCCAGGAAGAAATAATTTCAATATTTTGGAAACACAATCAGAAGAGCACGGGACCTGGCAGCTTCTACACTGAGGGATGGAAGGGCATGGAATATGATATACCAGAGGGCAAAAGAGCTGGGATTGAAGCCAAGGGTCAGCTACCCAGCAAAACTGAGTATCTTGTTTGAGGGGAAAATTTTCATTCAGTGGAATAGAGGACTTTGAAGCATTCTTGAGGAAAAAACCAGAGTTAAATAGAAAATTTGACATTCAGACACAAGAAGCAAGATATGCTTGAGAAGGTAATCAAGGAAAAGAAATCAAAAGGAACTTATAAAAGTTGAACTATTTACATTCCTACATGGAAAAACAATAACTGTGTCTGATGAAAACTTTCTCATTATGAAAATAATTGAAGAAGGGTATATGGGCATATGTTTACAGGTATACATGGATAGAGGGCACAGGTTGAATTTGATGGGAAGGGATGATTCTTAAGAGGTGAAGTCAAGAGGTGAGAGAGGAAAGTGACAAGAGGAGATGGGGAGAGACAGGGTAGGGTAAACTATCTCATGTAGAAGAGGCAAGGGGAAGTAGTTGCAGGGGAGGGGAAGAACAGGAAGGCAAAAAGGCAAAACCATATTCTCATTGAAGTTGGCTCAAGGAGAGATTCACATACATACTAAATAGGATATCTCACACTGCAGGAGAGTAGTGGAAAGGGGGATGAGAGGGCAGAGGATGGAGGGGAGGGCATCCTTGGGGGAGGGAAGGTTGTAAGTACCCACTATCAAAGAGGGACAGGATCAAAGTAGGGAATGGACCAAGTGGGAGGTGAGATGGGTGGGAGGGAAATATAAGCAGTCTTTTACAATTTATTCACTATGGTAATGTTTTGCATAGCTATACATGTACAACACATACTGAATTGCTTATCTTCTCAGAAGGAGTGGTTGACAAGGGAGGAAGGGAATGGATCTGAATTTGGATGTTTTAAAATTAAATGTTTCATAAGATGTCCAAGCATTGGGGCTCAGAGATTTACCTTGCCCTAATGGCAAAGTCGAAGGGCGTATGGGAGAAGATATGGGAGAGAGCAGATTGGATGAGGGGATAACGAGTGGGACTGCTATTCTGGGGTGTTGGGTAGGGAAAAAGGGGGAAAAATTGTAACTCAAAATTTGGTGGAAATGAATTATGTAAACCCGAAGTTAATAAAGCATTTGTTTAATAAAAAAAGGAAAAAAAGTATGGGAGAGAAGAGGAATTAGACTGACTACCAAACTGATGCTTTACAGAGCTATTCTGCTGACCTCATTGTTGTATACCTGGAAAATATAGGGGGGTCATGTTAAGAAACTAAATCACTTCCATTTGAATTGTCTTAGGCAGATTCTGAATATCAGAGAAACTGCACTTCCAAGGTGCTCTCCCCCCAGATTACCTCCAAACCATTTAAAGGGGACTGTGAACAACTTTTGGAGCACCAACAGAACAACACAGAGAAGCTAATCTCCTGCTGAGGACAGCACAGCAGCCCTGCAGGAAGGGCCAGCCCAGCATGCTGGAGATCTGAGCCCAGGATTTAGCCCCAGGGCGGCAGGGCCAGCAGCCGGCAGGAGGGACCCCAAAACACCACCAGCTGTGGTGATTCCAGAATTATCAACACAGATATGCCTAGGACAAAGTGGGAGGTTGGTGCCCTGTGGAATTTGAGACCAGTATTTGGGGAACATGTCGGGTTCCTCCCCTGGGGGCTAGAAGCCACTGAGGAGACACACCATTTTGCAATTTCAGTGGCAGCTCCAGGTCCTGGCCTGTGAACCATAGGGAGATCTAGCGATCAGTCTTGGGGGGTAATCGCTCTTGCTTTAACCTCCCTTGATCTGGATTGTGGTCTGGGGTGGATTTTGTGGGGTGGGTATCCAGCTTGCCAGAATCGGAAGTTGTGAAGGCCCCAACTTTGGGACGGAAGCTCCCCTGTCTGGTGGCAGAGTCCTACTGTGGCAACAAACACAAAAGTCAAGTAATTAAGTGGCAACATGCCAAGGCAAAGGAAACAAACAAAAAAAAACAGAAAAATGCAATATTAGACTCCTATTTTGGGGTCAAAGTGGATCGAAGTACAGAAGAGGAGGAGGACTGTGAAGTCAGAAATCGTTCTCCAAAAGCCCCAAAGGAAAATATGAGTGGGTTACAGGCCATAGAGGACCTTAAGAAGGAATTTAAAAATCAAATAAGAGAAGTGGTGGAAAAATTGGGAAGAGAAATGAGAAGGATGCAGGAAAAGTATGAAATAAGAGTCAACAGCCTGACTGAGGAAAATAGCACCTTAAAAATAGACTAACTCAAATGACAAAGGAGGCTCAAAAGGGCAATGAGGAGAAGAAAGCCTTAAAAAAATCAAATTTGCCAGATGGAAAAAGAATCTCAAAAGTTCACTGAGGAGATTCATTCCTTCAGAGTTAGACTGGAGCAAATGGAAGCTAATGACTTCATGAGAAATGAAGATGCTGATACACAGATCCAAACAAATGAAAGAATAGAAGGCAATGTGAAATATCTCATGGGAAAAACCACTGACCTGGAAAATAGATCTAGGAGAGATAATTTAAAAATTATTGGACTACCTGAAAGCCATGATCAAAGAAAGAACCTAGAAATCACCCTTCAAGGAATTCTCAAGGAAAATGCCCCTGATATTTTAGACCCAGAGGGCAAAATAGAGGTTGAAAGAGTCCACCGATCACCTCTACAGAAAGATCCCAAAAAGAAAACTCCAAGGAATGTTATAGCCAGGTTCCCGAATTCCCAGAGCAAGGAGAAAATACTACAAGCAGCCAGGAAGAAACAATTTCAATATTGTGGAAACACAATCAGAATAGCACAGGACCTGGCAGCTTCTACACTGAGGGATCGAAGGGCATGGAATATTATATTCCAGAGGGCAAAAGAGCTGGGACTGAACCCAATGGTCACCTACCCAGCAAAACTGAGTATTTTGTTTCAGGGGAAAATATGGTCATTCAGTGGAAAGTGGCAAGAAGAGATGGGGAGAGACAGGGTAGGGCAAATTATCTCATGTAAAAGAGGCAAGGGGAAGTAGTTGCAGGGGAGGGGAAGCACAGGAAGGCAAAAAGGCGAAACCATATTTTCATTAAATTTGGCTCAGGGAGAGAATGACATACATACTAAATGTGATATCCCAACCTGCAGCAGAGTAGGGGGAAGGGGTATGAGAGGGTGGATGATGGAGGGGAGGACACTCTGGGGGGAGGGGTGGTTTGAAGCACCCACCTTTGAAGAGGGACTAGATCAAAGTAGGGAATGGACCAGGTGGGGGGTGGGATGGATGGGAGGGAATTATAAGCAGGCTTTTATAATATATCTACTATGGTAATGTTTTGCATAGCTATACATGTACAACACATACTGAATTACTTATCTTCCCAGGGGGAATGGGTGACGAGAGGAAGGGAATGGATCTGAAATTCAAGGTTTTAAAATTAAATGTTTCAAATATATACAAATACTATTATTAATACTGTTTTGCATGTAATTTGGAGATAAGCTGTACAGGCATTGGGGCACAGAAATCCACCTTGCTTTAATGGAAAAGTCAAAGGGGGTATGGGAAAAGATATAGGAGAGAGCAGATTGGATGAGGGGATATCTTGTGGGTCTGCTATTCTGGGATGGTGAGTAGGGAAAAATAGGGAAAAAATTGTAACTCAAAATCTCGTGGAAATGAATGATGTAAACCAGAAGCTAATAAAGCATTTGTCGAAAAAAAAAAGATTCTGAAAGTCACCTGGCAGGATAAGAACATTGATGTTCTTACTCTAACTAAACTGACAAGTTCTCAAATGCTGTTTTAGAGACCACAAAGCTGAAGGGCTGGCCACATTGTTCCAATGAAAAATCTATTCTTGCCAAAAATACTATCTTATGGAGAACTTACAGAGGGTTAGAGTTTACATGGTAGTCAGAAGAAGAAATATGGGGTACTCTCTCAAGGTCTCTCTTAAGAACTTTGGAATTGATTGGATGGCATGGGAGAAATTGGCACAGGACCACTAAGCATGGCATGCCAACATCAGAGCAGGTATTGTGCTCTTTGAGCAAAGCAAATTAAAAATCTCAAAGGAAATGCAGGATGCACTAATTTGGAGAATCTACCCCAAATGTTTAGATGGACTACTTGTACCTGATATGTGGTAGAGCATTCCAAGCTCACATTGGCCCAATTAGCCACAACTGGACACATTTAAACTTGACTCTAGCATAGTGATGTCATTTTTTCCCTTCTTCAAAAATGAAGGACAACAACTTACTGACATGGCACCTACACAAAAACTGACTTTTAATAAGGCCTAAAACCCTCACAGTCCAGTGTAGAAAGGCAGAAATATTAAATGCATCCTTTTCAGATCATGATGCAATAAACAATTACAACAACATGTAATAAAGGGTCATGTAAAGATAGAGCAAAATCTAATTGGAAACTAAATGAACTAACCCTAAAGAATGAGTAGGTTAACAACAAATCATAAAAACGATCACTAATTTCATCCAAGGGAACAACAATAATAGACAATATACCAAACTCATGGGATGCAATCAAAACAGTTCTAAGGGCAAATTTTATATCCCTAAATGCTTACATGAATAAAATAGAAAAAGAATAGGGCATACAACTAAAATAGTGAGAAAAATAACAAATTAAAAATTCCCATTTAAATACCAAATTAGAAATTCTAAAAACTAAAGGAGAGATTAATGAAATAGGAAGTAAGAAGACTATTGAACTACTCAATAAACTAAGAGCTGATTATAGTGGAAGACCAACAAAATAGATTAACCTTTGCTTAATTTCATTCAAAAGAAGAAGAATTACTGCCATCAAAAATGAAAATGTTGAATTCTCCACAAAATAATAGGAAATTAAAAAATAATAATTAGGAGCTATTTTGCCCAACTATATGTGTAACAAATTTGACAGTGAAATGGATGAATATTTACTAAAATATAAATTGCACAAATTAATGGAAGAGGAAATAAAACACTTAAATAAACCCTTTTCAGAAAAAAATAAATTGAACAAGACATAGATGAACTCCCTAAGAAAAATTCCCAAAGATGGCAGAGTAGAAACAGGACTTCCAAGGTGCTCTCTCACACACCACTTCAAAATCATGTAAAAGGGGACTCTGACCAACTTCTGGAGCTCCAGCACCCACAGAATGACACAGAGAAGCTAACCTCCCAGTGAGGACAGCCCAGCAGCCCTGCAGGGAGTGGCCAGTACAGCACTCTGGGAGCCAACAGCACAGCACTCTGGAAGCCGAGCCCAGGCCCAGGTGAGCCACGGTTTTAGCCACAGGTTGGCAGGGCCAGCAGCCGGTTGGAGGGACAGGATCAAAGTAGAGAATGGACCAGGTGGGGGGTGGGATGGGTGGGAGGGAAATATAAGCAGTCTTTTATAATATATCTACTATGGTAATGATTTGCATAGCTATACATGTACAACACAAACTGAATTACTTATCTTCCCAGGGGGAATGGGTGACAAGAGAGGAAGGGAATGGATCTGGAATTTGAAGTTTTAAAATTAAATGTGTCAAATATATATAAATACTATTATTAATACGATTTTACATGTAATTGAGAGATAAGATGTGCAGGCATTGGGGCACAGAGATTCACCTAGCCCTAATGGTAAACTCGAATGGCATATGGGAGAAGATATGGGAGAGAGCAGATTGGATGAGGGAATAACTTGTGGGACAGCTATTCTGGGGTGGTTGGTAGGGGAAAAATGGGGAAAAATTGTAACTCCAAATCTTGTGGAAATGTATGATGTAAACCAGAAGCTAATAAAGTATTTGGTAAAAGAAAGAAAGAAAGAAAGAAAGAAAGAAAGAAAGAAAGAAAGAAAGAAAGAAAGAAAGAAAGAAAGAAAGAAAGAAAGAAAGAAAGAAAAAGAAAGAAAGAAAGAAAGAAAGAAAGAAAGAAAGAAAGAAAGAAAGAAAGAGAAAGAAAGAAAGGAAGGAAGAAAGAAAAAAGAAAGAAAGGAAGGAAGGAAGGAAGGAAGAAAAGAAAGAAAGAAAGAAAGAAAAAGTCCCCAGGGCCAGATGGATTTACAAGTGAATTATATCAAACATTTAAAAAACCAATTCAAATATGAATATAACATATTTGTATCCAGTACTGTATAAACTACTTAGGAAAATAGGCAAAGAAAGAATCCTACCATATTATTTTTTATGATAGAAATATGATGCTGACACCTAAACTGGAAAAAGTCAAACCAGAGAAAGAAAATTATAGACCAATTTCCCCAATGATCATAGATGCAAAAATTTTAAATGAAATATTAAAAAGAGATAATAGCTACTTATCATGAGGATAATACACTATGATAATATAGGATTTATACCAGTAATGCAGGATTGGTTCAATATTAGGAAAACTATCAGCATAATTCATTATATCTATAATAAAACTAATAGAAATCATACAATTATCTCAATAGAGGTAGAAAAAATATTTGACAAAATACACTTATCTCTTCTCAGCAATGCAAGGATACATGAGAACCCCAAAAGACTCATGATGTAAAATGCTATCCACACCCAGAGAAAGAATTTTGGAGTCTGAGTGAAGATGCAAGCATCCTACTTGCTTTTTCTATTTAGTCATTTCTCTCCCATTAGTTCTAGTTCTACATTACATCATGACTAATGTTTAAATATATTTAATATGAATGTATAACTAGAGCCTGTGTCAGATTTCATGCTGTCTTGGGGAGGGGGAAGAAGAAGGGAGGAGAAAATTTAAAACTCAAAATCTTAGGGAAGTGAATGTTGCAAACTCAAAATAAATTCATTAATTGTATAAAAAGATAAGAATTACTTAAATGTGATATAAAAGTTATTGAAGGGGGACAATAGCTAATGCCTCTGACATAGGAAAGGAACTATTTAACTACTTTCCACTATATAATGAGTTAGATTTTAATTAAGATTTATAGGCACATAACTGATATAGTAGCTAGTGAGTTACACTTAACACAGACCAGGACAGGTACAGACAGAATAGGTTGAGAAATAATATGAGTAGCTGAAGTCCAAAGATGAAATAAGTCCTATTAATAGAATTTGAATAGATTCCCACAACATTTACATGGCAATATTCTTTCATTTAGGGGTTAGCTAAAGATTTAAAGAAACAAATAAAATAATAGGATAAATCTAGGTTGTTGGGTTTTTTGTTTGTTTTTTCTTTCTTTCTTTTTTTTTTGTATAATGCCCATCACCCTCCATTTCTTTACCACTAAAAGGTTCCATTATATAGAAAAAAATAAAAGGTACAATAATTACCTTATCCTCTTAATATTTCATGTTCATTACATTTATTGTCCATATCCTGTGCATTGTGACATTATTATTTCTGTTTATAAAGGAACACAAAGAGTGATGGTTAAAAACTGGATTTTAACATATATTGGACTTCTTCACAAAATTTATTGTTCAATTTCATTTAAAAGCCTTCTTGATCAGACCTAATAATCTCTTGACAAATACATCCTTTCCAAGCTCCCTTGGACCTGATATCATATTTTTAGGTCCGATATCATATGTCTGAATATTGTAATGTATGGTAAAGAAATCCAAGTCCTATTGTTTGTTTTTTTAGCTTCTTATTTTTTGGTTTTCAACATTCATTTCCACAAGATTTCAAGTTACAAATTTTCTCCCCATCTCTCCCCTACCCATACCCCACAATAGCATGACTACTGAATACCCCTCCCCTCATCTGTTCTCTCTTATAGCCTCCCCCCCAACTTTCTGGTAGGGCAAAGTGTTTTTCTCTAAATCATTGCCCATATACCTTATTTTCCAATTGCATGTAAAAAATATTTTTTTAATTTTTTTTTTGGAGGGCAATTGGGGTTAAGTAACTTGCCCAAGGTGACAGGGCTAGGTTTTTGTATGTGTGTGCGTTAAGTGTCTGAGGCCAGATCCAAACTCAGGTCCTTCTGACTCCAGGGCCAATGCTCTACTCACTGCACCACCTATCCACCCCAATTTTTTTAACATTTCTTTTTAAAACTTTGAGTCACAGATTATTTCCCTTCTAACACCCTCACGCACCCCCTTTGGGAAGACAAGCAATTCAATATAGTTCGTACATGTGAAGTTATGTAAAACATTTCCATAGTAGTTATATTGTGAAAGCAAGTCCTATACCTTAATAGAATCTAAGTAGTCAACCATTCTCTTTCCACATTCTCCTTTCTCTTTAGTGAATAGATCAAAACATCACTAGTGTTCCCAAAGCTCCCTCCTGATTACATGGTTTTACCCAGGCTCTACCCTCTACCTGGAATGTTCTATATTGTAGAAGCTAGGTGGCACAGTTGATAAAGTGCACTATTTAAAATTAGGAAGTACTGAATTCAAACCCCACCTTTTATAAGCTTTGTCATCATGGTCAGTTGACTTAAACTGTGTTTCCCTTAGTTGCTAGATCTTTAAATTGGGTATAAAAATAGTTCCTATCTCCCACAGCTGTAAGGTTCAAAGGAAGTAATTTTAAAGTGTTTAACAAACACTAAGCACTCTTTCTGTTAGTTGTTGTCATCTTCATTGTTGTTGTTATATGTTCCACATTATGTCTCAGATACATATTCCGTGAAAACAGCAGATTGTTAAATTAGCCTAAAGTCTAAGGATATGAATTCCTCGATTTCCTCAAACAAGATACTAATTAACACTATTGGTCTCTTTCTCTCTTGTTCTGTATCAGGAAATTTAATATTACATCCTGCCAAATATTCAGAAAGTCTGATGGCTTCTTCTCCATCATGGCTACTTTATTTGCTCAAATAATCACAAAGTCAATGACATACTTTATAAGTATAAAGAAATATCTTCTTCTATGCTGAAACATTTAAAAATTGACCATTGCATTGATGTTTTTGCAGAAAGATATACGTAATCCCAGTAGTCCATTATTATTTCTATTTATAAAGGAACACTGTAGAGTGATGTTTAAAAACAGGATTTTAAAATATATTGGACTTCTCCACAAAATACATTAGAATTAAGAAGTATAGAATTAGAAGGCACTATAAATAGCCACCTATTTTATTTTATTTTTTTTTCATTTCTTTTTTTTTAACAAATGCTTTATTAACTTCTGTTTTACATCATTCATTTCCGCCAGATTTTGAGTTACAATCATTTTCCCCCCATTATTCCCCTAC
The DNA here is from genome assembly GCA_011680675.1 of Gymnobelideus leadbeateri. NCBI lineage: Eukaryota > Metazoa > Chordata > Mammalia > Diprotodontia > Petauridae > Gymnobelideus > Gymnobelideus leadbeateri. Next base: position 136,259 of record WOXC01003308.1, read on the forward strand.
CCAACCTCCCAGAATAGCAGTCCCACAAGATATCGCTTCCTCCAATCTGCTCTCTCCCATACCTTCTCCCATACCCCAATCGACTTTTCCATTAGAGGAAGATGAATCTTTGTGTCCCAATGCCTGCACATCTTATCTCCCAATTATAGGCAAGAGTATTAATAATAGTATTTATATATATATTTGAAACATTTAATGTTACGACCTCGAATTTCAGATCCATTTCCTTCCTCCCTTGTCACCCATTCCTTCTTGGGAGATAAGTAATTCAGTATATGTTGTACATGTCTAGCTATGCAAAACATTATCATGGTAGATATATTGTACAAGGCTGCTTATAATTCCCTCCCACTCATCCCACCCCCACCTGGTCCATTCCCTACATGATCCTGTCCCTCTTCTATAGTGGGTACTTCCAACCTCCCCTCACCCCAAGGATGCCCTCCCATCCATCATCCCTCCTCTCATCCCCCTTCCCCCTATCCTGCTGCAGGTTGAGATATCCCATTTAGTATGTATGTCATTTTCTCCCTGAACCAAATTCAATGTGAATGTGGTTTTGCCTTTTTAGCCTTCCTTATTCTCCCCCTCCTTTGCAACCACTTCCCCTTGCTTCTTCTACATGGGATAGTTTACCCTACCCTGTCTCTCCCCATCTCCTCTTGCCACTTTCCTCTCTCACCTCATAATTTCATCCCTTGAGTATTCTCCCTTCCCAACAAATTCAACCTATGCCCTCTATCCATATATAACTGTAACCATATACACACACATTCACATATGTATTCATATGACCACACCCCCTTCTTCCATTATTTTCATAGTGAGAAAGATATCATCAGTCATAGATATTGCTTTTCCATATAGGAATGTAAATAGTTCAACTTTGATAAGTTCCTTTTGATTTCTTTTCCCTGATTACCTTCTCAGGCATCTCTTGCTTCTTGTGTCTGGATGTCAAATTTTCTATTCAACTCTGGTTTTTTCCTCAAGAATGCTTGAAAGTCCTCTATTCCACTGAATGACCATATTTTCCCCTGAAACAAAATACTCAGTTTTGCTGGGTAGGTGACCCTTGGGTTCATTCCCAGTTCTTTTGCCCTCTGGAATATATTCCATGCCCTTCGATCCCTCAGTGTAGAAGCTGCCAGGTCCTGGGCTATTCTGATTGTGTTTCCACAATATTGAAATTGTTTCTTCCTGGCTGCTTGTAGTATTTTCTCCTTGATCTGGGGATTCTGGAACCTGGCTATAATATTCCTGGGAGTTTTCTTTTTGGGATCTTTTTCAGGAGGTGATCAGTGGATTCTTTCAACCTCTATTTTGCCCTCTGGATCTAAAACATCAAGGGCAGTTTTCCTTGAGAATTTCTTGAAGGGTGATTTCTAGGTTCTTTCTTTGATCATGGCTTTCAGGTAGTCCAATAATTTTAAATTGTCTCTCCTGGATCTATTTTCCAGGTCAGTGGTTTTTCCCATGAGATATTTCACATTGCCTTCTAATCTTTCATTTGTTGGATCTGCTTAACAGCATCTTGATTTCTCATAAAGTCATTAGCTTCCATTTGCTCCAGTCTAACTCTGAAGGAATGAATCTCCTCAGTGAACTTTTGAGATTCTTTTTCCATCTGGCAAATTCGACTTTTTAAGGCATTCTTCTCCTCATTGCCCTTTTGGGCCTCCTTTGCCATTTGAGTTAGTCTATTTTTTAAGGTGTTGTTTTCCTCAGTCAGGCTGTTGACCCTCATTTCATACTTTTCCTGCATCCTTCTCATTTCTCTTTCCAATTTTTCCTCCACTTCTCTTATTTGATTTTTAAAGTCCTTCTTAAGGTCCTCTATGGCCTGCAACCCGCTCATGTTTTCCCCTGGGGCTTTTGGAGCAGGACTTCTGACCTCACAGTCCTTTTCCTGCTCTATGCCCCCAAAATAGGAGTCTAGGGTTGCATTTTTCTGTTTCCTTTGCCTTGGCATGTTGCCACTTAATTGCTTGACTTTTGGGCTTGTTGCCACACTATGGCTTTAAGGCCAGATAGAGGAATTTTCGTCCCGAACGTGTGGGGGGCAACTTCCGTTTCTGGCAAGCTGTAAACCCACCCACAACTTCCACCCTAGATCACAATCCAGATCCAGGAGGTTAAAGCAAGAGCGATTACCCCCCAAGACTGATCGCTGGATCTCCCCACGATTTGTAGGCTGGGAGCCGGAAATGCCTCTGAAAACTACAAAATGGCGTGTCTCCTCAGCGGCTTCTAGCCCCCAGGGGAGGGAGCTGACGCATTCCCCAAATACAGGTCCCAAAGTCCATAGGACACTAACCTCTTACTTTGTTCTAGGCATGTCTATGTTGATAATTCTGGAGTTGCCACAGCTCCTGGTGTTCTGGGGTTCCTCCAGCTGGCTGCTGGCCCTGCCGCCCTGGGGTTAAAACCTCGGCTCATGTGGACCTGGGCTCGGCTCTGCTCCTGCGCTCTGCGCGCTGCCGGCTCCCAGACCACTGCGCTGGTCCTTCCTGCAGGGTGCTGGGCTGTCCTCAGCGGGAGGTTAGCTTCTCTGTGTCGTTCTGTGGGTGCTGGGGCTCCAGAAGTTGTTCAGAATCCTTTTTTACATAGTTTGTGGGGAATCTGGGGGCAGAGAGGCTTGGATGAGCTGTTTCTACTCCGCCATCTTGGCTCTGCCCCCCAATAGCCACCTATTTTAGATAATATATCTTTAAAAATGAATTAAAACAGTGCCAATTACATCTAAATGTCTAAGGGAAGGCTACTAGATGATCTTTATTTATTTTTTTTACTGCTTTCTTTCACATAGAATACTACAAGTCTTTAAGTCATTGTTGGTGAACAAAGAGTTACTGAACAAAGCACCAAACAAATTCCCAGTTGATTCTATGACTGTCATTTTCAGTGATTCAATAGGTATAAATGTAATGGATTCAGATAAGTATGAGGAATGTAAAAAAAAAATCACTACTATAGCCTAAGTGTCATCTACTCAATTGAGAAACTCCATATAGCCTCACCACAGAAGAAAAAGAACAAACAATTCTCTAAGTACTGATGAACAGTAATCACTAATTTTAGCATCTTTAGTTAGTCAAAAAACGTCTCTTATGGACTGACTGTGTACTAGGTACTGTGCTGTGAATAGTGAATAAAAAGAATTATAAAGAGGAACAGTGACAACAACAAAGTAGCCCTACTCTCACAGTCTAATGTTGAAGACAAATATTCAAAGAACAATGTATAAATGTACCGTATATAGGATAAATCAGAAATTATAAAAAAAAAAGGAATTATCATTTAAGTAGACCAACAATTATTTCTAGAAAATTGTTATGTATGTACAGGAAATGTATTTGTCATTATGATCCCTCCTATATGAAGTAGGGTATTAGAGGACAGTGACTGAATATTGCACAATGATTTTTTTTTTCTAAATCAAATTTGCTTACTTTTCCACCTTAGGGTACACATGCAGACTTATTTTAAAAAAAGCTATTTTGATTTCAGATGATCAAGGAAGAGAATAAATTGAAATATGCATGTAGCTGGCACCTTAAAAAAACTGCTTCAGGTGTTTGCTTTGTTAAAATAGTCAACAAATATTTGTTAAAATCTTGTTATGAGCTAAACATGTGAAACATAGACAAGAACAAAAATAGTCTTGGCCCTTAAGGAGATCATCTTTTAAGGAGAGTGGGGAAGGTGAAGCAGAACATAAATAACCAGTTTTATAGAAAATATAAAATTAGTAGACGGAAAATCACATCATGGGAAAAACAGTAGTAATAGGACAATTTAAAAATTCCTCTAAAAGTTAGAATTTTAACTGGACTTATAATGTCTAACCACTTTTTCTATACAATATCTGTTTATACTGTAAGTTTCCAACCCCCCTACATTTTAAAAGGGAAAGAGGTTATGGAAATACTTGCTTTTTCACTGGTTAGTGGAAAAAAATATTTTCTTCCAAAAAGAAAACTGAGGAAATAGTGTAATTTTACAAAATCTCTGAAATCTTGTCTTTTAAACTATTGTAAGACTCATGCTTGCCAAAAACAAAGTAAACGTTTCCTTAAGGAGATGAAGCCTGTTCACAATCCACCCATATTTCATAATGTAACTGCTCTGCTGTGCCTTGATTATGTTTTTATGCTCCTACTATTAAATATCCCCTCACTTTTCCACTCAGGGTAATACTTGGTCTCTACTTTATAAATACTAAGGTAGCAATAAAACTGAGAATATTGTTTTTCTTTTCTGTTCAAGCAAAGTTTCATTCAGAGGTCAAGGAATTCAAGTGCAAGTAAAGCTTGAATAGGATCAGCTTTCACAGTTTTGTTCTTGTAAGAAGCCAGAACTTTTTTTGGGAGGCAGCGTTGAGATGGTGCAGTAGAAACAGGACTTCTGCTGGGCTCCAGCTCCCACCACCTCAAATTCATGTAAAAGGTGATTCTGAAAAAACTTTGGAGCTGTAGAACCCACAAAAATGACACAGAGAAGCTAACCCCCTGCTGAATACAGTCTGGCAGGCTGTCAGGGAGCAGCCAGCTCAGCACTCTGGGAGCTGACAGCAGCCCCACCAAAGCCAGAGCTTTTAGCCCCAGGGTGGGTCTGAGCAGCTGCTCCCTGGAAGGACTTGACATCACCAGCACCTGTGGCAATTTCCAGAATTATCAACACATGGATCCTGCAGACAAAGTGATTGGTCCATGGAGTTTGGACATTGGGATCCCATAGTTTGGGAGTGCAATGGGCCTTTATTCCCCAGAGGGAGAAGCCACTGAGGCATCTCAGTGCAGTCACCACCATTTGGCAGCTTCAGCTCCTGGCTTGCAGACTTTAGTGGGACAAAGCGACCAGTCTGAGGGGTAATTGCCATTCCTTTAACCTGCTTGGATCTGGATTGCAGATCCTGGAATGTGTGAGCAGCTTGCCAGAGTGTGAGGAGGCTTCAGAGAGGGCACCAAACTAATACCTTAACTTCAGCAGCTGAGAAAACCCCAGCATTTGTTACAAAGCTTCCCTGTCTGGCAGCAGAGTCCTACTGTGGCAAAAGCCCAAAAGTCAAGTAATTGAGTGGCAACATGAGGTAATGAAGGAAGCAAAGCAAACAGAGGTATCCAACATGAGACTCCTATTTTGGTGACAAAAAGGATCAAAACATGGAACAGGAGGAAGACAGTGAAGGCAGAACTCCTGATTACAGGCCAGAGGATCTTAAAAAGGATTTTGGAAATCAAATAAGAGAAGTAGAGGAAAATTTGGGAAGACAAATGAGAACAATGCAAGAAAATTATGAAATGAGAGTCAACAACATGATTGAAGAAAAAAAAAACACTTTAAAAAGTAGACTAACTCAGATGGCAAAAGAGGATCAACAGGGCAATGAGGAGAAGAATTCCTCAAAAAACTGAATTTTCCAGATGGAAAAAGAATCTCAAAGCTTGCTGAAGAGAATCATTCTTTCAGAACTAGACTGGAGCAAATGGAAGCTAGTGACTTTATGAGGAATCAAGATACTATTAAACAGATCCAAACAAATGAAAAAATAGAAGGCAATGATAAATATCTCTTTGGAAAACTGGAATACCTGAATCCATGATAAAAAAAAAGAACCTAGAAATCATCCTTCAAGAAATATTCAAGGAAAATTGCCCTGATATTTTAGAACCAGAGGGCAAAATAGAGGTTAAAAGAATCCACTGATCACCTCCTGAAAAAGATCCTAAAAAGAAAAATTCCTAGGAAGATTATAGCCAGGTTCTGGAATTCCCAGATCAAGGAGAAAATATTACAAGTAGCCAGGAAGAAACAATTTTAATATTGTGGAAACATAATCAGGATAACACAGGATCAGGCAACTTCTACACTGAGGGATTAAAGGATTTGCAATATGATATCTTGGAAGGGAAAAGGAGCTGGGATAAAAACCAAGAATCACTTACCCAGAAAAACTGAATATCATGTTTCAGGGGAAAATTTGGTCATTCAGTGGAACAGAGGACTTTCAAGCATTCTTGATGAAAAATCCTGAATTAAATAGAAAATTTCACATTCAGATAAAAGAAGGAAGAGAAGCATGAGAAGGTAAAGTGTGAAAAGAAATCATATAGAACTTATCAATGTTGAACTATTTATATTCCTACATTGAAAAATGATAATTGTAACTTATAAAATTTTTCTCAGTATGAGAATAATTGAAGGGAATAAATATATCTATATCTATGTGTCTATATTTATATCTATATTTAGACACACACACTCACACACACACATATATGTAGAATACATAGAAATATATATATATATACATACATATATGTCTATATAGGTGGGTATATGGGCATTTGAATACATATGTGAATGTTTATATGTATACAGGTAAATATACATAGAGGGCACAGGACCATTTTAATGGGAAGGGATATCACTTAAAAGGTGAACTTAAGAGGTAAGAGAGGAATATAATAAGAGTTGATGGGGAGAGATAGATCGGGGTAAACTATCTTAAGTGGAAGAGGTAAGGGAAAATGCTTGTGGAGGGGAAGAAGTCAAAGGGGAATGATTCATACTTATTCTCATTGAGTTTGGCTTGGGGGGGGGTGACATACATACTAAATAGAGTATCTCACTCTACAGGAGAATCTGGGGAAGAGGGACAAGATCAAAGTAGAGAATGGAACAAGTGGGAGGTGGGATAAGAGGGAGAGAAATATAGGCAGTCTTTTATAATATATCTACTATGGAAAGGTTTTGTATAGCTACATATATACAACCTATAATGAACTGCTTATCTTCCCAGTATGGGTGGGTGACAAGGGAGGAAGGGAATGAATCTAGAATTCAAAGATTTAAAAGTGATTCTTTAATATACACACACACACACACAAGCACACACACACACACATACACACACACATATATACTATTATCAATAATGCTTTACATGTATATGGGAAATAAGATATATAGGCACTGGGGCATAGAGCTCCATCATGCCTTACTGGAAAGTTGGAGGGGGTATGGGAGAAGATATGGGAGAGAGCAGATTGGAGGATGGGATATCCAGTGGGATCTCTATTTTGGGGTGGTGGGTGGGGGAAAAACAGGGAGAAAATTTGTGACTCAAAATCTTGTGGAAATGAATGATGTAAACTAGATGTTAATAAAGCATTTGATAAAAAAAGAAAAGAAAAGAAAAGAAACAAACCAGAACTTTTGGATACTATGCCTCCCAGGGGCTCCTTGCCCAGTGGAAGCAAAGGTACCTTCCAAGGTTTGGAATACCAGCATAGTAACTCTATTTATTTAGTGACAAATTAAGGCAAAATATTCACACAACAGAGAAAATCAATACAGAGTGTAACTCAGTCATTTAGCAAGCTCTCAATTCAATCACAAAGTATCTCAATTCAATCACAAAGTATAGAATCAAAGTACCCAACCCCAGGCAAATACATTCATTTAGTCAGTCACCCAGTCTCTCTTCTCAAATGGAGATTAGTTTCCAAACATAAACAAAGTACATTCATCTGATCAGTCACAGAGCACAAAAAGTCAACAGTTTCCCACCCCTGCATTACAGCAGAATTAAAGTTATCATCAATTAATGCTAAGCACTTTCTCAAAAGGAGTCAGATCACAAAGGCCATCTACCCCTAAGTCACAACAGGGTTAAGATATCATCACAGCATTCAATACCCAAGGAGAGGTCTTTTCTACATCTTGACCTGAGGCAAGTTTTCAGCAACCTCTGTTCCTGGGAGACAAAGCTTAACAAAGCTACAATATACATTGCCAGTGTCCTTATCAATTCACTCTCTGCCTGCAGATAGGTCTCAGAACCACTGAAAACATCAGCAAGGCCCTCTTGAGGATTTCTGTAAACACACAAGAAAATTGTTCTTCTGGGCTTCTGAACCAACAGATTCTAGGACCTCAGGAACAACAGTACTGTCCTTCACTATCAGATGAATCTGGCAAAACAACATCTAGAATGACAGAAAAAAAAAAAATACCAGCACCACAGTCATGCCTCCTCAGTTCTCAGGAGCTCCTGGTGGCAGCTATCAAAAGTCCTGGGCAGTTCCAACTGGCTCTCAGCAGTCTCTCTCATCAACTCTGCCCCCCGGCAATTCTCCTCTCTCTCTGCTTCTATACTACTCCCCAAAAGTTCTTCTAGCCTCCTCTACTTGGGCCAGTCTCTAAACCCACCAGACCAGCTCCTCCCAGTTCAGCTTTCTCTGTTCACTTCAACAAGTCCATCCCACAATTGGGATTCACAAGCTCTAGGTTTCAACACTCAACCTGAAAATCAAACCAATACAGTGGAATCTTTAAATGCCATTACCATTACTCTCCCCAATACTCATTTGATTAGACATATTTCTAGCAATTTTGATGGGGTCCTTGGGATGTATATATGTTTGTAACATTAGTTTGTAATAGCAATCTGTAACATCAGTTTGTAAACGGGGTGCTTTGGGATCTATGTCTGTAAAATCAATTTGTAAAAGCAGTCTGTAAAATCACACTTCCCCCCCCCACCCAGTCTCAAAGCATTAACTCTGCCCCTTCCCCCTGCCAGCACTCTGCCCAGCAACAACTCATGAACTGTTTATCTCTGCTTAAAACAATAAGCTACTTATGAATCCTTCACAAAACTATCTATAAACATTTTTAGCTTAGGCAAATGTTATCTCCCTTAGTTGGAGTGGCCAGCTGCACCATGAATTCTTCAGTACCCTATCTATAGGGTAACTCCTTAGCCAATTATACCCACACTTTGTCTCTGATGGCCTTGGTTCCCAACATCTATCTTGTCAAGCCTGACATTGAGGGGTGGCATACTGGGCACTCTTTAGTAGCCGTGACCGAGGATTGACTTTAGTGACATGTCAGGCCTAAAACCACACCTCCAGGTAGCCCCACCTTGGGCTATTTCCCAGTGAATCATGGGCAATACGCCTTCGCAGTTGATATTAAAAGTGAATGGTCCTTTAAGCACTGACTCCCTGATCCCATCCTTACTCACCTAGTTAGCATAATTGGCACCTGATTTACTGCCTTGATGCCATAAAAACTATGCCTGTGACCTTTGGAAGTTTGCAGGCTCCCTAAGAATCCTCGCCCGCTGTGCCCTTCGCAGTGCTGTGCAGTATAGCAATAAACTTTACAATCTTGACTCCAAGTTTGCTTGAGCCTGGTGAATTCCTTCCAGACTGAATTGCAGGGTTTCTGGTCACTGAGAGTGATCAGGGTCCCTGGCAGAACCTCTTACCCTCCCCCCTCCTTATCACCCTTCCCTCTTCAATTTGTTTAAAAAGGTTGTTAGGTTTCTATTAACTTCCTCAAAAAGGTCCTTTGAAAATTCGAAGGTAGTTGTCCAAACCTTTGCTCTCCTCTAGGTTATGTTAATTTAAATATCACATATGTCCACATCTAATTTCTAATTTCATAACTCACTTAAACTATTTTTATAAAGTTGCTATCTCTTAATTTCCAAATGCAAATTGTCATTTCCCAATACTTATTCTTCTTGACTGTTTTCTAGGATTTAAAACAGTTGATGACCCTCCCCTCTTGGATATTATCTCTTCTTTGTGTTTCCATGAAATTACCATTGTTTCTGCTTCTACTTGCCAACTATTGAGGTTTAAGGTTTAGAGGTACATGAGACCCCAAAATACCAATAAGCCAGGTCCTGCCTAATGAATTCAACTCATCTTCTCTCAGCCAAAGTAAAGCAAAGTTTATTAAAGTTTTGCCATGTTGGGTAGATTATTTCTTTTAACATTTGCTTTGAAAACACTGAGTTCCAGATTCTTACCCTTCTTCCCTCCTCACCCACACCCACTGGGAAGATAAGTAATTCAATATAGGTTGTACATGTGTAGTTATGCAAAGCATTTCGATAGTAGTTATATTGTGAAAGACTAACTATATTAACCTCCATTCTATCCCATCCCCCACTTATTCTATTTTCTCCTTTGACTCTGTCCCTTTTCAAATTTGTTTGCTCTTGACTACCCTCTCCCCCAATTTACCTTCCCTTCTATCATCCCCCATCTTATGCCCTGACACCCTACTTTTCTGTAGGATAAGACACCCAGTTGAGTGTGTATGTTATTCCCTCCTTAAGCCAAATTAATGGGAGTAAGTTTGAACTATTCCCTTTCACCTTCCTGCTTTTCCCCTCCATTGTAACAGTTTCCTCTGGCCTCTTTTATATGAGATAATTAACTCTAATTTATCTCTACCTTTCTCCTTCTACCAATATATTCCTCTCTCCTCTTAATTTTGTTTTTTAGATATCATCCCATCCTATTCAACTCATCCTGTGCCCTCTGTCTATGTTTATATGTACACACATGCACACACTCATATATATACACACATATACAGCTGCCTTAATGTATATATATATATGTATATATGTATATGTATGTATGTGTGTATATATGTGTATATATGTATTTATATATGTATGTGTGTGTGTGTGTGTGTGTGTGTGTGTGTGTATATATATATATATATATATATATATATATATATATATATATATATATATATATATTCCCTTCAACTATCATACTAAGAAAAGTCTTATGAGTTGCAACTATCATTTTTTCCATGTAGGTATGTAAATAGTTCAACTTTAATAAATTCCTCATTATTTCTTTCATCTATTTACTTTCTCATGTTTCTCTTCCTTTTTGTATTTGAAAGCTAAATTTTCTATTCAGCTCAGGTTTTTTCATCAAGAATACTTGAAAATCCTTTTTTTCATTGAATGACCCTATTTTCCCCTGAAGTATTATACTCAGTTTTGCTGGGTATGTGGTTCTTGGTTTTAAGCCTAGCTCCTTCAACCTCCAGGATATCTTATTCCAAGCCCTTCAATTCCTTTATTGTGAAGCTGCTAGGTCTTGAGTTATCTTGTTTGTGTTTCCACAATACTCTCCTTGTTTCTTCTTGACTGTTTGCAGTATTTACTCCTTGATCTGGGAACTCTGAAATTTGGCTATAATATTCCTAGGAGTTTTCTGTTTGCGATCTTTTTATGAGGTAATCAGTGAATTCTTTCCATTTATATTTTGCCTTCTGGTTCTAGAATATCAGGGCAATTTTCCTTGACAATTCCTTGAAATATGATGTCTAGGCTCTTTTTTTTGGTCATGGCTTTCAGATAGTCCAATAATTTTAAAATTATCTCTCCTGGAACTATTTTCCAGGTCAGTGGATTTTAAAATGAGATATTTCACATTATATATTTTTTTCATTTGTTTGGATCTGTTTTATAGTATATTGCTTTCTTATAAAGTTGTTAGCTTCCATTTGCTCCAATCTAATTTTGAAGGGATTATTCTCTTCAGGGAGTTTTTGAGATTCCTTTTCCATCTGGCCAGTTAGGCCTTTTAAGCCACTCTTCTCCTAATTGGCATTTTGGACCTCTTCTGCCATTTGAGTTCCTCTAATTTTAAGATGTTATTTTCTTCAGTATTTTGGGGGGGTCTCCTTTAGCAATCTGTGAACTGACTTTTCATGATTTGCTTGCATCATTCCATTTTTCTTCCCAATTTTTCCTTCATTTATCTTTCTTGATTGTCAAAATCCTTCCTATGCTCCTCCATGGCTTGTAACCAATTCATATTTTTCTTGGAAGCCCTTGATGCAGGATTTCTGACTTCATTTCCTTAGGCCTGCTCCTTGCCATGATTCTTTTTGTCCCCAAAATAGCATTCTATGGTCTCACAGTGATTCCTCTGCTTTTTGATCTTTCTAGTCAATTATTTGACCTTTGAGCTCTTTGTCACCATAGAACTCAGATTCCAGAATGGAGACAGCTTTGTCCCAAATCAACGGGGCTTTTGCAGCTACCAGAACTATTCGGAGTGTGCCCTCTCTACACACCCCACAACCTCTGACACACTGGCTACACACCCCAGGACCACCACAGAATACTGCAATCCAGATCCAAGCAGGTTAAAGCAAGTGTGCTTAACCTCTGCATGTTTGCTTGGTCTCCCTACAACCTGCAGGCCAGCAGCTCTGCAGGCAGCCATGTGGGAGCATCTGAAGCTCCTATACCTCCAAAACTTTTTTTCCCTAGGGACAGGGGCCTGACTGCTCTCAACCTACATCCTGTTCCAACAGCGTTCCACATGGCCCTTCTACTTTTTCTTTGGCATTTATGGGTTGAGGAGTCTGGAGACCACCGACCACCACAGCTGCTGTTGATTCATTCTCCTAAAGTCTGCTCTGGCCATAGCTGGTTGGAGCTGCCCTGGGGGTGGAACTGCACAGCTCATGTGGGACTGTGCTTGATTCTCAGAATGCTGTGATAGACACTTCCTCTTGGCTTGTTGGGCTGCCTTCAGAGGTAGATTTGCTTTTCTCTGTCACTTTGTGGGTTCTGTAGCTCAAAATTTTATTTAGAATTATTTTTTACAGGTATTGGAAGTGGTTGGAGCCAGAGCCCACACCAAGTTTGTGCTTTTACTCCTCCATTTTGTCCATTGGTATACTCTCAAAGAGCCTAGGCATATGTGACACTTGTATTGGATAAACAGGCCAGAATAATCTGACACAGAGTGATTTTGTGCTAGATAATCCTTGACTACCTTGTGGAGATAAGATGGAGTTTATATACAGAAAGATTATGGAAGGATTTAGGGGTGGTCTAGAGGAGTTTGGGGAAGGTCTTCAGTAGGAGTCAAATGAAGACAGACTCCAGTAATGAAAGATTAAGTGTGGGAAATACCTGGAGTTTACTTGGAGATGACAGACAATGGAGGGCTAGGCTAGTAACAAAGATTTGGGTCTAGCAATAATGAGCAGCTTATGGTTTCAAGCATATTCCTCATCAAGTGGGAAGTTTCAACAAGAATTCAAAGGCATTCCCAGAGACTGTACCCCATCACCAATCACTCCTGCTCAGTTTCCTTTTTTGAATCATCTATCACATAATACCAACTAATTGTAGGTGTATTTCAAAGCTTTCCCCTGATTTTTTTAATTTTTCTCTATATACCAACTGTCTTATCAGTTATAATCATTTGGTTAATCATTATGCAGGTAACTCTTCAAACAATTCACCCAGCAAGGGTTATGCTAGAACCAATCCTTATCTCTTCTTGATAGCCCATTGTTAATTAAATCCCCAGTGTGAGCATTTATATCTCAGAAATCAGCAAATGCTAAAAATTAAGGATTGATTTATTGTTTTCTTGATTGCCTATACCAGGGTGGGAAACATGCATCCTTGAGGCCACATATGGCCTTCTAGGCCCTCAAGTGCAGCCCTTTGTTTGAATTTAAACTTCTTAGAACAAATTTCTTTAGTAAAAGGATTTGTTTTGTAAAATTTGGACCCAGTCCAAATGAGCTGCCCAAAGAACTAGAAGGCCACATATGGCCTCCAGGCCACAGGTTCCCTACCCCTGTCCTAGCCCTACATGGAAAAAAAAAATTATTAACAATGCAGATTATTTTTTAAAATATTTCATACAAATAGATATCCAATTATTAAACATTTACTAGCACATTCCTACATGTGGTGATTTTCTCTTTATTGAGCTTTAGTCTTGTGTGACCAACTCCCTGCTGGAATATAAACTAGATATGCTATGAATATCTCAAATGTAAACTACCCAAACCCAAAATCATTCTCTTGCCTTTCAAGCCTACCCCAAATTTTTAATTTTTTTTATTCCTTCCAGGGGCAAAGGATCACAATCTCAAAGACAGTTCCTTTCTCCTTACATTCCCTAGGGTCATATAGTCAATTTCCATCCCTTATCAATTCTACTTCTACAACATCTCTCAAATAATTTCCATTCCCTCTACTCACAAAATAACCATAAATTTCATTCCCTTATCATTGTGATGAAGTACAGGCTCTTGGAACTCCCTTGAACTCTGATTGAATCTTCCCATTTGATGAGTCATTTGCCTGAAGCCAAAAGCCTTTCATTATAGCTCAACCCAAATCTCTCTTAGTAGCTTAGACCTCCATTGTTCAGTTAACTCCCACCCTTTATCCTCCCAAAATATCTAAACCTAAATGTTATTGCCCTTAGACTATCATAGCCCTCCATTGTCTGTCATCTCCTGGTAGCCTCCAGCTACACCCCACCCATAATCTCTCATTAATAGAGTCTGACCTCATTTAACTCTTTTTGAAGACCCTACCCAAACTCCTCTAGACAACCACTAGATTCCTCCCACAACCTTTCTGTATATAAGACCAGATCTTGCCTCCATAAAAAAAAAAAAAAAGCCAAAGAAAATTCTAGCACAATCTCAGTATGTGTTTGATAATTCTGGCCCACTTGTCCAAGACAAGCATCACAAAGACATAAGCTACTTAAGAGTTCACCTATTGATTTTCAAATTAAAGAAGGTTGGGGAGGAGCTAAGATGGCAGAGTAGAAACAGCATTTGCAATGTGCTCTGCCCCACACAAATTTCAAACAATGTGAAAGGGGACTCCAGACAACTTCTGGAGCCCCAGCACCCACAGAATGGCACAGAGAAGCTAACCTCCTGCTGAGGACAGCCCAGTAGCCCCACAGGGAGTGGCCAGCACAGCACTCTGAGAGCAGGCAGCACAGCACTCTGGGAACAGACAGCGCAGCATGCAGAGCCGAGCCCAGGTCCATGGTTTTAGCCCCAGAGTGGCTGGGCCAGCAGCCAGCTGGAGGGACCCCAGAACACCAGCAATTTTGGTGATTCCAGAATTATCAGCACAGATATGCCTAGGACAAAGTGAGAGGTTATTGCCCTATGGACTTTGGGACCAGTTTTGGGGGAACATGTGGCTTCCTCCCCTGGGGGGGAAAAGCTGCTGAAGAAACAGCTGCACAGAAGCCATTTAGCAGCATCAGTAGTGGCTCTAGCTCCTGGTCTATGAATTGTAGGGAGATCCAGCAATCAGTCTGGGGGTAAATCGCTTTTGCTTTAAACTGCCTGGATCTGGATTGTGGTCTGGGGGGGAAGTTTGGGGTGGGTATCCAACTTGCCAGAGTGGGTGGAGGCTTTACAGAGGCCACCCAACTGGCGATAGTTATGAAGACCCCACGTTTGGGCGGAAGCTCCCCTGTCTGGTAGCAGAGTCCTACTGTGGCAACAAGCCCAAAAATCAAGTAATTAAGTGGCAACATACCTAGGCAAATGAAACAAAATAAACAGAAAAAGTTCAACATTGGACTCCTATTTTAGGGGCAAAGAGGCTCAAAGCATGGAGGAGGACAGTGAGGTCAGAACTCCTGCACCAAAAGCCCCAAATGAAAATACAAGCTGGCTACAGGTCATAGAGGACCTTAAGAAGCAGATAAGAGAAGTGGGGGAAAATTTGGGAAGAGAAATGAAAAAGATGCAAGAAAAGTATGAAATGACAGTCAACAGCCTGACTGAGGAAAATAACACCTTAAAAATAGACTAACTCAAATGGCAAAAAAGAGGCTCAGAAAGGTAATGAGGAGAAGAATGACTTAAAACGTCGAATTTGCCAGATGGAAAAAGAATCTCAAAAGCTCACTGAGGAGATTCATTCCTTCAGAGTTAGACTGGAGCAAATGGAAGCTAGTGACATTATGAGAAATCAAGATACTATTAAACAGATCCAATCAAATGAAAGAATAGAATGCAATGTGAAATATCTCATGGGAAAAACCATTGACCTGGAAAATAGATCCAGGAGAGATAATTTAAAAATTATTGGACTACCTGAAAGCCATGATCAAAGAAAGAACCTAGAAATCATCCTGAAAGAAATTCTCAAGGAAAATTGCCCTGATGTTTTAGACCCAGTGGGGGAAATAGAGGTTGAAAGAATCCATAGATCACCTCCTGAAAAAGATCCCAAAAAGAAAACTCCTAGGAATATTATAGCCAGGCTCCAGAACTCCCAGATCAAGGAGACAATACTACAAGCAGCCAGGAAGAAACAATTTCAATATTGTGGAAATGCAATCAGAATAGCCCAGGACCTGGCAGCTTCTACACTGAGGGATCGAAGAGCATGGAATATGATATTCCAAAGGGCAAAAGAGCTGGAATTGAAGCCAAGGGTCACCTACCCAGCAAAACTGAGTATCCTGTTTCAGGGGAAAATATGGTCATTCAGTGGAATAGAGGACTTTCAAGCATTCTTGATGAAAAAACCAGAGTTGAATAGAAAATTTGACATCCATACATAAGAAGCAAGAGATGCTTGAGGAGGTAATCAAGGAAAAGAAATCAAAAGGAACTTATCAAAGTTGGACTATTTACATTCCTACATGGAAAAACAATACCTGTGTTTGATGAAACCTTTCTCATTATGAAAATAATTGAAGAAGGGTACATGGCACATGTTCACAGGTATACATGGATAGAGGGCACAGGTTGAATTTGATGGGAAGGGATTCTTTTTTGGTTTTTGGACGGCAGTTGGGGTAGGGTGACTTGCCCGGGGTCAGATGGCTGGGTTTTTGCTTGTGTGTTGGGTGTCTGGGGCCAGATCTGAGCTCGGGTCCTTCTGGCTCCAGGGCCAGTGCTCTGCTCGCTGAGCCACCTAGCCGCCCCAAGGAAAGGATGATTTTTAAGGGGTGAAGTCAAGAGGTGAGAGAGGAAAGTGGCAAGAGAAGATGGAGAGAGACAGGGTAGGGTAAACTGTCTCATGTAGAAGAGGCAAGGGGAAGTAGTTGCAGAGGAGGGGAAGAACAGGAAGGCAAAAAGACAAAAGCATATTCTCATTGAAGTTGGCTCAAGGAGAGAATCACATACATACTAAATGGTATATCTTACCCTCACTCACTCTCCTGAGTAAGGGAAAGGGAGATGGGGGGGGGGGATGATGGAGGGGAGGGCATTCTGGGGGGAGGGGAGGTTGGAAGTACCCACTATCAAAAAGGGACAAGATCTAAGTAGGGAATGGAGCAGGTGGGAGGTGAGATGGGTGGGAGGGAAATGTAAGCAGTCTTTTACAATATATCTACTATGGTAATGTTTGGCATAGCTATCCATGTACAACACATACTGAATTGCTTTTCTTCCCAGAGAGAGTGGGTGACAAGGGAGGAAGGGAATGGATCTGAAATTTGAGGTCTTAAAATTAAATGTTTCATAAGATGTCCAGGCATTGGGGCTCAGAGATTCACCTTGCCCTAATGGCAAAGTCGAAGGGTATATGGGAGAAGATATGGGAGAGAGCAGATTGGATGAGGGGATATCTAGTGGGACTGCTATTCTGAGGTGGTAGGTAGGTCAAAAATGGGGGAAAAATATAACTCATAATCTGGTGGAAATGAATGATGTAAACCAGAAGTTAATAAAGCATTTTTAATTAAAAAAAAGAAAGAAAAATATATTCTATGACTTTATCCAAGTCATCAATAAAAATATTAAATAGCAGATTAAAAAAAAAAAAGATTTCACCTATTTTGAAGATGGCAGAGTAGAAACAGGACTTCTGTGGGGGTCCTGCTTCCACCTACCCCATTTCACGTAAAAGGTGCCTCTAAAAACACTTTGGAGCTACACAACCCACAAAATAACACAGAGAAGCTAACCTCCCACTGAGAACAGCCTGGCAGGGCAGCAGGAAGTGGCCAGCACAGCCCTCTGGGAACCAAGCCATCATAGCACTAGCCTGAGGTTTGAGCCTCATGAAAGCTACAACCAGCCACTGGCTAGAGGGACTTTAGATCAATAGAAGTTGTGGTGGTTTCCAGAATTATTAACTCATAGATGCTAAGGATAAAGTGAGAGGTCAGTACAGTGTGGACTTTGGGAACCTGGAGTTTGGGAGTGTGGTCAGGCCTTTACTCCCTAGAGGGAGAAGCTGTGGAGGAGCTTCAGCTGTGCAGCCACCTCCACATGGCTGCTTGAGAGATCCTGGCCTGAAGATTGTAGAGGGACCAAGAGACCAGCCTGAGGGCAATCGCTCTTGCTTTAAACTGCTTGGATCTGGATTGTGGTTTGGGCTGGAGAGAGAAGGCACCCAACTAATAGCTCCAGCAGCTGAGGAAACCCAAGTGAATGGGACAAAGTTCCACTTTTTGGTAGCAGAGTTCTACTGGGGCAAAAAGCTCAAAAGTCAAGTAGTTGAGTGGCAACATGAGCAAATGAGGGAAGGAAGGCAAGCACAGTGGTCTGACTTTGGGTCATTTTTTTGGATACAAAAAGACTTGCAACATGGAACAGGAGGAAGACAGAGAAGTCAGAACTCCTGCACCAGAAGCTTCTAAGAAAAGAATAAGCTGCTAACAGGCCATAGGGGTGCTTAAGAAGAATTTTGAATACCAAATAAGAGAAGGCAAGGAAAAATTGGGAAGAGAAATGAAAATGATGCTAGAAAATTATAAAATGAGACTCAACAACATGATTGAAAAGTAAATAACACCTTAAAAAACAGACTAACTCAAATGGCAAATGTTACTCAAAAAACCAATGAGGAGAAGAATTCTTAAAAAGCTGAATTTGCCAGATGGTAAAAGAATCTCAAAAGTTCACTGAAGAGAATAATTCCTTCAGAATTACATCACAACAAATGGAAGCTAGTGACTTTATGAGAAATCAAGGTACTATTAAACAGATCCTAACAAATGAAAAAATGGAAGGCAAAGTGAAATATCTCATTGGAAAACCACGGACCTGGAAAACAGATCCAGGAGAGATAATTTTTAAATTATTGGACTACCGGAAAGCCATGATCCAAAAAAGAACCTATAAATCATTTTCCAAGAAATTCTCAAGGAAAATTGTGCTGGTGTTTTAAAACCAGAGGGGAAAATAGAGGTTGAAAGAATCCACTGATCACCTCCTGAAAAAGATCCCAAAAAGAAAACCCCTATGAATTTTATAGTTAGGTTCCAGAGTTCCCAGATCAAGAAGAAAATATTAAAATCAGCCAGCAAGAAACACTTTCAATATTGTGGAAACATAATCAGGATAACACAGTATCAACCAGCTTCTACAGTGAGGGATCAAAGGGCTTGGAATATGATATCCTGGAGGTCAAAGGAGCTGGGATTAAAAACAAGAATCACCTACCCAGCAAAACTGAGTATCATGTTTCAGCAGAAAATGTGATCATTCAATGTATTAGAAAAATTTCAAGCATTCTTGTTGGAAAATATGACATTCAGATACAAAAAGAAGATAAGCATGAGAAGGTAAGCAGGGAAAAGAAATCATAAGGAGCTTATCAAAGTTGAACTACTTATATTCCTACATGGAAAAATTATAATTGTAACTTAGAAACTTTTCTCAGTATGAGAATAGTTGAAGGCAATAGAACTGTATACACACACATATATAGGAGGGTATATGGGCATATGAATACATATCTGTGTGTGTGTGTATATTTGTGTACAGGTAGAGATAAACAAAGGTGACAGGACCAGTTTAATAGGAAGGGATGATGCTTAAAAGGTGAAATTAAGAGGTGAGAGAGGAATATAATGAGAGATGGGCAGTCAGAATGGGGTAAATTATCTCTTATACGAGAGTCAAGGAAAAACTGTTACAATGAAAGGGAAGAACAGGAAGGCAAAATGGAATGATTCTACCTTGTTCTCATTGCATTTGACTTATGGAGGGAATACATACACAATAAATGGGGGTATCTCACTCTACAGGAGAGTAGGGGGGAAAGGGGATGAGAGAAGGCATGATGGAAGGGAGGACAGCCTGGGGGGGAGGGAAATTGGAAGCACCTCTTTTGAAAAGGGACAGGATCAATGTAGAAAATAAAACAAGTGGGGTGTGCAATATGATGGAGGGAAATATAGTCAGTTTTTCGCAATATATCCTCTATGGAAATATTTTGCATAGCTACACATGTACAACTTATATTGAACTGCTTATCTTCCCAGTAAGGGTGGGTGATGAGGGACGTAGAGAAAGAAACTGGAATTCAAAATTTAAAATAAAATGTTTAAAATATATATTTATCATTATTTTGCATGTAACTGGGAAATGAAATATACAAGCACTGGGACAAAGATATCCACCATGCCCTACTGGAAAGTTGTAGGTGGAATAGGGGAATATATGGGAGAGAGCAGATTGGGGGAAGGGATAGTCAGTGGGATTGTTATTTTAGGGTGGTAGGAAGGGGAAAATGGGTAGAAAATTTTTAACTAAAAATCTTATGGAAATGAATGATGTAAACTAAAAAATAAAAAAAATAATAAAGAGATTCTACCCAATTTGGCAAATTTCTTTTTTTTACTTTTTTTTGTTTTATTTTTTTCTCTCTTTTTTTCCATTTTTTTAGTTTACATCATTCATTTCCACAAGAATTTGAGTTACTTATTTTCTCCCCAATTTTCCCTAACCAACCACCCTAAAACAGCGTTCCCACTGAATTTCCCCTCCCCCAATCTGTTCTCTCCCATATCTTCCCCCATTACCCCTTCAACTGTCTAGTAGGGAACAGTAGATCTCTATGCTGCAGTGCCTGTATATCTCATTCACCAGTTACATGTAAAATATTGATAATATATATATAATATAATATATATATATATATGTATGTATATATGTATATGTAAACATTTGATTTTAAAACTTTGGATTCCAGATTCTTTCCTTTCCTCCCTTCTCACCCACCTTCACAGGGAAGATAAGAAATTCAATATAGGTTGTACATGAGTAGCTATTCAAAACATTTTAACAGTGGATATATTGTGGAAGACTTACTATATTTCCCTCTATCACATCCCATGCTGGACTTGTTCTATTCTCTATTTTGATCCTTTTCCTTTTCAAAAATGGGTGCTTCCAACTTCCCTCCACCCTCGTCTGCCCTCCTTCCCATTATAGCCCTCTCCCCCCTTCCTCTCTACTCTCCTATAGGGTGAGATACCCTATTTAGTGTGTGTCATTCCCTCCCTAAGCCAAATTCATTGAGAATAAGTTTTACTCATTCCCTTTTGCCTTCCTGTTTTTCCCCTCCATTGTAACAATTTACCCATGCCTCTTCTACATGAGATGATTTACTCCATTATGTCTCTCCCCATCTGCTCTCATTATATTCTTCTCTCACCTCTTAATTTCACCTTTAAGGTCTCATCCCTTCCTATTCAATTGGTCCTGTGCCTTCTTTTTATGTGTACCTGTAGACATATATACACACACTCACATATGTTTTTGTATGCCCACATACCCTCCTATATAAACATATATTTGTATGTATACATTGACATACATGTACACATATATAAACATACATACATATATATGCATATGCACATATATAAAATTCTATTAATTTCAACTATTCTCATGCTGAAATACAATTATCACTTTTCTATGTGGGAATATAAGTAGTTCAAATTTGATAAGCTCCTAATGATTTCTTTTCCCTGTTTACCTTCTCAAGCTTTTCTTCCTTCTTATATCTGAAAGTCAAATTATTTATTCACCCCTGGCTTTTTCATCAAAAAAAGCTTGAAAGTCCTCTATTCCACAGAATGACTGTATTTCCCTTGGAACATTATACTCAGATTTGCTGGGTAAGTTATTCTTTGTTTTAATCCCAGCTTCTTGGACCTCTGGAATGTCAAATCCCACATCCTTTGATTGCTCAGTGTAGAAGCTGCCAGGTCCTATATTACCCTGATTGTGTTTCCATAATATTCAAATTGTTTCTTCCTGGCTGCTTGTAATATTTTCTCCTTGATCAGGGAACTCTGGAACATGGCTACAATATCCCCTAGGAGTTTTCTTTTGGGGGTATTTTTCAGGAGGTGATCATTGGACTATTTCAACCTCTATTTTGCCCTCTGGTTCTAAAAGATCAGGGCAATTTTCCTTGAGAATTTGTTGAAGGATATTTCTGGGATCTTTTTTTAATCATGGCTTTCAGGTAGTATAATATTTTTTAAATTATCTCTCCTGGATCTATTTTCCAGGTCAGTGGTTTTTCCAATGAGATATTTCATATTACCTTCTATTCTTTCATTTGTCTGGAGCTGCTTAATAGCATCTTGATTTCTCATAAAGTCACTATCTTCCATTTGCTCAAGTATAATTCTGAAGGAATGATTCTCCTCAATGAGCTTTTGAGATACTTTTATCATCTGGCAAATTCAGCTTTTTAAGGCATTCTTCTCCTCATTGCCTTTTTGAGCCTCTCTTGCCATCTGAGTTAGTTTATTTTTTATGCTGTTATTTTCTTCAGTCATGTTGTTGACTCTCATTTCCTAATTTTCTTGCATTGTTCTCATTTCTCTTACCAATTTTTTCTCCACTTCTCTTGATTTTCAAAATCCTTTTAAAGCTCCTCTATGCCCTGCAACCAGCTCATATTTTTTGTGGAAGCTTATAGTGTAGGAGTTCTGACTCCACTGTCTTCCTCCTCTTCAATGATTTGATCCTTTTTGTCCCCAAAATAGGAGTGTAAATTTGGGTTTCTCTGTTTACTTTGCTTCCTTTTCCTGCTCATGTTTCCACTCAATTACTTGCTTTTGGCTTTTTGCCACAGTAGAACTCTGCTACCCATAAAGGGAGCTTTATTACAAATGCTGGTGTTTTCTCAGCTGCTGAAGGTAAAAGTTAGTTGCCCTCTCTGAAGCCTCCACATTCTCTGGCCAGCTGGTCATGCATTGCTGGACCTCGACCATAGACAGCAATCCATATCCAAGCAGGTTAAAGCAAGAGCAATTACCTCACAAACTGGTTACTTGGTCCCCCTACAATCGGCAGACCAGGACATGAAGCTGCCATGTGAAGGCAGATGCATAGCCACAGTGCCTCAGCTGCCTCTCAACCCAGGGCAAAGGTCAGATCTCACTCTAAATTCCCATGTCCCAAAGTACACACTGCATTTACTTCTCACTTTTTCCTTGGCATCTATGAGTTAATAATTCTAGAAACTGCCAAAACTGCTGGTGATCTGAAGTCCCTCCAGCCTGTAGCTGGTCAAGATACCGTGGGGCTAAGACCTTAGGCTTGAGCAGGGTTTGGGCCTACTCTCAGATTGCTGTGCTAGCCACTTGCTACAGGTCTGCCAGGTTGTCCTCAGCAGGAGGTTATCTTCTCTGTGTCATTTTGTGGGTTCTGTAGCTCCAAAGTTTGTCTAGAGTCATTTTTACA
This sequence comes from Gymnobelideus leadbeateri, assembly GCA_011680675.1. Taxonomy (NCBI): domain Eukaryota; kingdom Metazoa; phylum Chordata; class Mammalia; order Diprotodontia; family Petauridae; genus Gymnobelideus; species Gymnobelideus leadbeateri. Next base: position 159,350 of record WOXC01003308.1, read on the forward strand.
TGAATTTGGGGAGGTGGAACTGTGAGGAAGTCCTTTTTCTACTCCCAAGCAAATTTCTAATTAATTTTATTTTTCTTTAGCTAAACGAAGACTTGAGTCAAATTCATTTGGCAGGACCCTATGTGTTGGCATTTTGGGTCTCCAGAGCAACCCTAACCCTCTTCAGAAGGAAGAAAGGAGGGAAGGAAGGGAAGAAAGGAAGAAGATGAACTAGCTGAGTTCTAGAAGTGAATTTCCAGCTATTTTTTTCACCTTACCAACTGCTGACCCTGAAATTCAATATGTACAAAACTGAAGTAATCATTTTTATATAGTAGACCTCTGGTTTTACATTCAGGTAATGTGAACTTTGATCCCTGCTTTGCTACTAACTACATATATTTTGTTTCAGTAAATCACTTTATCTACACACTTGTTTTCTTATATAAAAAGAAGGTGTTGGACTTCATTACCAATAGGTCCCTTCCAGTTCTTTATCTCTGATGATCCTAAAATAATTCACACTGCAATTTCTTTGTTTCTTTAATCCTTTAATTAATTTTGATCATCAAGGAATTATCTTTAGGTCCTAATATACCTCTACCTTTAGGTCTCATTAATTTGTCTTGAAATTCTGTGGTTCTTGCCTTTGTAATACCTCTTTTATCTGTCCCCCATTCTCTGTACCCAATGTTAGTTCCTTTTATCAAGACACAAGAAGGATGCATTGTATCTTAGATTTCTTTGTATATAATAAAGCACTCAGTAAAGTTATTCTCAAATAATAGGCAATCAACATATGTCTAGTGATTTGCTGGTTGACCTTCTAATTCTATCTTCCTTAATCCTGTTTATTCTATATGTCTATATGCTTAATCATTCTGGCTTCTACTATGTTTTGGGGGATGCATATGTGTGGTGGTGGTACCTTTATTTTTTATGTCTTTTAAATTTTGTATACTACAAAAATAAATTTATACTCTGTACAATCTTATTTATTTTATTCATTTGAGAATACTCCTTCTACTTGTGTATAACTAGATTCCAAAAACCTTCAAAAGGGATTATCTAAATATTTGTACAAATGAGGAACAAAAGCATAATTGCTCATCATTTTGATCAACTAACAAACTCGTTCATTATTTCTGGTCAGGAGTAAAACATTTATTTTCCTACAAAGTAACCCCATGTCAAGAAGAGTTTGAACATAAATGTGCTATCCATAATCAAATACCTTGTCATAGGTAGGCTATTGAGCCTGCTGAGTCTGTCATACTAGCATAAAACATAAATATTTACAAAATGGGCATTTTTACTTTAGACTATAAAAAGTGAATTTTTATTAAAAAATCCAACTTTAGACATCCAAAATGCATTAAAATACTGATATGAATGCAAAGTAGCTTTGATTATTTTAAAAACTTTTCACCTCACCCTCACAGATTGACAACATGCATTCCTTACAGCAGCATTGGAATTTAGTGCAATATTATTACCTGTACAATAGAAATAAGGAAATACCAGTGAATGTAAGAATTATGGGAAAGAGAGTTCTACTTTGTTAGGATACCTGGGGCCAAATCATAGCAACAATATGGTTTGACTCCAGCTAAGCCACTTATAATCTTTGTGCCTCTTTTCTCCAATATTTAAAGCCTACTGTGTTGCTATGGGGGGAGCTACTTCTTTACAAAGCTCTATATAAATGAGTTATTATTTCATTATATCTCCCAGAGATTATACCAATAACAACTATTAGGGGTCCAATTCTCAACACTCTCTTCTAATTCTACCCTTAGTAGTGTCCATATTACCTTGTTGCCTTTCAGTTATGACAACCCTAATTTGGAGGTCAAGGCACTATAATTCATTATATTTAAAGCTGAAACTATCTGGTCAAACCTCTTAATTTTACATGTGAGAAACATGAGACCTAAAAAGTTTTTGTCACTTGCCCAAGGTTATCATGATATAAATTAACTGAAAAAATATTTCAATCCAAAAACAGTACTTATAACACTACCTAATGTTGCTTTTCAAATAGAAAGGCCCTGATGTAGAGTAAGACTATTTTTACCTTAATTTCCCTATTTTCATTATGTATCAGTTAAAATTTTCAAATTAGAAAATGAAATATATAATTAATTAAAACAATGAAATACTCAGCAGTGAAAATGAAAATATGAGTGTAATTCTATTAAAGAATTAGCTGAGATTGAGGCAAAAGAGGCAAGTATATTAAAAATAATTCATTCCAAAACTACATAAATTATTTGGGAAAATAAGTGAAAAAGGAGTGCTACCAAAGTCCTCTTATGACACTAATATGGTGCTGATAACTACATTAGAAAGAAAGAAAAGAGTGGGGCAGAGCCAAGATAGCGGAATAGAAACAGCACTTCTATAGTGCTCTGGCACACACCACTTCCAGTCCACATATAAGGGTGCTCTGAACAAACTGGGGAGCTACAGAACCCACAAAATGACACAGAGAAACTAATCTCCCACTGAAGACAGCCTGGCAGCCTGGCAGGGAGTAGCTAGCACAGCACTATGGAAGCAGAGCCCAGGACCAAATGAATTGGAGGTTTTAGACCCAGGGCAGGCCTGACCAGGCACCAGATGGAGGGACTATAGAATATCAGCAGCTGTGGTGTTACGAGAATTATCAACACACAGATGCCATGGACAAAGTGAGAGGTCAGTGTGGTATGGACTTTGGGACAAGTATTTGGGAGTGCATTGGCCACTTCCCCTGGGGGCAAAAAGCTGCTGAGTAGCCAGGTTGCAGCTTCAGCTCCTGGCCTGTGGACTGTGGGACCGGGAGATCAGTCTGGGGGGTAAGTTCTCTTGCTTTAACCTCCTTGGATCTGGATTGTGGTGTGGGAAAGAGGTCTTGGGGTTTGTGACCAGCTTGACTGACCTGGAAAATAGATCCAGGAGACATAATCTAAAAATTATTGTACTACCTGAAAGCCATGATCAAAGAAAGAATCTAGAAATCATCTTTCAAGAAATTCTCAAGTAAAATTGCCCTGATCACCTCCTGAAAAATATCCCAAAAAGAAAACTCCTAGGAATATTACAGCCAGGTTCCAGAATTCCCAGATCAAGGAGAAAATATTACAGGAAGCCAGGACAAAACAATTTGAATACTGTGAAAACCCAATCAGGATAACACAGGATCTGGCAGCTTCTACACTGAGGAGTCAAAGGGCTTGAAATATGATATTCCAGAGGGCAAACAAGCTGGGATTAAAACCAAGAATCACCTACCCAGCAAAACTGAGTATCATGTTTCAGGGGAATATATGGTCATTCAGTGGAATAGAGGACTTTCAAGCAATCTTGATGAATAGAAAATTTGACATTCAGTTACAAGAAGTAAGAGATGCTTGAGAAGGTAAACAGAGAAAAGAAATCAAAAGGAACTTATCAAAGTTCATCTATTTACATTTCTACATTGAAAAGCAATAATTGTAACTGATGAAACTTTTCTCAGTATGTAAATAGTTGAAGAAGGGTATATGGGCATTTGAATACATATGAAAATGTGTGTATATATGTTTACAGGTAAACATAGATAAAGGGCACAGGTTGAATTTAATAGGAAGGGATGATACTTAAAAGGTGAAATTAACAGGTGAGAGAGGAATAAAATGAGAGGAGATGGGGAGAGATGGAATGGTGTAAACTATCTCATATAGAAGAAGCAAGGAAAAATGGTTACAAGGGAGGGGAAAACAGGAAGGCAAAAAGGCAAAACCTTATTCTCATTGAATTTGGCTCAGGGAGAGAATGACACACATACTGAATAGGATATCTCACCCTAGAGGAAAGTAGGGGGGAAGGGGACGAGAGGGGATATGATGGAAGGCAGGGCAGGAGGGAAAGGGGAGAAGGGAAGTTGGAAGCACCCACTTTTGAAAAGGGACAGGATCATAGTAGGGAATAGATCAAGTGAGAGGTGGTAAAGGAGGGAGGGAATATAGTCAGTATTTTACAATATATCAACTACGGTAATGTTTTGCATAGCTACACATGTACAACATTGCTTATCTTCCCAGTAAGGGTGGGTGACAAGGGAGGAAGGGAATAAATCTGGAATTCAAAGATTTAAAATCAAATGTTTAATAATATGTAAGTACTACTGTTAATACTCTTTTGAATATAATTGGGAGATAAGATGTGTAGGCATTGGGGCACAGGGCTTCACCTTGCCCTACTGGAAAAGTCTAAGGGAGTATGGGAGAAGAAATGGGAAAGGACAGATTGGATGAGGAGATTTCCTGTGGGACTGCTATTCTGGGGTGGTGGGCAGGGGAAAATGGGGAAAAAGTTGTAACTAAAAATCTGGCGGAAATGATGATGTAAACAAGAAGTTAATAAAGCATTAAAAAAATTCAAAACTGAGAAAGACTATTATACACCAATTTCTCTATTGAATATTAATGCCAAAAACTAAATAAAATACTAGCAAAGAGATGACATTTATCATTATGATAATATATTATGACCAAGTAGGGTTTATATTTGAAATGAATGACTGGTTTAGTTTTAGGAAAACTATCAGCAAAATTGACCATATCAACAATAAAAGTAAGAGAAAATATATGGTTATCTCAATAGGCTCAGAAAAAGCATTTGACAAATTACAATATACATTCCTGTTAGAAAAAAAAAACACTGGAGCTCATAGAAATACATGGATTTTTCCTTAAAATGATGTGCATAATATATGCAAAACCATCAGTATGCCTTATATGTAATGGACATAAGCTAGAAGCAATTCTTAAAATATCAGGTGGGAAACAAGGATGCCCATTATCACCACTTTTATTCAATAATATACTAGAAATGCAAGGAATTATATTAGGCAACAAGGAAACAAAATTTTCACTCTTTGCAGGTGATATCATGGGTGTTCTTAGAGAGCCCTAAAGAATCACTGGGGCGGCTAGGTGGCGCAGTGAATAGAGCGCCGGCCCTGGAATCAGAAGGACCTGAGTTCGGAGCCGGCCTCCGACACTTAATCCATACAAACAAAAACCTAGCCGTAACCTTGGGCAAGTTACTTAACCCCAATTGCCCTAAAGGGGCGGCTAGGTGGCGCAGTGAGTAAGAGCGCCGGCCTCGGAGTTTGGATGACCCGAGATCAGATCCAGCCTCAGAAAATGAGCACCCACGCATATATAATGACTAGCCGTGTAACCTTGAGCAAGTTACTTAACCCCAATTGCTTTAAAAAAATAAATAAATAAAAGAATCAGCTGATACACTAATTGAAGCAATTAACAACTTTAACAAAGTTTCAGGATATAAAATAAACCCATATAAATCATTTTCATTTCTATATATTATATTTCTATAGAGCTAGAAAAATAATACAATTCATCAGAAGAACAAAAGGTCAAAAATATGAAGAAAATCAATGAAAAAACTTTAAATAAAGGTAAACTAGGCACATCAGATCTCAAAATTATAGTAGAAAGCAACAATCATAAACACTATTTGGAACTGTCTAAGAAATAGAGTGGTGGACCAGTGGAATAGGTTACATAAACACAACACAGTAGTAAGTGACTATAATAATCTACCGTTTGATATACCCCCAAAATTCAACTTCTGGGAAAAGCATTCCCTATCTGACAAATAAAAAACCAAACTGGGAAAATAGTATGGCAGAAAATAGGCATGGATCAATATTTCACATGCTAAATTATGGTAAGATCAAACTGGGTACATGATATAGACATAAAGGGAGATATTGTAAGTAAATTAGGAGAGCAAGGAATAGTTTACCTGTCAGATTATGGAGAATGGAATAATTTGTGAGAGATAAGAGATAGAGAATGTTATGAAATGCAAAGTCAATTAACTTTGCTTAAATTAGGGATGATTTGTACAAACAAAGCCAATTTAACCAAGATCAGAAGGGGAGCAGAAGGCTTGGAACAATTTTTATGGACAATGTTTCTGATTAAGGTCTCATTTCTAAAATATGTGGGGAACCAATCTAATTTTTTTAGAATACAAGTCATTCCCAATTGTTAAATGGTCAAAGGATATGAGTAAGCAGCTTTCAGAGGAAGAAATTAAAGCAATCTATACCCATATGAAAATAAAAATTACTCTAAATCACTTTTAATTATAAAAATAAAAATTAAAACAACTCTGAGTTTCAACCTCACTCCTATCAGATGAGCTAATTTGAGAGAAAAGGAAAATAATAATTTTTGGAGAAGATGTGGGAAGACTGGCACACTAATGCATTGTTGATAGAATTGTGAACTGATCCAATCCTTCTGGAGAGCAATTTCAAACTATGCCCAAAGGGGTATAAAACTGATACATCAATATCATGATGACTAGGTCTGTTCCCCAAAGACATCATAAAAAAGGAAAAAGGACCCATATAAAGAAAAAAATTTTAGCAGCACTTTTTGTGGTGGCAAAGAATAGAAAATGGAAGTGATGCATATTATTTCAAGAATGACTGAACAAGTTGTGGTATTTTAATATAATGGAATACTTTTCTGATATAAGATATGATGAACAGGCAGATTTTTGAAAAAAAAAAACATTCAAAGACCTACACGAATGCATGCTGAGAGAAGTGAATAAAACTAGGAAAACTTTACACAGTAACAGCATCATTCTGTGATGATGAACTGTAATAGATTGTGCTCTTTTCAGAAATACAGTGATCTTAGACAATTCCAAAAGACTCATGATGGAAAAAGAACTTTGGAATCTGAAAGCAGATCAAAGCATACTCTTTTCACTTTTTTTCTTTCTTGTGGTTTTTCCCTTTTATTCTGATTCTTCTTTCACAACAAAACTAATGGGGAAATCTGTTTAAGTTGATTAATAATGTATAACCTATATCATATCACTTGCTGACTTGGGGAGAAGGACAGGGTAGGAGGGAGGGAGAAAAAATTTGGAACTCAAAATCTTCCAAGAGTAAATGTTGAAAACTACCTTTACATGTAATTGGAAAAATAAAATACTATTAAGTATTTGAAGTGGGAGGAAAAGAAAAATAATTATACAGATGAATAGAGTTCTGAATCAAAAATGACAGATAAGAGGCAGCTAGCTGGCACAGTGAGTAGAGCGTCGGCCCTGGAGTCAAAAGGACCTGAGCTCGGATCCGGCCTCAGACACTTAAAGCACACACAAACAAAAACTTAGCCGTGTGACCTTGTGCAAGTTACTTAACCCCAATTGCCTCCCCCCAAAAAATGACAGATAAAACAAAAATTCTAAAACAGTACCTAAATTTTGAGGCATATAATATTCTACATCAGAAATTATAAGACTATCATAATACAGCAAAGAAAATACTCCCAATAAAACTAATTTATATTTTATCATCTTTGCCACATAAATCTTGAGTTAGATCATCTTCCCATTTATTTAACTGTTTATATGTGGGATAGAGAGAACTAACAAAGAGGAAATAAAGAATAAAAATGGAAGCTTTTTGTTATAAATATATAAAGTCTTACCATTTAAATGATTTCTTTCAAGTTTATTAACCTCATTGAAATATATGCTACCATTTTTACAAAAAAATATATTTTATCCCTATAAGATAAATAACAAGAGCTCCTGTCTATTCAAATATCCTTAAATGATTCTCTTATTTATAGGTATTTAGAAAAGGATATTCTCAGATAAATAAATACAGTGTAGTTACATAACTTCTCCAACTGGAAGTTGCATATGCATCTCAAAGTCAGTGATTCCAAAAAAGAACTCTCTATCTTTCCTTCCAAATCAATCCTTTTTGTCAATTTTTCTTTTCCTTTCAAAGACATCAACATCATTAGAACTATCTTGGAAGTTATGTTTGACTTTTACATTTCCTTCACCCCTTACTTCCAATCATTTGTCAACAGGTTTAAGTCTTCTTTTGTTTCCTTTTTTTTTAAATTAAATTTTCTGTTTATTTTCGTGTACATCATTCATTTCCACAAGATTTTGACTTACAAATTTTCTCCCTAAATTTCCCTAACCACCACTCCAAAACAGTGATCCCACTGAATACCCTTTGCCCAAATTTGCTCTCTCCTATATCCTCCCCCATTCACCCTCCAACTTTCCAAAAGAGCAAGATGGATCTCTATGTACCAGACCATATATCTTATTCCCCAGGTGCGTGTAAAAAATTATATATGTATATATATATACATATATATACATATATGTATATATATATATGTGTGTGTGTGTGTATGTGTGTGTGTGTGTGTGTATAAACGTTTGATTTTAAAACTTCAAATTCCAGATTCTTTCCCTTCCTCACTCCACACCCAACCTTACTCGGAAGGTAAGAAATTCAATATAGGTTATAAATGTGTACCTACCCAAAACATTTCCAATAAGGGTATATTGTAAATTAATGAATATAGTTCCCTCTATCCCATCCCATTCCCCACTTGTTCTATTCTCTACTTTGACCCTGTGCCTTTTCAAAAGTGTATGCTTCAAACTTCCCTCCCCGCAAACCTGTCCTCCCTTCCATCATGTCCCCTCTTATCCCCTTTCCCCTACTCTCTTATACAGTGAATACCCTATTTAGTGTGTATTTCATTCCCTCCATATGCCAAATTCAATGAGAGTAAGGTTGATTTATTCCCTTTTGGTTTCCTCTCCTTCCCCTCCATTGTAACAGTTTTCCTTTGCCTCTTCTATATGACATAATTTACTCCATTCTCTCTCTTCCCATCTCCTCTCATTATATTCCTCTCTCATCTCTCAATTTCACCTTTATCATCCCTTCCTATTCAATTAGTCCTGTGACTTCTGTGTATGTATACCTGTACATATATATATATATATATATATGTACACTCACATATGTATTCATATGCCCGTATACCCTCATACATAGATATGTATGTATGTGTGTGTGCATATATATGTGTATCTATATGTGTGTGTGTGTATATATATATATATATATATATATATATATATATATTCCCTTCAATTATCCTGAGAAAAGTTTCATAAGTTACAATTACCATTTTTCCATGTAGGTATGTAAATAGTTCAACTTTGAAAACTTCCTTATAATTTCTTTTCCCTATTTACCTTCTCATGCTTCTCTTACTTCTTGTATCTGAATGTCAGATTTTCTATTCAACTCTGGTGTTTTCATCATGAATGCTTGAAAGTCCTCTATTCTACTGAATGACCACATTTTACCTTGAAACATGATACTCAGTTTTGCTGTCTAGGTGATTCTTGGTTTTAATCCCAGCTCCTTTGACCTCTGGAATATCATATTCCAAGCCCTCCAGTCCATCATTGTAGAAGCCGCCACATCCTGTGTTATCCTGATTGTGTTTCCACAGTATTCAAATTTTCACTTCCTGGCTGCTTGTAATATTTTATCCTTGATCTGGGAACTCCAGAACCTGGCTATAGAATTCCTAGGGATTTTCTTTTGGGGATCTTTTTTCAGGAGGTGATCAGTGGATTCTTTCAACCTCTATTTTGCCCTCTGATTCTAAAACATCAGGGCAATTTTCCTTGAGAATTTCTTTGAGGATGATTTATAGGTTTTTTTTTCTTTGATCATAGCTTTCAGGTAGTCTAATAATTTTTAAATTATCTCACCTGGATCTATTTTGCAGGTCAGTGGCTTTTCCAATGAGATATTTCATGTTGCCTTCTATTTTTTCATTTGTTTGGATCTGTTTTATAGTATTTTGATTTCTCATAAAGTCACTAGCTTCCATTTGCTCCAAACTAATTTTTAAGGAATTATTCTCTTCAGTGAGCTTTTGAGATTCTTTTTCCATCTGGCAAATTGACTCTTTAAGGCATTCTTCCCCTCATTTGCTTTTTCAGCTACTTTTGCCATTTGAGTTCGTCTATTTTTAAGGTATTATCTTCTTCAGTAAGGTTCTTGACTCTCTTTTCATGATTTTCTTGAATCATTCTCGTTTCCCTTCCCAATTTTTCCTCCACTTTTCTTATTTAATTTTCAAAATTCTTCTTAAGCTCTTCTATGGCCTGTAATCAGTTCATATTTTTTAAGCTTTTGGTGCAGGAGTTCTGACTTCATTATCTTCCTCCTGCATCATACCTTGATCCTTTTTGTCCCAGAAAAAGGAATCCAAAGTTGGACCACTGTGCATGTCGCACTTACCCTGCTTGCTCATGTTGCCACTCAACCACTTGACTCTTAAGCTTTTTGCCCAGTAGAACTCTGCTTTCAGAGAAGAGAGCTTTGTCCCAAATTACTGGGGTTTTCTCAGCTACTGGAGCTATTAGTTGGGTGCCCTCTCAGATCCTCCACTGGCTTTGGCACACTGGTAATGCTCCCCATGACCTCCACCCAGGACAGGCATCCAAGTCTAAGCAGGTTAAAGCAAGAGTAATTACCCCTCAGACTGGTTGTTTTGTCCCCCTACAATATGCAGGCCAGATTGAAACCTGGGGGCAGAGTCAAGATGGCAGATTAGAAACAAGACTTTTTTTCTTCACAGTCTGGTTTTGTCTTAGAAGTAATTATACAATTGGCCTAATTGCTATATATTGATTTTTTTTCTTATTAAAATGAAAACATCAATACTTTTTCACACTGGAAACTTTTTTATAAGTAATTGGGGTTAAGTAACTTACTCAAGGTTACATGGCCATTCATTATTTATGTGTGCGTGCTCATTTTCTGAGACTGGGACTAATCCCAGGTCATACTGACTCCCCCTGGCACTCTTAATCACTGAACCACCTAGCCACCCCTAATGGAAACTCTTCTTAATTCTAAATCCTCTTTTGACCCAGACAGTCATAAGCAAAATTAAAAGAAACTGGGAAATCACGCCTGCAATTTCTACTTCTTTTTCAAAGTGCTAAACCTCCTAGGTGAATTTTGAACTGCAACAGCCATCAAAGCACCTATATGGCTACCCATTGCTTGGAAGAAAAGATTTATTCACAGTAATATCCTAGCAACAGTGTTCAAATCTAGGGCTTCAAAACCAAGTTGGAGAAGAGATGAAGTAGAGACAGTCATAGAGGCATTTACCTCTTTCTATAATTCTCTATTCAACAGCCCTTAAAAGATTACAGCAGCAGTCTGTGGAATATCAAGAAAAAAATAATTTCAATGACCTTGTTCATTTCAGGTTGGAGATTAAATTCCGGGGAAGGAGATGGGAAGCAGCCTAGTGGTGGTGGCCTCTGGGCCTCAGTTGCTTCTCCCTCCAGTGGGCAGAGGCTGAACTGCAACCTTGGACTTGCTTTTCCCAAAGTCCACTGACCTCTCGTTTTGTTTGTGGCATTTGTGGGTTGATAATTCTAGAAATCACCACATCTGCTAGTGATCCACTCTCCCAACATCCTTCTAGGCCCAGCTGGTTGGGCTGCCCTGAGGCTAAAGCCTCAGGCTCAAGGGGCACTGATCTCTTCTCCCAGCATGTTGCACTGGTCCCTTCCTGCCAGCCTGCCAGGCTTTCAGCAGGAGGTTAGCTTCTCTCTGTCACTTTGTGGATTCTATAGCTCTAAAGTTTGTGTAGAATAATTTTTACATGTATTGGAGGAGGTGGAACAGCAGCCTCACAGAAGTCCTGTTTCTACTCTGCCATTTTGGCTCTGCCCCCAGTTTTCAAGTCTTCTTGATTCTACCTCCCCAAATCTCCCACCCATCTCATTCTCTCCAAATACATATTGATAAAGTCAAAGCCTTTACCATTTCTTGCCCAGACTATTGCATTGGGCTCCTAATTGTTCTGCCTCTTTCCTCTCCCTTTCCCAATCCATTTTACACAAAGCTACCAAGATGATACGCCTAAAACACAGTTCTGAATATTTCATTCCCCTGATCAAAGCTCCAGTGGCTCTGTCTTGCTTCTAAAAAAATCACTGCTGTGGTTGGTCTTAAATATCCTTCATGACCTGGCTATATTTTTTTTCTAGATTTGCTAAGGCTTAACATTTTTGTCTCAGTCTAGTAACCATAAGTCAGACTGTCCTGTCTGCTATTTCCCATGAATGATATTCTATCTCATATCTCTATGCTCTTGGACAAGACAAATTTCCTTCCTCAACATATGTATAATATATGCCCTTCTCAATTTGTTTCTTACAATCCTTTGATTTTTTTCAAAGATAAATTTAGCAGATAAATATCCAGTACTTTACAGGAAGCTTATATTAAATATTCCTTTTTTTGCAACCCTCAATTATGAAAATTCATGTATGTATGTATGCATGTATATATGTACATATATATATGTATTTGCTTATTTTTTCTATGTGTATGTCGCTTTCCCAAAAATAGAGTATAAGTACCATGAGAACATTTTTTTTATTTTTGTCTTTATACATGTGGCACCTAACAAAATTCTTGGAAATAGTTGCCACTTGCCAAAAGCATATTGCATAAAAGATTTCAAATGATTTCTTCAAATTCCGTTCAAGTATTATACATTAGTGACCAATTACCTGTACAATTTAGTTTCCAGAGTCCTCTAAACTGTGAAACACACACACACAGATACAGATATATATTATAATATATACATAGATAATATATTATATGTAATATAATATAATATCTATGTAATATATATATATGTGTCCTATAATTAAAATTTGGGATGTAAAAAAATAAAAACTACAAGATGATAGAACTAGTTCTGCATATTCTTTTGGACCTGAAAGATAAAGGACTAGGGCTAAACTTTTCTCTCTATCCTGAGCCAAAGAAGCAGGTCTTACTTTAAAATTGTTTTTCAAGTACTTTTGACCTCCATGAGTTAAAAAATACTTCTGATTTGCACCTCTTTAGTAATATTCAGTTGTCTGGCATTCTTGCTACCTTTTAACTGTCTGAACTGTGATTTTAATGTCTTGTTGTTTACAATGAATTCAAATTCATTTTTTAGTGTTTCCAGGGTCTTTTTTCCCCCCTAAGCATAAGTGAATGTAAATTTCTAAAAGCTTCACCACTGTGCAGAAATGATTTTTAAGAAGGGACTTTCTTAGGACTGAGACTGCTCTTAAGAAAATTTCTATTTTTTTTAACCCATGAATAAAACTCTTTATCATCCTTCTTATTTTTAAGATCCTTTTGTCAATGAGCCTATTTTCAGAAGTGTAGTCAAGTGGAAAAGGTGGAATCCTTAGAATCAGAAATAAATTCTTGACTTGGCTCTTTTTTGTGACTGACTGTGTATCCCTTAAACTATCTGGCTTATGTTTCCCATTTCTATCTGGGAGTAATTAGACCTTCTTTTCATTTTCCTTATTATCTTTTTTTTTTTTTGCATTTTGGAGGGCAGTTTGGGTTAAGTAACTTGCCCAAGGTCACATGGCTAGGTTTTTGTTTGTGTGTGCATTAAGTGTCTGAGGCCGGATCCGAACTCAGGTCCTTCTGACTCCAGGGCCAACGCTCTACTCACTGCGTCACCTAGCCGCCCCTAATATCTTTTTTTTTCCCTTGGATCTTTAACCATCATAGGCATTGTAGACAAAAATTGTATTCAACTTAATTCAATTTCTTGCCACACATTGTACTAGACGATGAAGATACAGATTCTGTCCTTAAGTAGCTAATACTTTATTTGACATATGAAGGTTCCTTGAACATCTCAGAATGAAATTAACTTCCAATTTCAGAGGTATATCATTTGTTCCTTTAAAATGTTTCTTAATTGGGGGATTAGGTGGCACAGTGAGTGGAGCATGGTCCCTGGAATCAGGAAGACCTGAGTTCAGATTTGGCCTCAGACACTTAACAAAAACACACAAATATATCTATCCATGTGACCTTGGGTAAGTCACTTAACCCCAATTGCCCTCCAAAAAGCAAAAAAAAAAGTTTCTTAATTCATTCATTTACTCAATTATCTTTAAATTTCAATTCTAAGTAGAATACTATGCTAACCTCAGAATAGAGTCTGAAGTTTAGATAACACCTCCCTTGCCTTCAAACTTATATGTCCTATGCATTTAAATACGACACAAAACATGGCATAAATAAGTCAAAGAAGTTTAAAAGAAAAGATTTTAGGATACAGTGGTTTTGGTAGCAGAGACACATTTCAAATATAATATGAATTGTTCCATTAAGGATGAAAAGCAATGGTTCTCCAAAGATTTAAATTTTTGAGGTAAGAACTCACTATTTGGCAAATATTTTTTGGAAGTTGCTTATCAGAAAGAAGGCCTAGGGCAACATGTCATAACATATAGCAAAATAAGGTTAAACTGATAAATGACTTAGATAGAAAGTATAATGTCATAAGTAAATTAGGGGAGCAGACCTGTGTATAAAGGAAGAGGTTTTGACCAAATGAGAAAGAAGATCACAGGAAATAAAATCATTAATTTTGATTACATGGAATTAAAAAAAATGGTTTTGTGCAAAAATAACTTATGCAGCTAAAATTTGAAGAGAAGCAGAAACCAGGGGGAAAAATTTTGTCAGTTTTCTCTTGCAAAGGTCTCCTTACTCAAATGCATAAGGGACTGAGTCAAATTTGGAAAATAAGAACCATTCTCCAATTGATGAATGGTCAAAGGTTATGAAGAGAGAGTTTACAGGAGAAGAAATCAAAGCTATCAATAGTTACATGAAAAAAATACTCTGAATTCTTTTTGATTAGAGAAATACAAATTAAAACAACTCCATGACACCACATCATACCTATCAAATTAGGTAAGATAGCATAAAAGGGAAATGACAAATGCTAGATGTGATGTGTAAAAAATAGGACATTAATGCACTATTAGAGGAGCTCTGATATAATCCACGACCAGTTTGGAACTATACCCAAAGGGCTACGAAATCATACATGCTCTTTTAGGTTTGTATTTTTAAAAGATCAAACAAGTGATTAAAGAATCTCTTTGTGCAAAAATGTTTACAGCACCTCTTGATGTGGTAGCAAAGAATTAGAAATTGAAGGGATGACCATCAATTGGGGAAAGACTGCACAAGTTGTGGTATATGGTTATGATGGAATACTATCAGGCTCTAAGAAATGATAAATATGATTGTTTCAGAACAACAGGGGAATCTTATATGAATATCAATGTTATACCCAACAACAGCAATATTGTAATGATTATTAACTGTGATTGACAGCTCAACAAGACAATGATCTAGGGTAATTCCAAAGGATCCATAGTAAAAAATGCTATCCACTTCCATGTGGAGAGCTGATGAATACTCAGTGCAGATTGAAGCATGTTTTTTTCATTGAAGTTGGTGGGGGTTTTTTGTCTAATTTTTATGTGCCTATATGTCTGTGTGTGTGTGTGTGTGTGTGTGTGTGTGTGTGTGTGCCTGTTTTTCCTTTTGCAACATGGCTAATATGGAAATAGTTTGCATCAATTCAAATGTATAATCTATACCAATTTCTTGCCTTTTCAAGGAGTAGGTGAAAGGCAGGAGGAAGAGAGAGAATTTGGAATTCAAATTTTTTTTAAAAGTAAAAATTTTAAAAATGTAACTGGGGGGATGGCTAGGTGGCGCAGTGAGTAGAGCGTCAGCCCTGGAGTCAGAAGGACCTGAGTTCGGATCCGGCCTCAGACACTTAATGCACACACAAACAAAAACCTAGCTGTGTGACCTTGGACAAGTTACTTAACCCCAATTGCCCTCCAAAAGGCAAAAAAAAAAGTAACTGGGAATTATTTTATGAAATAGAATTTTTTTTTAAATAAGTGTGATGATGAAGATGACAAAAGAAGCATAAATGGGAAAAAAGGACAGAAAGTTATTTTCCTCTGTCTCTCTCCCTATCTCTGTCTCTCTCCATCTCTGTCTTTCTGTCTCTGTCTCTGTCTCTCTCTCTCTAACTCTTTCTTTTCTGACTTTGATAGAATTTGTTCTTCTCAGCAATGCAAGAACCTAAAACAACTCCAAAAGACTCATGACAGAAATTGCCATATACATCCAGAGAAAGAAATATAGAGTCTGAATGCAGATTTAAGCATACTATTTGCTCTTTTTTTATCTTTTGTTTTGTTCTTTCTCATGGATCATCCCATTTGTTCTAGTTCTTCTATAAGAGATTACGAATGTGAAATTATGTTTAATAAGAATGTGTGTGTGAGAGTGTGTATCTGATTGCATGACATCTTGGGCAGGGGGGAGGCAGAGGAAACTTAAAACTCACAGAATTGAATGCAGAAAAGTAAAAATAAAGAAATTAATCAATAAAAAATATTCCCAAGCAGATGAAATGTTAGGTTCTTGACATATTTTCTAATTGTAGCATATATACTATGCGAATCACTTTGCTGACACTACACATATAGGTCCACACATTTAGATTTATAGGTCATCTAATTCAATGCCTTTATTTTTTAGATGAGGAAAATATGATAGAGAAATTTTGGGTGAATTACCTAATGTCCCAGAGATAAGAAATTGGCGTTTGCAGAAACAATCCAAAATGAAACATTTTGTTTTCTTCTTGACAATCAGAAATTAATATCCTAATAACATTCTTTCATCATATGAACTATATTTTTTTTTAAATCAGAACTGGTTAATCTACAGTGACTGGAATTAATTCAAATGAATTGTCAGAAATGTTATTAATATGATATACATGCAATAGTAAACTATGTCAAGAACCTAAAAAAAAATTACGTTGTAGTACCGTGACTGTGTACTGTTTTCCTGGTCCTGATTATTTCACTTTGCATTGATTCATCTAGTCTTTCCACATACCTGTATCACACTGTGGCAACCTTTCTCCTTTTGATAAGCAGATACTTTGTATTCAGTTACCTGCTACAACATAGAATATTTCATAAACATTTGGGTATAATATAGGAAAGCTTTCTTAATACGCTTTATGTCCTTTAAGTATATATATAGATTGGTGTCCTCTTGGTCAAAGCGACATTTTCATAATTTCCTTAACATAATCAAAAATTGATTTTTGGAATATTTGGATCAATTCACAATCTATTAACAATATGTCAGTGGGCCTGTTTTTCTATAATGCTATCAATATTGGTTATCCCCATATTTTGTCAGTTTTAAAAATTTTCTAGTATAAGATGAAATCTAAGAGTAATTTTTACTCACAGGCAGAATAAACAACACTTGCCACCTACTTCGATATGGGTGGTGAGTGAGTGAAAAATTGATGATTACATCTCCAAGCTATGCCTGAGTGATTGGAAGCATGGCGGCACCCTCCCTGATAATACAGAAATCTGGAAGATAAGTAAGAGTGGGAAGAAAGATAACAAGTATCCTTTTGGACATGTTAAATTTAAGATGTATCTATGAAATCCTGTTCAATGTACGCAGTAAACAATGGGAGAGGTAGAACTGCAAATCAGTAGAGAGGTTAGGTATGGCTAAGTAGATATAAGAATTATCTACAAATATATGAAAACTAGATGCTCAGGACTTTATGAGATCACTAAGAGAAATAGTACAGATGGAGAATAGAAGAGACCATAGGCCAGAGCCTTGGGAATTAACCAATTATTATTTTTATTAAGAATATATTAAGTGCAAGGCATTGTGCTGACATCAAGGACAGACATTTTATTTAGGAAGTTCTGGATACTACTTCTCGTATAGTAGCTTTGTAACCTCACAGAATTCACTTAACCTCACAATACAATTTTTAAAAATTTGTCTTTATTAATTTGTCTGTTTACTTTTAGTTTGCAAGATTCAGTTCCACAGTCCCTTGATTTTTAAAAATTTCCCCCTTCCCTCTCCTTCCCCATCCCCTATGACAGCATACAATCAAATAGAGGAGCTCCAAATACTTCCATATTAGACATTAGGTGGATTATAAAGAAGGATTGTAATGGATGGAATGATCAATGGGAAGGAGAAAACAAAATGAAACCAGAAAAGGAAAGAGAGCAGGGAATTTTCTTCAATCTGCATTCAAACTCTGTTCTTTCTAGCTCTTTCTTTGAATATAACTGTCTCTCTCCATCATGAGTCCTTTGGAGTTTTCTCAGAATCAATCCATATAAACTGCTCCAGGTCAATATGAAGTCCATCTGCTCCATATTTTTTATAGCACAATAGTATTCCATTACATTCATATACCACAAATAGTTTAGCCATTCATCAGTTGATGGCCAACCCCTTAATTTCCAATTCTTTGCCACCACAAAAAGAGTTGCTATAAATATTTTTGTACATATGGATCTGGATCTGCCTCCCACTTCTATAAATGCTTGGTGATACAATGCTAAATGTGATATTGCTGGGTCAAAGGGTATGAAATTATCTATAGCCCTTTGGGCATAGATCCAGACTGCTCCCCAGAATCATTGAATCAGTTCACAACTCCACCAACAATGCATTAGCATTCCGATTTTTCCACATCTTATCCAGCATTTGTCATTTTCCTGTTTGTTCACCTTAGTCAATCTAGACGGTGAGATGTGGTACCTCAGAGTTGTTCTGATTTGCATTTCCCTAATCAATAGTGATTTAGAGCATTATTTCATATGCTCATAGATATCTTTAATTTCCTCCTCTGAAAACTGCCTATTCATATCCTTTGACCATTTATCAATAGGAGAATGATTTGTATTCTTATAGATTTGACTCAGTTCTCTGTATATTGTAGAAGTGAGGCCTTTATCAGAGACATAGTTTGTAAAATTATTTCCCAATTTTTCACTTTCCTCTTAATCTTGGTTACATTGGTTTTGTTTATACTGCAGCTTTTCAATTTAATGTAATCAAAATTATCCATTTTGCATTTTATAATTCTCTCTAATTCTTGTTTTGTCCTAAAGTCTTCCCCTCCACATAAATCTGACAGGTAAACTGTTCCTTGCTTTCCCAGATTGCTTACAGTATCAGCATTTATACCTAGCTCATGCACCCATTTAGAATTGATTTTGGTATATGATATTAGATAATGGTCTGTGCCCAGTTTCTGCCATCCTATATTCTAGTTTTTCCAGCAGCCATTGTCAAATAGTGAGTTCTTATCCAAAAAACTGGGGTCTTTGGGTTTATCAAAAAGTAGATTACCATAGTCATTGACTGCTGAGTCTCATGTTGCCAATCTGTTCCATTGGTCCACTACTCTATTCCTCAACCAATATGAGTTTTGATGACTGCTACTTTATAACACAGATTTAAATCTGGTATGGCTAGGCCCCCTTCCCTAGCATTTCTTGTCATTGATTCTCTTGATATTCTGGACCTTTTGTTTTTCCAAATGAATTTTGTTACTATTTTTTCTAGCTCTTTAAATAATATTTTGCATATTGGTATAGCACCAAATATGTAATTTACTTTAGGTAAAATTGTCATTTTTATTATATTAGTTCAACTCACCCATGAGCATTTGATATTTTTCAAATAAGTTATATCTGCTTCTATTTCTGTGAAAAGTGTTTTGTAATTGTGTTCATATAGGACC
This sequence comes from Gymnobelideus leadbeateri, assembly GCA_011680675.1. Lineage (NCBI taxonomy): Eukaryota > Metazoa > Chordata > Mammalia > Diprotodontia > Petauridae > Gymnobelideus > Gymnobelideus leadbeateri. Next base: position 178,732 of record WOXC01003308.1, read on the forward strand.
TATGTTGTTTTTTTTTTTTTTGGCAGATTCCCAAATATTTTATAAGGCTAGAGTAACTTTAAATTTGATTTCTTTTTCTATCTCTTGCTGCTGGATTTCATTAGAAATATATAGGAATGCCTAGGATTTATGTGGGTTTATTTTATATCTTGCAACTTTGCTAAATGTATCTATTGTCTTAAGTAGTTTTTTTTTTACTTGATTCTCTAGGATTCTCTAAATATATCATAATATTATCTGCAAAGACTAATAGTTTAGTCTCTGCCTAATTTAATTCTTTTGATTACTTTTTTTTTCTCAAATTGCTACTGCTAACATTTTTAGTACCAAATTGAATAAGAGGGGTGATAATGGATATCCTTGTTTCACCCCTGATCTTATTGGGAATGTTTCTAGCTTATCCTCATTACATAATACTTGCTGATGGCTTTAAATAGATGCTATATATTATTTTCATGAAAACTCAATTTATTTTTATACTTATACGTGTTTTTAATAGGAATTGATGTTATATTTTGTCAAAAGTATTTTCTGTATCTATTGAGATAATCATGTGGCTTGTGCTAGTTTTATGTTCATATGATCAATTATACTGATGCTTTTCCTAATTAATATTAAATCATACTTTCATTCCTGGAACAAATCCTACCTGATCAAAGTGTATTATTATTGTGATAAGTTTATGTAGTCTTTTTTTTGGCTAACATTTTATTTAAAAATTTTACATCTATATTTATGAGGGAAACTGATCTATAATTTTCTTGCTCAGTTTTGTCTTTTTCTGATTTAGGCATCACTACCATATTTGTGTCATAAAAATAATTTGGTAGGACTCTTTAAGCAATTTTCCTAAATAGTTTGTAGAGTATTGGATTCAATTTTTCTTTAAATGTTTGATATAATTTTCTAGTAAATACATCTGGCCCTGGAATTTTTTTTTTTTTAAATAAGGAGTTCATGATGTCTTCTTCTGTTTCTTTTTATGAGGTGGAGTTATTTAAGATATTCATTTCCTCTTCAGTTAATCTGGTCAATTTATATTTGTGTAAATATCATCCATTTCACTAAGATTCTCAAATTTATGTCCATACAATTTGGTAAATATAATTACTAATTATTGTTTTAATTTACTTATTCATTGGAAGTTGATTCACCCATTTCATTTTTTTTAATGTTTGAAATGGTGAACTGTATTTATTTCTGAAAACACAAATTGTTTCAAGGATATTGGCAATAGCAAGGAACCCATGTAAGGCAAAAACGAAGGTATGTCTGGGACCTATAATGTAGATCTTTTCAATCTCTTCCCCCATCCCTACTCTTCTCTTGTGTATCCTGGAGATTCTTAGGAGTACAAGAAAACGATGGGCTGTGACAATCCAAGACAACCTCTCACTTGGGCAGAATGTCTGATGATTCAGACACCATTTTCCCATCTTGGGTCTCAATATTGTTTACCACCACAGCTTTACTTCCTCAACCAGAGGAAGAGTACTGGAAGGAGCTCAAGGAATAGAAGCCAGGGCTGGGAAGACCTCCATAGTCAGAGCTGAACCCACTGGTTGTCTTGGTGTGAATACTCATGTTCTGCACTCCAGATTCCAGTCTGCTCTCCTCACCCTCCAGCAGCTTCCCATAAGTGGCAATTTCAATGTGCAGTGCCAGCTTGATGTTCATCAGCTCCTGGTAATCCCATAGCTGACAGGCCATGTCCTGCTTGGCTCTCTGCAGGGCAGTCTCTATCTCAGTCAGCTTGTTGTAGGCATCTTTGATGGCCAGTTCACCGTGTTGCTCTGCATCAGCGATGGAGGCTTCAAGGGAAGCCCTCTGGCCTCTGAGGGCCTTGGTCTCAGCCTGGAGTCTGTTGATACTTCGGTTCATTTATGAGATCTCCATCTTGGTGCAGCAAAGGTCATCATCATGTTTCCCAGCCAGGAGCTTCAGTTCCTCATCCTTGATCTGGTACATGCTTTCAGCCTCAGCCTGGCTGTGATTGGCAACATACTCATGTTGGGCTCTGACTTCAGCAATAATGCCATCCAGGTCCAAGGAGTGGCTATTGTCCATAGATACAACCACAGTGGTGTCTGAAATCAGGGACTGCAATTCCCGTATCTCCTCTTCATATAGCTGTCTGAGTAACTTAATCTCAACAGTCAGGCCTTCCAGACAGGACTCCAGTTCGACCTTATTCATATAACCTTCATCCACATCCCTCTTAATGAGAACAAACTCATTCTCTATATCTGTCTGCTTATTGGTCTCCTCCTCATACTTCTTTTTGAAATCTTCCACAAGACCCTGCATGTTGCCCAACTCTACCTCCAGCTTCAATTTCTCCTGCCCCATGGAGTCCAGCTGCCTTCCAACTTTGGCAATATAACTCTCAAACAGGCTATCCATGTTGCTATGGGATGTCTTCTGCTGCTGGAGGAGGCTCCATTTTGTCTCCAGCATCTTATTCTGTTGTTCTAGGAAGCATACCTTGTCAATGAAGGAGGCAAACTTGTTGTTGAGGGTCTTGATCTGCTCCTTCTCTTTGGTCCTCACAGCCTGGATGTTGGGTTCCAGCTCCATCTTCAGGTGACTCAGGATGCTCTAATTGACAGAGACCACCATGATCCAGCCAATCCCACTGACCCAACCGACCCCACAGCTGATCTCAAAGCCAGTGCTAAAGCCTAACCCTAGCCCTACCCTTGATTGGAAGCTGCTGCTACTCCCCACCTGAGAGAAGGGGCTGACTTGGGGGTTGGGGTCACTGGAGTAGAAGAGGCTGCTAAAACTCCGGGGTCCAGAAGAGGAGACCTTCATGGTCCTGTGGGTGGTCAACCTGAAGGGTATGGAGAGAACATGGACAAACCCAGGTGCCAGACAGAGGTGAGCTGCTCAGAGAAAAGGTGGCTACCCTTTTCATTTTTGATACTCATAATTTGGTTTTCTTCTTTTTTTTATCATATTGACTATTGGTCTTTTCAATTTTATTGTTGTTTTTTTTCCACAAAACCAGCTCTTAATTTTATTTTTAATTCAATAGTTTTCTGAAATTAAATTCTCTTAATCTCCCCTTTGGTTTCCATTATTTCTCATTTAGTATTTAATTGGAAATTTTCTATTTGTTCTTTTTCTAGCTTTTTCAATTGTATGCCCAATTCATTGACCTCAATTTTCTCTGATGATTTCATGTGTGCATTCAGGTATATAAAACTTCCCCTTTGCTGCATCCCACAAGTTTTGGTATGTTGTCTCATTACTGTGACACTCTTGAATGAAGTTACTGATTGTGTAATTTCTTGTTTGACCTACTCATTTTTAGGATTAAATTATTTAGTTTCCAATTAGGTTTTAATCTATCTTTCCATGGCCCTTTCTTGCATATGATTTTTATTGCATCATGATAGGAAGATGATGCATTTAATATTTTTGCCTTTCTGCACGGAATTGTGATGTTTTTATGCCCTAGTAGATGGTTGATTTTTGTTTATGTGCCATGTACAACTGAAAAGAAAGTATATGCCTTTTTATCCCCAATTAGTTTTCTGCAGAAATCTATTATATCTAGCCTCTCTAAAATTCTACTCACCTCCTTATTTCTTGTTTGTTTTTAGGATAGATTTATCAAATTCAGAGAGGGTGATATTGAGGTCCCTCGCTATTATAGTTTTGCAATGTATTTCTTCATCTAATTCCCTTAACTTCTTCTCTAGGAATTTGGATGCTATGCAATTTGGTACATATATGATAAGTAATGATATAGATTAATTCTCAGTGGTGCCTTATACCAGGATATAGTTTCCTTCTTTATCTCTTTTAATAAGATTTATTTTTGCTTTTGCCTTATCTGAGATAAGAATTGCTCTGGCTTTTTCTTCAGAAAAGTCTGGAAGTCCCTTATTTGATTAAATGACCATCTGCTTGCCAGAAAGAATATTATCAGTTTCATCAGATGGTTGATCCTTGGTTGTAGACCTAGCTCTTTTGCCTTATGTAATATAAAATCCCAATACCTCTGATCTTTTGATGTAGAAGCTGCTAGATCCTGTGTAATCCTGACTGTAGTTCCATGATATCTGACTTGTTTATTTTTGGCTGCTTGCAGTATTTTCTCCTTGACCTTGTAATTCTGGAATTTGGCTACTATATTTCTTGGAGTTTTCAATTTGGTATCTCTTTCAGGAGGAGTCTGGTGAATTCTTTTGACAACTATTTTACCCTCTAATTCTAGGATTGCAGGACAGTTTTCTTTGACAACCTCTTGGAGTATGTTGTCCAGGCTGCTTTTCTCATCATGGCTTCCTGGTAGACCAAAAATTCTTAAGTTATCTCTCCTGGATCTGTTCTCCAGGTTAGTTCTTTTTCTAGTGAGATATTTTACACTTTCTTCTAATTTTTCAGTATTCATGTTTTGCTTGACTGACTCGATGCATCACAGAGTCCTTAGCTTTGATTTGACTGATATAAAGTGACAAGTAGTTTCTTATTCATTATATAAGTAATTTACCTATGAGACCAAAAGGTTTTGACTTGCCCATAGTCATACAACTTAAGAATAGAATGAATGTTTCTAATTCTCAGAATTAAGATTTTGTCTCATGTAGGATAATTTTAAGGGAAAGTGTAGCAAAAATTAATGTCAGATTATAAGTAATTGAGAAAACAATTTTATTAATTTATGAATCTAGAAAAAAAGTCTAATATGTGAAGAAAGGTGAACATGTTTAGTACGTGGATTTCAAATTATTATTCAGATACACCAATATGTTTGTCCACGTACATTATTTGAATGTTGAAATGTGGGATCCACTGTGCAGAGACTGGAAGGACCCTTGAATTACGAATATGCTTCAAAAATGAGTTTTTTATCCATGTATAGGTAGAGTTGGCAAGGGAGTAGGTGGATAGAGGAGGGATTATGCTTCACTTCATCTTAGCCCCTTCTCATTCTAACATTCTGTAAAGCCACACATGAGCAGCTTTCCAGAGAACTGCTGCTGTGAACAGCTTTCAAGGTTCTGATTAAACAGTACAGTGAACTCTCTATTTGTTCAATAATAAATCAGAGCAAACATTTACAGAGAATCAAGGTACAGCATTAAGAAGGTTACAACTTATTGCACAAAATCAAAATAGAGCATATACACACATAGTTTTCACCAAAGTGGTCACACAATTTCCACCAAAGCACATTCATTTAGAAAATCCTTAATTCAAGAAAATCCTTAATTCAATCACAAAGTACAAAAGTCAAAGTTCACCACCCCTAGGTCACAGTATATCATAATCTTTTCATTCAGTACACAGTATCCAAGTAAAGTCTTCTTTAAGCTTGACTAGAGGCTGGCTCTCATTTTCTATGGTTCCTCTTCCATGATCCCAGCTCCAACTGTCACGTAGGTTCAAATGCAGGCAGCTCCCAGTTCCTTTTCCAGTTATTCATCCAGTTGCAATTCCATGTTGTAGTTCACAGTGTCCAGTGCAACTCAAGTCCTTCACAGTTCCTGTTTCTGGGAAAACAAAGCTTGACAGACGCACAGTAATATTTATACACATTGCAGGCACCATCATGAATTCACTATCTGCATGTGGAATCAACTCAGACCCACTACAAGGTCTGAGAACTTGACACAAATCATCAATATAAAAATCAACACAGACCCACAAACAAGGTCCAAGAGGTCAGCACAAGTCATCAGTAAAGTCCCAGGACTTCCAAAACCCTCCTCTAAGACTTCTGTAAACATACAACCAGAAAATCCTCTTTCAGGGCTTCCAGTAAGGTCCCAGGGTTTCTGTCCAAAGTATCACAAACATAAACACAGAGAGGATACCACAAGTTTTCTCCTTGTCTCTGCTACCACAAGAGTCCTCTTCTCAGTTCTGCTTTCTCTAGCTTGGAAATGCTTCTTATATATGGTCATTGGCTCTTTCCCCTTCCCATTTCAAGAGTTCTTGAGTTCTAGGGTTCACAAGCTGTGGGGTTCACACATTCTGTTTCTTTATGGACTTGGTACAAGGTGCAAAATAAACTTAAAGTGAAACAAGGTGTTAATTCAATAGCTGAAACAAGGTGTGAAGTACTTCCATCCTTGACATTACTGACTCATATTCTGATATGATATTGTGTCCATGGGTATAGAACTTTGAAACATACACCATTGATATGTTTTGCTGATAGATGTCCTGCAAAAATGCACAAACAATAGAAATGCCTATTTGGAATTTTTATTCTGAATTTATTATCCCCCTTGCTCCCATTAAATAAAAAAGTAGGGGCGGCTAGGTGGCGCAGTGAGTAGAGTGCCAGCCTCGGAGTTGGGGTGACCCTAGATCAAATCCGGCCTCAGAAAATGAGAACCCACACATAAATAATGACTAGCCGTGTAACCTTGAGCAAGTTACTTAACCCCAATTGCTTAAAAAAAATAAAAATAAAAAAGTAATTAGCATTTAAATAATTTTGGAGAACTTGGCAAGCCACACACACACATCAAATGATAAAAACAACACCTAAATATGAAATACACTAAGCAGTCTGAATATTACTAGATTGCTTACAAAAATGCAAGTAGAAATTTTTTAGGTCACTAATATGTTTTAAGGAAAGGAAATCTGTCACAATATGTGAGAAAATGTCCTTAACTTATATCAAGATCCATCTAGTATCAAATATATACTAGGGTTCTGGTGTAATGACTTCTGGATATCAAAGAATATAGAAAGAAAATGTGGTTTTGAATAGTTTGGGAAGTGATACAGTGAATAGAATTAGTTTTATTTGTTAAATAGAAAAAAAGCCTCATATATATTTTAGATATAAAATTACCCCTATGTTCATCAAATACACTAAAAATGTAGCACATTTTTGAGATTCATGTTCTACTTATAGCAGGCCTATATGCATACACAATTATTTAATCTTGTATTGATATTTAAATATTTTGATGAATTCAGGATGACTTTGACATGGATACTACATCAGTGAGACTGAAACACTTACACAATATTTGGGCATGTGTAATTCTCCTCCAGTTTTTTCTATATATTATCTCAAGAAGATCCATTCCATGATTATTTTAATATTTTGTAAATGTTAATGACTCACAGGGGATAAGCATCTTTATTTCTTTCATCTTATGACTTTCCAATCTCCTTTTCTAATTCATACATGTCGTTTATTTAGTTTCTTATACCATTTTTAAATTCAAGTCATTCACAGTAATGTGATACAGTCAATTCACACTCAATTATTCATAATTTTTGTCCTGCTTTGATTCCCTGATACTTCTGATTTTCCTGACATCATGATGACTCTTGATTTACAACTATGTAATATCACTAGGAATATACTGCAATCAAATAAATGAGCTTTTGCTGTAGCACACACTGTACTTCTACTAACAGTAGAAGTACTGAATATTTCCACAAATGTCTAACTGATACTTATTCATATTCAATTATGGGTCATAGTCATTATACAAGCATAACTGACTAACAAATTAATCTAATTATTTAGGATAGAGTGTCTGGCGAAATCAGGATTTTGTTGATCTTTTACTTTTAGCATTTTTCACATGCTACTGAATGAGTTAGAGAAAGACAAAAAAGAATAGATTTTTCTATAGATAATTGATCCAGTATAGGAAAGACAGTAGTGAAAAAGTCTAGATTAAATCTGGCCTCAGAAGCTTCCTTGCTTTGTGACCTTGGGCAAATTATTTAACTGTTTGCTTCAGTTTCCTTAAAAAAATCTACTTTGTAGGGTTGTTTTAATGATCAAATGAAATATTCATAAAATGTCTAGCACTGTGTTTTCTTTATAATGTATTTAGTTTTTTATTTTCCCTTAGTTATATGTAAAAATAATTTTAACAAGGGATTTTAAAACTTTGAGTTCCAAATTCTCTACCTCCCTCTTTTCCCTTGCCCTACTCATTGAAATGGCAAACAATATGATATGTTATATATGTGTATTCAGGTAAAACATTTTCATCATAGTCATGTTGTGAATGAAAAACATAGACAAAAAAAAAGAAAAAACAAAAATCTCTAGAAAAATAAAGAAAACTTCAATCTGTATTCAGACACCATCAGTTCTTCCTTTGTGAATGAATAGCATTTTTAAAATAATTCCTTCAGAGATACCTTGGACTGTAGTATTACTGAAAATAGCTAAGTTATTTGCAGCTGATTATCTTACAATATTGGTGTTACTTTGTATACAGTACATTTCACTTCACACAAGTTCATAAAAGTCTTTCCAGGATTTTTTTTTCTGAAAGTATCCTACCCATCACACCTTATTGTGCAATAATATTTCATCATATAATGACATAACACTATTTGTTCAGCCATTTCCCAATTAATGGGAATTTCTTTTATTTCTAATTCTTTACCACCAGAAAAGAGATGCTATAAATGTTTGTGTACATATATGTCCTTTTATTTTTATTTTTTTTATCTCTTTTGGAAGTAGAACAGTTAATGCTGTTGATAGATCAAAGGGTATGCATGATTTTATAGTCCTTTGGGCATGATTGCAAATTGTTCTACAGAAGAGATGAATCAGTTCACAACTCTACCAACAGTGAATAAGGTCTAATCTTTCCCACATATGCTCTACCATTTATTTTCCTTTTCTGTACTACTAGCCAATCTAATAGGTAGTAAATCAGAATAATATTAATTTGAATTTCTCCAATCAATAGTGAGTTATAGCATTTTTTCATATTGATGTAGATAAGTTTATTACTTCATCTGAAAATTGTTCATATATTTTAATCATTTATCAGTTGGAGGATTGCTTTTATTTTTATAAATTTGACTCAGTTCTCTATATGTTTGAGAAATGAAGCTTCATCAGAGAGACTTGCTTCACTTTTTTTTTTCATTTTGAATTTCTAACTGTATTTCCCTCTATCATATCTAACACCGCCACACTTATTCTATTGTCTCCTTTCATCACATCCATACTCAAAAATGTTTTGCTCCTGACTACCCCCTCAAATAAATTTTAAAGTTTCTCCAACTACCTTCCACCTCCACTCCCCAAGATTTTATGCAATCCAACATAGCCTCTACTTATACATTCTTATTAAACTTATTTTTACATCAGTCATATTTTATAGAAGAATTAGAATTAATGGGAGGAACCCTGAGAAAGAAAAAAACATAGGAATTTTTTTAAGAGAGAGCAAATAATGTGCTTCAATCTGCATTCAGACACAATATTTCTTTCTCTATATGTGGATGCCATTTTCCATCATGAGTGTTTTGAAGTTGTTTTAATTCTTGCAATGCTGGGAAGGGGTAAATCTATCAAAATCAGTCATCACAAAACATGTCTGTAACTATGTACAATGTTCTCCTTGTTCTGCTTGCTTCACACAACATCAGTTCATGTATGTCTTTACAGGTTTTTCTGAAGTCCACCTGCTCACCATTTCTTATGGCAAAATAGTATTCCATCATATTCATATACCACAGCTTGTTCAGCTTTTTGCCAATTTATGCACATCCCCTCAATTTCCAGTTATTGGTTGCCACAAAAAGAGCTGCTATAAAGATGTTTGTACATGTGGGTCCTTTCCCCATTTTTATGATCTCTTTGGGATACAATCTGAGAAGTAGTATTGATGGGTCAAAGGTCACACATAATTTTACAGCCTTTTGGACATAGTTCTAAATTGTTCTCCAGAATGGTAGAATCAGTTCACAACTCTACCAACAATGAATTAGTTCCAATTTTCCCATATTTTCTCCAGTTTCCCATATCTTATCCAGTCTTTATGATTTTCCTTTTTTGCCATGTTTGCCAATCTGATAAGTATGATATGAACACCCCCCTCTTCTTCTATATCCTTCCTCTCCTACTTTACTGTAAGAGAGTTCTATACCCAAATGAGGATGTATGTTATTGCCTCTGAGTCACCAATATGAGTTAGTTTCAAGTATTCCCCACCACCTCCCCCATCTTCCCCTCCATGGTGACTAAGAGGATATGATTTGTCATGTCTGGTTCAAAAAGCTACTATGTATCAAAAGCTTTCTTGTACTCACAGAATTCTGACATTGAGGCCAGATCTCTATCTACTACAGTGGGCTCCCATGCTGGCTTATAATAGGTACCAAATAAATGAATGTTGATGAATTAAAAGTAGTTTGCATATATTGTCACATTTTCTTATCCTGACAACCTTGAGAAATAGGCCCAAATTAGCATGTATACCCCATTTTGCAACTGAAGAAAATGTGATTTAGAAAGGCCCAGTGATATTTTTTTCTCCCCACAGACACTCAGGAAATACACTTAGGTATTACATAAATAATTTTGTTTTCCTTCCTTCCTTTCTTCCTTCCTTGCTTCCTCCCTCCCTCCCTTCCTTCCTTCCTTCCTTTCCTCCTTCCCTCTTTTCTTTCTTTTATCTGCTTTCTTTCTTTTCTTCCTTCCTTCCTTCCTTCCTTCCTTCCTTCCTTCCTTCCTTCCTTCCTTCTTTCTTTCCTTCTTTCTTTCTTTCTTTCTTTCTTTCTTTCTTTCTTTCTTTCTTTCTTTCCTTTCTTTCTTCCTTCCTTCCTTCCTTCCTTCCTTCCTTCCTTCCTTCCTTCCTTCCTTTCTTTCTTTCTTTCTTTCTTTCTTTCTTTCTTTCTTTCTTTCTTTCTTTCTTTCTTTCTTTCTTTCCTTCCGTCCTTCCTCACTGGACACTATCATTCCTGTATTTTTTTTGACAAGCCTATGCTGCCTAATGCTATTTGAGATAAAAAAAACACCAAATTTTGGAAAATATCAGGAGAAGGATCTATCACAACATATTGTTTTCCTTCAAAAAGTGATAGTAGTAAGGATAAGGATAACTACTAACACAATTCTCAAATTCATAATTGTTTCTCATAATACAATAGTAAAGAACAATAAGACCATTGGTAGATTATTGCTCTTTCTTATGTGGATTTCTATAGTACTCATGAAGTTTCCAGAGTTTTGTTCTTTTTATTACACCTCCAAGAAGTATATAATATACATGTGGCATTGCTATTTCCCTTTTCACTGGGGTTCATCAAGGAGAAGTAAATAGCTTCACAAAGTAACATTAAATATTAGAATTATTATGCACCCTCAGGCCTCCTGACTCCAAGACTAGTGCTGTTTCCATTATCCTACATTGTCTCTCAAATCTGTTATTGAGGTAAAGGATAAATGAAATGTTGTCTTCTATTTAGAAGAGTTGGTCCATAAAAGTGTTGAATAGACTTAAATACCTGCTTGCATATCTTGGCAATAGATTTCAAAAAGAAGAATAATTCACAAATTTGCTCCTGCTTATTAGCAATAAAACTGACATGATATATGCTGATATATAAATCATACCAGTGAAATCACAGATAATTCTTTCATTGTTTTCTAGTTAATTTTTAAATGTCATTGTTTATTTCTTTTATTTGGAAATTGTTGATTATTAAGTAAAGTGAATTCTGAAATAGTTAATTAATTCTCCTTATTTTTCACTTAACTTTCATTCCACAGTTTTTCTCCCCTGGGGCAGATAACTTTCAGTACTATTATTCCATGTAAATCATTAAACTGTTTATAATTTATTAAATTTAAATTTCATTTTTAAGCCAGGAATGTAACTTTCTAACTACTGTTCAAAGTAAGTGATCATATCCACTATAAAAATAACTCACTGTTGTCCTTATATGAAAACAATCTGTGCAACTGGGTAGAAAATACTGATGACACCTCACTCCAATTAGGAAGATAAAGAACTTACAGTGTCAGCAATGTTCACAACAGGGATATGTTCAGACTTTTTGTGTACTTTATTATAAATCACAATTTTAAATTAGAAGAAAATTGGCCTTGGGGTCTTGAATATTAGACATAATGAATGTAAAGAATTTAATTTTGGGATTTGAAGTACGAGGGTGTGGCCAATGAGTGAAATAGGGCTACTGAAAAGATATATAATTGAGACCATGAGTCAAAACAAACCCTGGGGATTAAGTGAGTCGTAGTAAAATTAAGTTTAGGGTACATGCTTACAGGGCAATGAGGTATAGGGTTAAGTGAATTTAGTAAAAAAATAAAAACATTGGATAGCAAATCATAAGACTTGGATTTATCGCTTTACCTCTTAAAATTATTTCTTCAAATGCAAAATGGAATTAATAATATTAGCACTATGTTCCTATGTAAAATTTAATTACACTAATGTTAAGTTGCTATATTTGGAGCATTGTCAAGTGTTTGACATATGTCTAAATGAAATGCATCAATGTTCATATTATTGATTAATTGACATATAGATTTGAAGTAATAAGGTGGATAGCATGCTTGACTCCATCAGGTTGAGATGAATTCAAATTTTTCTTCAGACACTTATTAACTGGGTGAATGTGGGTAATTCACTTAAACTCTGTCTGCCTCAGTTTCCTCAAACATAAAAGGGTGATAATAATATCACCTACCTGACAGATAGAGAATACGAACTTGTATGTAAAGTTCTTTGCAAACCTTAAAGTGGAAGCTAGGTTTGCACAGTGTGATGGATTGCTTGGTCTAGAGTCAGGGAGACCTGAGTTCAACTCCAGCTTTAAACACTTGTTAGCTGTGTTACCCTGAGCAAATCACTTAATTTCTTTTTGCATCAGTTCCTTCATCTGTAAAATGAGGATAATAATAACATCTACCTGCCACAGTGACTATGAGGATTAAATAAGATAATTGCAAAGCACTTTCCATAGTGGCTGGCACATGGTAAGCACCATTTCAGCCATTAGCTACTATTATTATTATTATTATTATTATAAAATGATAGTTATTTTATTTGATCCTGGAAGCAAAAATAATAGTAATAATAAGTAGAAGACACATGAATTTAGATGAAAAATCAATTATCTACCAATTAGTTTCATTTTAGAATAGAATAGGTTTATCAAGACAAGTTTACAGTTTCTGTCACTGGGGGTCTACAAGGCAATATCTCCTTGCTGTGAATCTTTTTGATGTGATTCATGAATTGACTTTCTGCAAGCCCAGATAACCTTTAAAGCACCTTCCAAGTTCCATTATTCTATAATTCATAATTATCTGCAATTTATTGATATAGCATGCCATTCTGCTGTTAAACCAAAGCAGCACAAAATTGAGGAAAGGAAGTACATATGATTGCATTTCTAGAATTGTCTTCTAGTGAGAATTTTCCCATATTAAATAGTGTTTTTCATTTAGCATCTCTGTTCTACCAAATTCATTCAGAATGTTATAGAATTCTGAAGGAGAATGAAATATGATAAACCTATTTTCTGCCTCTGACTTACTTAGATGCTTCTGAATAGCTAATTTTGAGAAATGTAATTTCTTTTAGCAGAATGGAAGTATTAAGGGATGACAATCTGTATCTGTTCAAAGTGGCATTTAAGTTTTAATGTCATTGGGATAAAACCATGTATATTAGCAGAACCAAGAGTAGTATTTAAAATGTCCCTTGAATTCCTAGTATAGTGCCAGTGGGTGCTCAGTAGGCATTTGTTGCTTATGATGATGACAGGGTAGGCATATCAATTTGATAGCACTTGCCTGCTGAGAACCCATATAATGGAATATCTCGTTAATGCCACTTCAGTGATATGCCATGGAAATTTACTCTTTCCTTTTTATTACCTTGTATACAAAGAAAATAAATAAGGATGTTTCTACATAATGCAAAGTAGTCAGATGAAAAGTACCTAAACTCATAACACATCTGGATTCTTGCAAATGTCCAAATAATTGATGAGACATTATTGACAATCTTAGAAACAATACCTTCAAATTAAAAAAAAAATTGGACTAGATTGAAAGTAACTTTACAAATAGTGAGATTCGGGGGTATGAATGCTATTTGTTCCTTTTCTGGAAAAGTACTATGCTAAAGAAATTAGAATTCTCTCTTGGACCCAAAGAACTGTGTTTTAGTATGAAATGAAAGATGAACTGTGCTCTGAAATCATTCTGCCAATTTAGTAAGATTATATGTGGAAGGCAACTTGTGAAGTTTTGCAAGGAAGAACATATCCATGTGAATAAAGTTTAAGCCTGTAAAGAGAACAAAATAACTTATAAAAGTGACCTTGGTTGTTCAGTGAATAGAGTGCTACACTCAGAGTCAGGAAGCCTTGAGTTTAAACCTGGCCTCAGGCACTGATCAGTATGATCTTTTTTTTTTTTTTTTTTGAGGGCAGTTGGGGTTCAGTAACTTGCCCAAGGTCACATGGTTAGTTTTTTTTTTTTTGGTTTTGGTTTTTTTTTTGTTGTTGTTTTTGTTTTTGTTTTTTGTTTGTGTGTGTTAAGTGTTGAAGGCTGGAATCGAACTCAGGTCCTTCTTACTCCAGAGCCAGCGCTCTACTCACTGCACCACCTAGCCACCCCATGATCAGTATGATCTTGAAAAAGTCTTTAGGCTTCTCTTTGCCTCAGTGTCCTCAACTGTAAAAGGGAGATAATAAAAGGACCTACATTTTAGGTTTGTTGTTAATATCAAATGAAATCTTATTTGTAAAGGCTCAATGTTTGGTATATGGTAAATTCTAAATGCTTATTCCCTTCCCCCTTTCCAGTCAGAGAAGGAATAAAAATGGAAAGGAAATACAATAATAGTAATAATTGTTGTTGTTATTATTACTATAGTATTTATGATGTTAGCATTTATAAAGCAATTTGCAGGTTAAAATTAAAATGAAGCTTAAAATCATTGCTTGTGAGTTCCTTGAAACAGAGAATATCTTTTGCCTCTTTTGGTATCCCTAGTTCTCTGGAACATAGTATAGACATAATCAATATTTTATTGATAAATTATTTGATTACCAAGCAACTTCCAAACAGAATAGTTATGAAAGGATGATAAAATAGGTCACTTAATAAGTGCCGGACACGGCTAAGGACTGGGAATACAAAAGATTCAAGTAAGGAAGTCCTTGTCATAAAAGATCTTATATTCTAATGGGAGAAGATTACACACCCAGGGGTATGAGAAAAAGGGTCGCGGGTATTCTGTGCCAGTTCAATGCAGAGATATTGTAATACCATACACAGAAGCATTCCAAAAGAATGCTACTGTGATCAGTGTTAAGGTTCTGATTACACAGTACAGTGAACACTCAATTTATACTATAACAAATCAAAGCAAAACATCCACAGAAAATCAAGGTACAGCATTCACAATATTACAAATTATCACAGCACAACAGCTTATCATTAAAATGGCCACATAGTTTTTCACCAAAGTTTTCACAGTATTTAGAACAAAGAACAATCAACTCAAAGTACAATAGTCAAAGTCTTCCACTCATGGGGCAAAGTCTTAAGTTAACTCTGTCAGTCACTTATTCAACAATCAATTACTGAGTAAAATCACAATATAGTCTCAATGTACAGCAGTCAATGTCTTACAATCATGGGGCAACTTGATTAACTCAATCAGTTACTTATTCAGCAATCAATTACTAATTACCATACACAAGCCCTCCACTCCTAGGTCACTAGTAAACTACAATTTCATCATTACTCAGAACCCAGGGAGAGGGCTTTTCATCTTGACTTGGGGCTGGTTCTCAGATTCCCTGGCTCCCCTTACATGGTCCCAGATTCTACCTGGATTCACCAGACTGTCATCTGGATTCAATGGCAGACAGCTCCCAGTTCCTTGTCCAGCTCTAAGGGTAAGTCATGCTCCACATTGAAGTTCACAGGGTCCAGTTCATGCCAGATCCTTAAAAATTTCTGCTCTAGGGAATCCAAGGCTTAACCAAGCCACAAACAAGACAAAGTCTAAGAATCCCAGTCATGCTTCCTCAGTCACCTGGGCTCCTGGTTCCTGGTTCCTGGCTCCTGGCCCTTGGCTTCTGGATCCAGGCTCTGGGTTTTGGGCTCTGGACTCTAGGCTTCGGGCTTGGGGCCCAGGGCTCCTGGGCTCCTGTTCAGAAGAAGATACACCACCACAAGTTCTCAGGAATCTCTGGCTCAGTTCTCAATTCAATCTTCTGTAGCTGCCCTGCCACAAGAAGCTGGTCCCAAGAACAGTAGTGTTCCATTATATTCATATGCCACAACTTGTTCAGCCATTCCTCAATTGTTAGACATCCCCTCAATTTCTGATTCTTAGGAACCACAAAAAGAGCAGCTATAAATATTTTTGTAAATGTAGATCTTTTTCCCATCTGTATGATCTTTTTGGAATACAGACCTAGAAGTGGTATCACTGGCGGAGCCAAGATGGTGGAGTAGAAAGAGTGTGTCCAAGCCACTCTGCCCCCAGATTTCCTCCAAACTATGTAAAAGGGGACTCTGCACAACTTCTGGAGCCCCAGCACCCACAGAATGACACAGAGAAGCTAAGCTCTTGCTGAGGACAGCCCAGCAGCCCTGCAGGAAGGACCAGTGCAGTGGTCTGGGAGCCGGCAGTGCACAGGGCGCAGAGCCCAGGGAGCCAAGCACAGGTCCAGTCCACCTGAGTCGAGGTTTTAGCCCCAGGGTGGCAGGGCCAGCAACCGGCTGGAGAGACCCCAGAACACCAGCAGATGTGGCAATTCCAGAATTATCAGCATAGACATGCCTAGGACAAAGTGAGTGGCTAGTGCTCTCTGGATGTTGGGACCACTATTTGGGGAACACGTCGGCTTCCTCCCCTGGGGGCTAGAAGCTGGTGAGGAGACATGCCATTTTGCAGTTTTCAGAGGCAGCTCCAGCTCCTGGCCTGCGAACTGTAGAGATATCCAGCGATCAGTCTTGGGGGGTAATTGCTCTTGCTTTAAACTCCCTGGATCTGGATTGTGATCTGGGGTGGAGGTCGTGGGTGGGTTTCCAACTTGCCAGAAATGGAAGTTGCCCCCCCACATGTTCGGGATGAAAATTCCCCTATCTGGCCACAAAGACATACTGTGGCAACAAGCCCAAAAGTTAAGTAATTAAGTGGCAACATGGCAAGGCAAAGGAAACAAATTAAACAGAAAAATGCAACCCTAGACTCCTACTTTGGGGGCAAGGAGGGTCGAAGCATGGAGCGGGAAGAGGACTGTGAGGACAGAAGTCCTGCTCCAAAAGCCCCAGGGGAAAACATGAGCAGGTTGCAGGCCATAGAGGACCTTAAGTAGGACTTTAAAAATCAAATAATAGAAGTGGAGGAATAATTGGAAAGAGAAATGAGAAGGATGCAGGAAAAGTATGAAATGAGGGTAAACAGCCTGACTGAGGAAAACAACACCTTAAAAATAGATTAACTCAAATGGCAAAGGAGGCCCAAAAGGGCAATGAGGAGAAGAATGCCTTTAAAAGTCGAATTTGCCAGATGGAAAAAGAATCTCAAAAGCTCACTGAGGAGATTCATTGCTTCAGAGTTATACTGGAGCAAATGGAAGCTAATGACTTTATGAGAAATCAAGATGCTGTTAAGCAGATCCAAACAAATGAAAGAGTAGAAGGCAATGTGAAATATCTCATGGGAAAAACCACTGACCTGGAAAATAGATCCAAGAGAGACAATTTAAAAATTATTAGACTGCCTGAAAGCCATGATCAAAGAAAGAACCTAGAAATCACCCTCCAAGAAATTCTCAAGGAAAATCTCCCTGATGTTTTAGATCCAGAGGGCAAAATAGACGTTGAAAGAATCCACTGATCACCTCCTGAAAAAGATCCTAAAAAGAAAACCCCCTGGAATATTATAGCCAGGTTCCATAATCCCCAGATCAGGGAGAAAATATTACAAGTAGCCAGGAAGAAACAATTTCTATATTGTGGAAACACAATCAGAATATCACAGGACCTGGCAGCTTCTACACTGAGGGATTGAAGAGCATGGAATATGATATTCCAGAGGGCAAAAGAGCTGGAAATGAACCCAAGGGTCACGTACCCAGCAAAACTGCGTATTTTTTTTCAGAGGAAAATATGGTCATTCAGTGGAATAGTGGACTTTCAAGCACTCGAGGAAAAAAAAAGAATTGAATAGAAAATTTGACATCCAGACGCAAGAAGCAGGAGATGCCTGAGAAGGTAATCAGGGAAAAGGAATCAAAAGGAACTTATCAAAGTTGAACTATTTGTATTCATATATGGAAAAACAATAACTGTGACTGAGGAAATCTTTCTAACTATGAAAATAATGGAAGAAGGGGGTGTGGTCATATGAATACATATGTGAATGTGTTTATATGGTTACAGTTATACATGGATAGAGGGCATAGGTTGAATTTTTTGGGAAGGGAGAATACTCAAGGGGTGAAATTGTGAGGTGAGAGAGGAAAGTGGCAGGAGGAGATGGGAGAGACAGGGTGGGGTAAAGTATCTCATGTAGAGGAAGCAGGGGGAAGTCGTTGCAGGGGAGGGGAAAAATAGGATGGCAAAAAGGCAAAACCACATTCTCATTGAATTTGGTTCAGGGAGAGAATGACATACATACTAGGTGGGACATCTCAACCTACAGCAGAATTGGGGGGAAGGGGGAGGAGTGGAGGGGTGATGGATGGGAGGGAATCCTTGGGGGGAGGGGAGGTTGGAGGTACCCACTATTGAAGAGGGACAGGATCAAGTGGGGAATAGACCAGGTGGGGGTGGGATGAGGGGGAGGGAATTATAAGCAGCCTTGTACAATTTATCTACTATGATAATGTTTTGCATAGCTAGACATGTACAATATATACTGAATTACTTATCTCCCCAGAGGGAATAGGTGACAAGGGAGGAAGGAAATGAATCTGAAATTCAAGGTCTTAAGATTAAATGTTTCAAATATATATAAATTCTATTATTAATACTCTTTTGCTTGTAATTGGGAGATAAGATGTGCAGGCATTGGGACACAAAGACTCACCTTCCTCTAATGGAGAGGTCGAAGCGGGTGTGGGAGAGGATGGGGGAGAGAGCAGATTGGAGCAAGCGATGACTTGCGGGACTGCTGTTCTGGGAGGGTGGATAGGGGAAAAACAGGGGTGGAAAATGATTGTAACTCAAAATCTGGTGGAAATGAATGATGTAAAACAGAAGTTAATAAAGCATTTTTTTACATAAAAAAAGAAGTGGTATCACTGTGTCAAAGTGAATGCTTATATCCCTTTGGACATAGTTCCAAATTGATCTCCAGAATGGTTAGATCAGTGCACAACTCCACCAGCAATGCATTATTATTCCATTTTCCCCAACATCTTCTCCAACATTTACCATTTTCCTCTTTTGTCATGTGATAGATGTGATGTGGTACCTTAAAAGTGTATTGATTTGTATTTCTTTATTCAAGAGTTATTTATGACTGTAGATAACTTTAATCTCTTCCTCTGAATACTATGTATTCATATCTTTTTTACTATTTCTCAACTGGGAATTGACTTGAATTCTTATAAACTTGACTCATTTCTCTAAATGTTTTTAAAAGGAGTCATTTATCAGAGACAATGATGGCAAAAAAAAAAAATCCCCCGTTTTCTGCTTCCATTCTAATCTTGGTTGCATTGGTATTGTTTCTGAAAAATCATTCCACTTTAATGTAATCAAAAACATGCAGTCTGCATTTCATAATGTTCTCCATCTCTTGTTTCATCATAAATTCTTCAATTCAATGCTCATATTTCTCCCTTCTTTCCCTCTACTGAATAGGTTTTTGTGTCTCTTCATGTGATGTAGTTTACCCTTTTCTGCCTTCTCCTTTCCTTTTCTCCCTGTATAATCCCTTTTAAAAACTTAATTAGATTTCTTGTCATCACATCAAAGTCAAATTATACCCATGCCCTCTGTCTATATATACTCCTTCTCAACTTGCTAATAAAGATACTGTTACAATTTCAAGAGTTACAAGTATCATTTTCCTTTTATGAATGTAAAGAGTTTGCCTCTATTAGTAACATGTTTTTTTTTCTTATTTATGCCTCTCTTGAATCTTGCATTTTAAAATTAAATTTTTTGTTGACCTCTGGTCTTTACATAAATCTTCTATTTTATTGAATGTCCATCTCCTCCAATAAAAGATTGTGTTTAATTTTGTTTTATAGTTGATCCTTGATTGTAATCCAAGTTCCTTTGCCATGTACAATATCATATAACAACAACCCCAAAAAAATTAAGGTAGAAGGTGAAAGATAACACTTAATTTTGACTGTGATTCCATGATATTTTTTTCTAGATGATTGTAGTATCTTCTCTTCGACCTGATAATTGTGGAATTTGTTTACAATATTCATTGATATTTTCAATTTTGGATGTCTATCATTAATGTATTTTTGCTTAATGGGAACATCTTTCCATCCATTAATAGTCTCATGTGACCTGCTTGAGTCCCGGGGTAGGCTGAGGCACATGGAAGGAGGAGCTTGAAGAATGGGTAGAACAGGAAGGGGTGGACCAGAAGTGGAAGTTGGTTAGAGCAGTTAGAGCTGTGGGAGAGAAAGAAGTCAGATAGTGAGCTGTGAGAGTTCATTTGGGGGAAATCCTGAGCAGGGTGAAGCTGTGGGGGGGATGGTGCCCTCCAAATTATTATTGTTTATTGATTTCTTTGTTTCTATGGAGGATTTGGCTTTCTGTTGTTGGAAATTAGCTTTCTGGTGTTTGAATATATGTTTTGGTTCTGTATTACCTGTGGAGAGTCTGTTATATTTTGCAATTCAGAATTGCACCAGCATATTCATAGCCATTGTAGGCACTATGGATATCACACTGGTGCTATAGGATCTCTTTCAGGAGGTGGTCAGTGGATTTTTTCAAAGACTATTTTACCTAATAGCCTTTAATACAGAATCAGGGCATTTCCAGTTTTGGGGATTTCTCTTGAAAGTTCAAAAACTTTTCAGGATATCAAGCTTAAATTTTAAATCTTCCCTTTTGCAGCTTGCAAACATTACTCTTACATTTTGATATTTAACTGTCTAATGTACTTTATGTGTATTATTATTATTATTATTATTATTATTATTATTATTATTATTATTATTTTGCAGGTGGGGAGGTAGGGCAATTGGGGTTAAGTCATTTGCCCAAAGTCACATGGTTAGTAAGTGTTAAGTGTCTGAGGCCAAATTTGTGCTCAGGTCCTCCTGACTCTAAGCCTGTGTTCTATTCACCATGTCACCTACCAACAACATATGTATTATTGTATATTATGTTGGTGTCTTATCTCCCTCTTAGATTGCAAACTCCATGAAGTCAAGGAGCATAATCTTTCAGGGGAGGGGGCAGAACTTTAAAGAAACACAAGTCTTCAAAATTTTTCTAATGAAAAATTCAGAGCTGAATAGAAATTTTAATCTTTAAATACAAGACTCAGGATAGTACAGAGTCAGATCTAAATGACTGGAAAAATCAGCTGCTCATGGGTAGGCTGAGTTAATATCATAAAAATGAGAATTCTACTTAAATTAATTTACTCATTCACTGCCACACTAATCAAACTACCAAAAATTACTTTATAGAGCTAGAAAAAATAATAACAAAATTCATCTGGAAAAACAAAATGTCCAGAATATCAAGGGAATTCATGAAAAGAAATGAAAGAGAATGTGGCCTAGCCATACCAGATCTTAACTGTATTGTAAAACAGCAAACATCAAAATTATTTGGTGCTGGTTAAGAGATAGGGTAGTGGATACCATAACCAAATTAGGAGAGTAAGGAATTGTTTACCTGTCAGACCTATGGAGAATAGAAGAACCAATGAACAAACAAGAGATAGAGAACATTATCAATTGCAAA
This sequence comes from Gymnobelideus leadbeateri, assembly GCA_011680675.1. NCBI lineage: Eukaryota > Metazoa > Chordata > Mammalia > Diprotodontia > Petauridae > Gymnobelideus > Gymnobelideus leadbeateri. Next base: position 200,438 of record WOXC01003308.1, read on the forward strand.
ATGGATGATATTGATTACATAAATTGAAAGGATTTTCACAAATAAAGCCAATGCAACCAAGATTAGAAATGAAGCAAAAAGCTGAGAAAGCATTTTTACAGCCAGTGTCTTTGATAAAGTCCTCATTTCTAAAATATACGAAGAACTGAGTCAAATTCATAAGAATATGAATCATTTCACAATTGAAAAATGGGGAAATGATATGAACAGGCAGTTTTCAGAGGAAGAAATTAAGACTATGGTCATATAAAAATGTTCTATATTATTCTTGAATAGAAAAGTGCAAATCAGAACAACTCTGAGGTACCATATCACACCTATCAGATTGGTTAACATGGTAAAACAGGAAAATGATAGATGCTGGAGAAGATGTGGGGAAAATGAAATATTAATGCATTGTTGGTTGAGTTGTTAACTAATCCAACCATTCTGGAGAGCATTTTGGAATTATCCCCAAAGGGTTATAAAACTGTGCATACCCTTTTCCCTAGCCATATCACTTCTAGGTCCGTATTCCAAAGATATCATACAAATGGGAAAAGGACTTACATGTATAGAAATACTCATAGCCACTCTTTTTGTGGTGACCAAGAATTGAAAACTGAAGGGATGAATCGTTGAATAAGTTATGATAGATGAATAAAATGCAATATTAGTGTGCTATAATATGTAATGAGCAGGCAGACTTCAGAAAAACCTAGAAAGACTCATATGAACCAATATTGAGTTCCAGGAGCAGATCCAGAAGAACATTGTTGACAGTTAATACCAACATTCCGTAATGACTAACTTTGAAAGACTTCTTAGCAATGCAAGGATATAAGACAACTACAAAAGCCTCATGATGAAAAATGCTATCTTCATTCAGAAAAAGAACTATAGATCATGAGTGCATATCACATCATGCTATTAGTACTCTTTTCTTGTTGCTTCTTCTTTCTCTTGGTTTCTTCCATTCTTTCTACTTCTTTACAGCATGATTAATATGAAAATATGTTTAACAGGAGTGTATATTTATAGTACATATCAGAATTCACCCAATTTTGGGGAGTGGTAGATGGAGGGTAAGAAAATTTAGAACTCAAAATTTCATGGAAGTTAATGTTGAAAATTAAAAATTAATTAATTAAAAGAAATTGTGCCACAGTCAATATGTATGGAAATTACCTGAAATCCTTTGCCTGAGCTGTATAGGGTCCTTCATATCTGAAATACTTCTTTACTTAAGGAATATAATGGGGAATTGTGTAGCATTATAGACAGAACCCTGAATTTAGAGCCAAGGAGACCCAGGTTCAAATCTTCCCTCTAAAACTTATTACCTGTTTTACCAAAGGGGAGTAACTGCCTTAAAACCCAATTTCTTTTTATGAAAAATGCAGATGGTAGCAGCTCAATTACTCATATTTTTTGAGTGACAAGAAATTCAAATGAAAAAGGCTTGTGAATTAGTCTGTGAAACTTAAAGAACTTTGTAAATACTGGTTAATTATTGTCAACCTTGCTTTGGGATAATCATGAAATAACTCCTCACTCTCTACCAATTCCCCTGGTCAGTGAGATCCTTACAAGCAATGGAGATTCTAAACTTTCTATTAACATCCTTATACATTTTAATAAGAGGAAGAGGAAAAGCTAAACTTATATTAATATTCTTGGAAAAATCAACTTCCAAATAGAGAGTAATTTTAATCTTTAATATTAACCATGAAATTTCTCATTCTTTAAATGACTGCTTAATTTTCAAAGTGCATTCACACCTATTATTTGATTTTACCTTTAAAGTAACCCTATGGAGCATTACCATAGGTACTATTATTAATAATATTATTATTATATTTACAAAAGGGTTGTGGAAACCAATTGATTTCCTTTTTTCTTACAGAAGTGTAAATTCGGCTTTTATTATTGTAAAGCAAAGATAGGGAGAGTTGGAATCAAAACTAAGAGTCATCTGACTTTCTGAATGGTATCCTTTTAGAAACATCATGTAAAAGACAATTAATTTGATGGAACTGTACCTGGACTTTCGAATGACAAATTCTGTGTGTACCACTTTCCTTCCAGTTAAGCAAAAAGGAGAACAAAAACATGCAATGAAATGTGTTCTGTGATTGAAAAAAAATACATCATGTCATAATGTGGGGCCCATAAGGTTACTTTATGGCACTTACTTCACAAGCAAGTCAGAATATTCATCTTATATGTGAATCATTGATGTCCTCATGAGTATATTCACAAAATTTGATTCAGAAAATATACCCTTTGCTTTTTTTAATAGTCACCTTTTACATAGGTGACAATATTCATTTTATTTTTATTTTAATGACCTCTAAGTGGTGTAGAACAAGCAAATATTAATAAATTTATTTTGTGACAATTGGGCACTATCAAAGTATTATTGTCTGTAATGTAACTCCATTAATTTCACTACAATTGGATAAAGCATATAGGAACAGTGTAATCTAAGTGTCATTTAAAGGTTCTTTCTTTCCTTCTATTATGCAATTACTTTTTTAATAACAAAAAGGTGCTGTTGCAAATTAGTTATTAAAGGAGATATGCAATCACAATAAAATTCTGAAGCATATTTTAAATGCATAATTATAAAAGATAAAGTAAATATTTCTTTAAAATCTATTACAACTTTTGTAATGGGCTGATGTAATTTTCTGAAATAATTAGAAACAATTGCTGCAGGCTCAAAGAATAGGAGCTTATCTTTGACATTATACATCAAGTGAACCTATTCTGTCATTTCTACGAAAGGTCAATTTCTGCCTCTAAGTTCATTAAGAGTAATTTAAGGGGGTACTAAATGTTTTAGCAAAGCTAAGCTAAAAAAATCAGATAGCTAAAGTGCTTAGGCCAGGAGTGTACACTGTTAAATAAATCTTACTGTGAGTTTAACTGCTAAAATCAAATTAGATTCTAGATTAGACAACTGAAATGGACTATCATTGAGCAAATTTTGTATATTTAGAGTAATAGGATTGATTCTATCTTTTCAAATAATCTGTCTCTCTATCTTTTCCAGGAATCATCTCCAGGCTTTCCGAGTGGGTTGCATTTTTAGCATTAACCAGATAATAATAAAATCATTCTTTTTGTATGTTTATGTATATATGAAATATCATCTGAGAAAACAAATATATTGATTTTAAGTTACACATTGGAATTATCAAAACTATAATTAAACTAATTTTATTAAGTGGTTATATTTACTATATTATAGTCTTATAAAATTATTTCAAAAACAATGCAAAAGGCGGATTTTTTTTTTTGCCTTACAATTTCCTAAAGATACTTTACTTTAACTCTCTTTTATTTTTTTCATTAATTTATTTGTTTACTTTTAGTTTACAAGATTCAGTTCCACAATCCCTTGAGTTTCAAATTTCCTCTCCCTGCCCTCCCATCCCCTGCCATGACACCATACAATCAAGTATAGGATCTGCAAATACTTTCACATTAGACATTAGTCAGATTATAAAGAAGGACTGTATCAGATGGAATGAACAATGGGAAAGAGGCAAAAAAAAAAAAACAAACAAAAAAAGAAAAAAATAAACAGGTAGTTTGCTTCAATCTGAATTCAAACTTAATTCTTTCTCTGCATATAGAAATCTCTCTCCATCATGAGTATTTTGGGGTTGACTTATAACCCTGCATTGCTGAGAAGAGTCCAGTCTATCAAAGTTGGTCATCAACCATACATTGTCTGTAATTGTGTATAAATCTCTCCTCATTCTACTCTTCTCACTCAGCATCAGTTTGTATAAGCCTATCCAGGTAAATATGAAATCCATCTGCTCCTTACTTCTTATAGCACAATAGTATTCCATTACATGCATATACCACAACTCATTTAGCCATTGCCCAATTGATGGGCACCCCCTTAATTTCCAATTTTTACCACTACAAAAAGAGTTAATATAAATATTTTTGTACATAAGGGTCTTCCTCCCACTCCTATTAACTCTTTGGGATACAAGCCTAGATGAGATATCACTGGGTAAAAGGATATAAAATGATTTATAGCCCTTTGGGCATAATTCCAGATTGCTCTCCAGAATGTTTAGATCATTTCACAACTCCACTAGCAATACATTAGTATTCCAATTTTCCCACATCCTCTCCAGCATTTGTCATATTCCTGTTTTGTCATCTTAGCCAATCTGACTGGTGAGATGTACTTGAGAGTTGTTTTGATTTGCATTTCTCTAATCAATAGTGATTTAGAGCATTTTTTCATATGTTTAAAGATATCTTTCATTTCCTCCTATGAAAACCGTCTGTTCATATCCTTTGACCATTTATCAATTGAGGAATGACTTGTATTCTTATAGATTTGACTGAACTCTCTATATATTTTAGAAATGAGGCCTTTATCAGAGACATATGTTGTAAAAATCCTTTCCCAATTTCCCACCTCCCTCCTAATCCTGGTTACATAGGCTTTGTTTGTACAGAAGCTTTTCAATTTAATTTAGTCAGAATTATCCATTTCGCATTTTATAATGCTCTCTAATTCTTGTTTCATCATAAAGTCTCACCCTCTCCATAAATCTGACAGGTAAACTATTGCTTGCTTTCCCAGATTGTTTACATTATCAGCCTTTATACCTAGATCATGCAACCATTTTTCCTAGGGAGTTCACTGATGGCTTGTTCGATTTCTTTTTCTGAGATGGGTTCATTTAAGTAATTTACTTCCTCTTCAGTTAATTTGGGCAACTTGTACTTTCGTAAATTTTCATCCATTTCACTAAGATTGTCAAATTTATGTGCATACCATTGGGCAAAATAATTCCTTATTATTGTTTTAATTTTTTCTTCATTGGAGGTAGATTAACCCTTTTACATTTTTGATATGCATAATTTGGTTTTCTTTTTTTTATTATATTGACTAAGGATCTATCAGTTTTAGGTTTTTTTTCATAAAACAAGCTCTTAGTTTTATTTATTAATTCAATAGTTTTCTCAATTTCAATTTTATTAATCTCTCCTTTGGCTTTCAGTATTTCTAATTTAGTATTTAATTGAGAATTTTCAATTTGTTCTCTTTCTAGCTTTTTCAACTGCATGCCCAATTCATTGACCTCCATTTTCTCTAATTTATTCATGTGTGCACTCAGGGATATAAAAGTTCCCCTGAGAACTTCCTTTGCTGCATCCCATAAATTTTGATATGTTGACTCACTATTGTCATTCTCTTGAATGAAATTATTGATTGTTTCTATAATTTCTTGTTTGACCCACCCATTCTTTAGGATAAATTATTTAATTTCCAATTAGTTTTTAGTATATCTTTCCACAGCCCTTTCTTTCATGTGATTTTTATTGCATCTTGATCTGAGAAGGATACATTTAATATTTCTGCCTTTCTGCCCTGAATTGTGAAGTTTTTTTTTTGTTTTTTTTTTTTTTTGCCTTAGTACATGGTCAGTTTTTGAGTAGGTATATACTCTAAACCACTAAGAAGAAAGAATATTCCTTTTTATCCCCATTCAGTTTTCTCCAGAGATCTATCATATCTAGCCTCTCTAAAATTATATTGACCTCTTTAACTTCTTTCTTCTTTATTTTGAGCTTAGATATATCAAATTCAGAGAGGGGGAGATTAAGGTCCCACACTAGTATAGTTTTGCTATTTCTTTCTTTCTCTAATTCCCTTAACTTCTCCACTAGGAATCTGGAGACTCTTCCACTTGGTGCATCTATGTTAAGTAATGATATTACTTCATTTTCAATGGTGCCTTTTAGCAGGATATAGTTTCCTTCCTTATCTCTTTTAATTAGCTCTATTTTTGCTTTTGCTTTATCTGAGATAAGGACTGCTACCTCTGCTTTTTTTTTTTTTAATTTAGCTGAAGCATAATATATTCCACTCCAGCCTTTTACCTTTACCCTATGGGCAACCCTTTGTTTGGAATGTGTTTCTTGTAGACAGCATAATGTAGGATTATGGTTTTTAATCCATTCTGCTATCTACCTCTGTTTTATGGGAGAGTTCATCCCATTCACATTCACAGTAATGATTACTTTCTCTTTCCCTACATCCTATTCCCTCCCCTGCTTATGTTTTTGTTTCTTCCTTCTCCCTTCCCCTCCTTAATGGTTTTCCTTTTGACCACCACCTCCCTCAGTGTTCCCTCCCTGTGACCCTGCTCCTTTACCTACCCTCACCCCTTACTGCTATTTTCCTCCCTTCCAATCCACTGCTTTGATCCCAAAACAATGAGAGCAAATTTCATACAGTGCTCCTCTCCCTCCTCTTTTTCCTCTATTTAATGATGTTTTGTGTCTTTTCACATCAGGGTCTTACACTTAATTGATTATGTTGATCCCTCTTTTAACCAGAACCAGTTAGAATAATGTTCAAATGATGTTCCTCTCCCTATTTCCTTCCCCTCTACTATAGTATATTTTTATGGCTCTTTGAATAGCATAATTTACCTTTTTCTGTCTCATCCTTTCCCTTTATCCCATTACAGTCCCTTTGGACCCCTTAGTAAGTTGTTTTTTTTTTTTGTTTGTTTGTTTGTTTTTTTATCATCAGATTAGTTCATTTATACCCACACCCTCTACCTATGTATGAGCCTTTTAAAGGCCATGATAATCATATAAATTTCATTAGTGACACTTATCAGCTTCAAATATAGGGATGTAAACAGTTTGGTCTTATACTATCCCAAGTTATGTGCATGTGTGTGTGACTGTGCATGTGTGTATGTTTTCCTTGTTTACCTTTTTATGTCTTTCTTGAGTCTTGTAATTGGAGATCAAACTTTCCATTGAGCTTTGGCTTTTTCATCAGGAAAGTTGGCAAGTCCATTATTTCATTAAATGGCCATCTCCTTTCCTGAAAGATTATGCTCAGTTTTGTTGGGTAATTAATCCTTGGTTGCAGTCCTAGCTCTTTTGTCTTACAGATATCAAATTCCAATCCCTCTGATATTTTAACGTGGAAGCTACTAGGTCCTGTGTAATCCTGACTGTAGTTCCATGATATTTGAATTGTTTATTTTTGGCTGCTTGCAATATTTCCTCCTTAATGTTGTAATTCTGGAATTTAACTACTATATTTCTTGGAGTTTTCAAATTGTGATCTCTTTCAGGAGTAGTCTGGTGAATACTTTGGATAACTATTTTACCTTCTGATTCTAGGACTTCAAGAAAGTTTTCTTTGACAATCCCTTGGAGAATGTTGTCCAGACTATTTTTTGCATCATGGCTTTCCAGTAGACTAATAATTCTTAAGTTATCTCTCCTGGATCTATTCTCCAAGTCAGTTGTTTTTCCAGTGAGATATTTTACACTTCCTTCCAATTGTTCAGTCTTCATATTTTGTTTGATTGACTCTTGGTGCATCATAATGTCCTGAGCTTCAATTTGACTGAATCTGATTTTTAGTGAAATGTTTTCTTTGGTTAGTTCTTGAAAGTCCTTTTTTAGGGAGGCATTTTCTCCAATTAGTTGACAAATTTTACTTTTTAAGGGTTTTTTTTCTTCAATGAGATGCTTTTCTAATTTGTTCAGTGTATATTTAAATTTATCTCCTACCTCCCTAAATTGCCTTTAAAAGCTTTCTTGAGCTCCTTCAAGAATGCTTTTTGGGCTTGAGACCAGTTCACATTTCCATCTGTGGTCTCAGGTGCAGACCTAGAGTCTCCTGAAAGTGATTCTTCTCATTCAGAATAATAGTACTCTATTGTCCTTGGTCTTGCCTTTACAAGTTGCTCCTGGTCCATTTTAATTGCCTATTTCCTGTCCTTTAAAGTGTATTTCTGCTCCTGTGCTACAGAGGGCTCTGACCCAAGCTTCTCAGCCTGGGAGCTAAGTTGTTGTTGGCTTTGTGCGCTATAGCCTCCGAGTTTCTAGATTGAGCCCAAAGCCCAGGCTATCAGTGTTTCTGCTGAGTTTCCCTGAGGCTCACAGAGTAATCTGTCTGGCTGCTTCAGATTTCTGCCTCTATACCCCTGGCTACAATTCAAGCAGGCTTTTGATGTTCAGGTAAGGTAGGGTTTGTTGAGACCCCTCCTGCTCTTCTCTTCAGACTCCTTACTGTCTCAGTTATACCCTTTCTCAGTGATACTAAGTTTCAGTCTATTTTTTCTATTTCAGGATTTTACTCTGGGTGGGACATTTATCTCTGAGTTTTCTTGGTCAGGGAGGGGAAATTGGAGCAGCCAAAGTTTACTTTGCCATCCTGGTCCCTGAAAAATCAGGCCGGTGATTTTTAAACTTCCACCCTGTGGGATGACACCCCCAGGAGAAGCTGTTATCTCTGCTTTGGGCCCTGAACTTTCCCTTACCCAGCTCTGAAGAGCTGTCCTGTGGTGAGAACCTGGTGATATGGCTGCAAATCACCTTTGGGGTGGGTAAGTCTGCTGGCTGGGGCTCCTTCTCAGTCTGCTTTCTAGTCTGTGATGGTGCAGCCCCCATGTCCTACTTGCTTCCCCTGCCCGGACTTATGTGGGTATGGGAGAGAGCATATTGGAGGAAGCAATGTCTTGTGGGATCTAAAATTTGAGGTCTTAACATTAAATGTTTCAAATATATATAAATACTATTATTAATACTCATTTGCTTATAATTGGGAGATAAGATGTGCAGGCATTGGGACACAAAGATTCACCTTCCTCTAATGGAAAAGTCAAAGGGGGTATGGGAGAAGGTATGGGAGAGAGCATATTGGAGGAAGCAATGTCTTGTGGGACTGCTATTCTGGGAGGTTGGGTAGGGGAATAACAGGGGGAAAATGATTGTAACTCAAAATCTGGTGGAAATGAATGATGTAAAACAGAAGTTAATAAAGCATTTGCTTAAAAAAATAAAAAAAAAACTAAAAAAAAAACTGAATTTGCCAGATGGAAAAAGAATCTCAAAAGCTCACTGAGGAGAATCATTACTTCAGAATTAGACTGAAGCAAATGGAAGCTAGTGACTTTATGAGAAATCAAGATACTATTAAACAGATACAAACAAAGGAAAGAATAGAAGGCAATGTGAAATACCTCATGGGAAAAACCACTGACCTGTAAAATAGATCCAGAAGAGATAATTTAAAAATTATTGAACTGCCTGAAAGTCATGATCAAAGAAAGAACCTAGAAATCATCCTTCAAGAAATTCTCAAGGAAAATTGCCTGATGTTTTAGACCGAGAGGGGCAAATAGAGGTTGAAAGAATCCACTGATCACCTCCTGAAAAAGATCCCAAAAAGAAAACTCCTAGGAATATTATAGCCAGGTTCCAGAATTCTCAGATCAAGGAGAAAATACTACAAGCATCCAGGAAGAAACAATTCCAGTACTGTGGAAACACAATCAGAATAGCCCAGGACCTGGCACCTTCTACACTGAGGGATCAAAGGGCATGGAATGTGATATTCCAGAGGGCAAAAGAGCTGGGATTGAAGCCAAGGGTCACCTAGCCAGCAAAACTGAATATGATGTTTCAGGGGTAAATATGGTCATTCAGTGGAATAGAGGACTTTCAAGCATTCTTCATAAAAAAACCAGAGTTGAATAGAGAATTTGACATTCAGACACAAGAAGCAAGAGATGCTTGAGAAGGTAATCAAGGAAATGAAATCAAAAGGAAATTATCCAAGTTGGACTATTTACATTCCTACATGGACAAACAATAGCTGTGTTTGATGAAACCTTTCTCATTATGAAAATAATTGAAGAAGTATACATGGCATATGTTCACAGGTATACATGGATAGAGGGCACAGGTTGAATTTGATGGGAAGGGATGATTCTTTTTTTTTTTTGGAGGGCAATTGGGGTTGGGTGACTTGCCTGGGGTTGAGCGGCTGGGTTTTTGTTTGTGTGTTGGGTGTCTGGGGCCGGATCCGAGCTCGGGTTCTTCTGGATCCAGGGCTGGTGCTCTGCTCACTGTGCCACCTAGCTGCCCCAAGGAAGGGATGATTCTTAAGGGGTGAAGTCAAGAGGTGAGAGAGGAAAGTGGCAAGAGGAGATGGAGAGAGACAGGGTGGGGTAAACTATCTCATGTAGAAGAGGCAAGGGGAAGTAGTTGCAGGGGAGGGGAATAACAGGAAGGCAAAAAGGCAAAAACATATTCTCATTGAAGTTGGCTCAAGGAGAGAATCACATACATACTAAATGGAATATCTTACCCTCACTCTCTTGAGTAGGGGAAAGGGGGATGAGAGGGGGGATGATGGAGGGGAGGGCATTCTGGGGGGAGGGGAGGTTGGAAGCACCTGCTATCAAAGAGGGACAGGATCAAAATAGGGAATGGACCACGTGGGAGGTGAGACGGGTGGGAGGGAAATATAAGCAGTCTTTTTCAATATATCTACTATGGTAATGTTTTGCATAGCTATACATGTACAACACATACTGAATTGTTTATCTTCTCAGAGGGAGTGGGTGACAAGGGAGGAAGGGAATGGATCTGAAAATCGAAGTTTTAAAATTAAATGTTTCATAAGATGTCCAGGCATTGGGGCTCAGAGATTCACCTTGCCCTAATGGCAAAGTCGAAGGGGATATAGGAGAAGATATGGGAGAGAGCAGATTGGATGAGGGGATATCTAGTGGGACTGCTATTCGGGGGTGGTGGGTAGGGAAAAAATAGGGGAAATTGTAACTCATAATCTGGTGTAAATGAATGATGTAAACCAGAAGTTAATAAAGCATTTGTAAAAAAAAAAAAAAAGAAAAGAAAAGAAAAGAAAAAAAGAAAATGTCCACTTTGGGGGGCTTGTACCTCCATAGACTTAATGGTTCTTTGGTATGGTATCCTTTGGTGATTGTCAGACTCCACTCAGTCTGGTCTTTATGAACAAAGACCTCTAAAAACATGAGTTCACCAGATCAAAGGGGCCATGTGATAGGACCAGTATTTTCCTGAAATACCTTCTATAGGCTTCTCTGATAAAGCTTCTTTTTGCTTTTTTTTTTTTTGAGGGGAGAAGGTAGGGCAATTGGGGTTAAGTGACTTGCCCAAGGTCACATAGCTAGTAAGTGTTAAGTGTCTGAGGCTGGATTTGAACTCAGGTCCTCCTGAGTCCAGGGCTGGTGCTCTGTTCACTGTGTCACCTAGCTGCCCCTAAAGCTTCTTTTCTATGTGAAACCTTATTGGCCTCATATCCTCTGATGCAAATTCCTGGTAGATAGGCATAAAAAAAGTCTCAACCACTTGTAATCTAGGTCTCTCAGATTTGGTGGTTTGGTACCTGAGACCACACAAGTCACCATAACCTACTTTTCTATTGACCAGACACATTATTATTTGGAGATGAGTGAACCCCCACATCCTGAGAAGCTAAGTGTCATTGTATCCTTGTTGAATATTCCTGCTGTATTGATGAAAAAAATAAACTTTGTTAAATGTTTAAAAAAAAGTCAACAAGAAAAAAAAGCATTAGAAATGTAGAATTAGCCAAATAGGAAAAGTCACAAAAATTCACAGAAGAAAAGAAACTTTTTAATAGAATTTTGTTTATTTTTAGTTTATAGCATTCATTTCCATAAGATTTTGAGTCACAAAATTTCTCCCCAACTTTCCCCCACCCAATACCCCCAAAACAGTGATCACAGTGTATAACCCCTCCACTAATTAGCTCTCTCCTATATCTTGCCCCATTCCAACTCTGACTTCCCAGTAAAAATGGATCTCCATACCCCAGTGCCTTTACATCTAATTCCCAAGTTGCATGTAATAATAATAATAATAATAATAACAATTAAACATTTTATTGTAAAACTTGAATTCCAGATTGTTTTCCTTCCTCACTTGTCACCCATCCTTATTGAGAAGATAAGCAATTCAATATATTTTGTACATGCGTAGCTACACAAAATATTTCCATAGTGGATATATTGTGAAAGACTATTTTCCCCTCCATCCTATTCCCCCCCTTTGTTCTTTTCTCTATTTTGACCCTGTCCTTTTCAAAAGTGGGTCCTTCCAAATTCCCTCTCCCCCAAAACTGCCCTCCCTTTCATCATCCCCCCTTTCATCTCCTCCCTCCTACTCTCCTGTAGGGCAAGATGCCCAATTTAGTGTGTATGGCATTTCCTCCCTAAGGCAAATTCAATGAGAGTAAAGTTGACCCATTCCTTTTACCTTCCTGTTCTTCCCCTCCATTGTAATAGTTTCCCCTTGCCTCTTCTACATGAGATAATTGACCCTATTCTATCTCTCCCCATCTCCTCTCATTATGTTCCTCTCTAACTTCTCAATTTCACCTTTTAAATATCACGTCTTCCTATTCAATTGATGCTCTGCCCTCTTTCTCTGTATGCCTGTACACATAAATATACACACTCACATATGTGCTCATATGCACATATACCTGCATACACATCCACACATACATACATACATACATATGTGTGTATATACATACATATATATGTCTATATTGGAAGATGTGTGTATATATGTATGTATGTATGTATGTATGTATACACACATATATTTTTAAGGTGTTATTTTCTTCAGTTAAGTTGTTGACTCTCTTTTCATGATTTTCTTTTATCATTCTCATTTCTCTTCCCAATTTTTCCTCCACTTCTCTTACATGATTTTCAAAATCCTTCTAGAGCTCCTCCATGGCCTATAAGCAGTTCATTTTTTTTTCTTTGAGACTTTCGGTGCAGGACTTCTGACTTCATTGCCTTCCTCCCATTCCTTGCTTTGATCCTTTTTTGTCCCCCAAAAAGGGATCTAAAGTTTGATTACTGTGCTTGCTTTGCTTCCTTTGCCTGCTCATATCCTCACTCAATTACTTAACTCGAGCTCTTTGCCACAGTAGAACTCTGCTTCCAAAGGGGAGAGCTTTGTCACAAAATGCTGGGGTTTCCACAGCTGCCAGAGCTATTAGTTGGGAACAAGAAGTAATATCTTACCCTAAGTCAGACTGTAATCTTGGTCACTACAAAATATGAGTAAAAATCCATTTAATCCTAAGACCATAAGAGCACCTCTGAACTTGAGTGGCTAAGACTCAGCATTCCAAAGAATTTAGCCTGGGCTAAAGGATCTCTTTTTAGAGAGGAAATATTTATTTTAGCTAAGGATCAGAGAACATGCAAATTTTTTGTTTGGGTGTGTATTTGGGAATAAAGCATGTTTTGGGGAATAAAGATTATATATGAGTATATATGTGTTTATATATGTATGCATATACATGCACTCACATGTTTGCATGTGCAAATGTTGATGTATGGATGCCCATATGTATACACACATACATATGCATGTACACATACATGTACATACATGCACACAGACACACATATAGACATAGACAAAGAGATAGACATAGACATAGACATGCACATGTAGAGAGATAGGACAAAGATAGATAAATATATAGAGATAGAGATAGATATATGTTATATATAAGTATGTGCATTTTCCCATTCCTGATCTGATAACCGGGTGTTTTAGTACTTTAGCATTCCTATAAATTCCATAACAAAAGTTTCTAGATTCTAAATTAAAAGAGCAATGCCAGAAATCACACCCCTTTTGAGCAAGAGTTCATAACCTGTCAGACAAATCATCTGAATTCAAAAGCTAAAAAGAAGAGATAATCCACAATCTCCTGCCTAATTTTGTTGTACCTGGTACCAATCAAAAGTCAACATGGGACCAATGAGAAAATCTTGAGTAGTTCCCACAAAAGAAAAGTGGGGAGTAACCTCTGATGGAGAATATATACCACAACCACATAGTTGGCAGAATCGTTACTCCTGGCAGAGGTTACATATCCAACAGTCAGCACATACTTTGTGAAGACACTGACAAGGAGACCCAGCAAAAGAAATGCAATGACATTACTAGAAGACATCAGTGGCCTTGAAACATTAGAGTTATTAGTTGTATATTTATATCTTCCTGCTGTCATGTTTGCATTTATAGGAGAGTATGTAACAGAAAACAGCAAAAAATATGGATGCTTTTCTTATTTGAATTTATGTATTTCAATGCCTTTTATGTGAATTAATATTTTATTTTTGTTCCCAGCAAACTAGTAAAGGTAAACCTTTTATGGAGAATCCACTCTGTAAATTGCAGTTGTGGCTGGGAGGTTTTTCTTAATTTAGCTAGGAATGGGGGACCACTTAAATAAAGGCATAGAGGATGGAGAAGGGATTGAGAAAAAATTATTTCTCTCTCATAGTATTAGCCAATTACTAAAATTGGGGAGATTCCAGCATTTTTGTGTACTATTTCCTTGTCCAATCTCTCCAGGAAGTGGCTGCTAGAAGATAGGATTAATATTCTCCTACTTCTGAGTACATCTACTTCACCCAACTAAATCAGACTTCAGATCTGTAGTGAGACTCTCTTCTTCTCAGGCTAAATTCTTTGTTTAGAATGCCCTAGGTAACTTTGAAGTAAGTGACATAACTGAAATTGGTTTGAATTGGTTTATTTTCTCATTATATTTTCATTATATTTTCTCAATATTCATTCTCTCATTAACTGTTAACAGACCAGAGTTGATTGCTATCCTCAAAAACATCCCTTTTCCAATCAGCACATAAGCCTTTTGTCTACTGTCATCATTGTTTTCCATCTAAGAGAGAGATAGCTGAATAACCATAATTTTATTCATAAAAATACTGACATCATTAATAAAATGAATAAACTACCCAGAAATTAAATCTCTCAATGTTTTTCAACACCACAGAATGGTATATATGGGAGAAAGGAAGTAAGTCGGTTTGTCTGGAATGTAGAGTTCATGAGAGCAAGTAATATACTCCCCATCTGAACAGAAATATGGGGATCAGACTATTTAGAGCTGTAATTCCAAACAGAAATCTTTTTTTTAAGCAATTGGGGTTAAGTAACTTGCTCAAGGTTACATGGCTAGTCATTATTTGTGTGTGGGTGCTCATTTTCTGAGGCCAGATTTGATCTCGGGTCATCCCAACTCCGAGGCCGGCGCTCTTACTCACTGCGCCACCTAGCCGCCCCCAGAAATCTTTTTAAAGTTTTTTTTTAAATAATTTATTTTTATTTTTCAACATTCACTTTTATAAGAGTTTTAGTTTTATATTTTCTCCCCCTCCTTCCCTTTCTCCCTCCTCAAGATGGCATGCAATCTGTTATAGGCCATATATTAAATATATTCCAAATTAGTCATGTTGTAAAGAAGAATTAGAGCAAAAGGGAAAAACCACAAGATAGGAGAAACAAAAAAAGAGAAAATAATGCACTTTGATCTGCATTCAAAATCCATAGATCTTTCTCAGGATATGGATAATATTTTCCATTATTAGTCTTTTTTGAATTCTCTTAGGTCTTTGTATTTCTGAGAAGACCTGAGTCTAACAAAGCTGGTCATCACAAAATGTTGCTTTTATGGTGTAAAAGGTTTTCCTGGTCCTGATCACTTAACTCAGCATCTGTTCATGTAAGTCTTTCTATGTTTTTCTGAAGTCCTTACCCCCCAATAATATTTCATCATGTTCATATAACACATCTTGGTTAGGTATTCCCAAATTGATGGGCATCCCCTAAGTTTCCACTTGTTGACCACCACAAAAAGAGTGACATAAATATTTTTGTGCATGAAGATTCTTTATCTATTTTTATGATCTCTTTGGACATAGTTCCAAATTGCTCTCCAGAAAGGTTGCATAAGTTCATAACTCCACAAAAATGCACTAGTGTTCCAATTTTCCCACATTTTCTCCAACATTTATCATATTCCAGTTTTGTCATGTTAGCCAACCTGATAGGTGTGTTGTGGTACCTCAGACTTATTTTGATTTGCATTTCTCTACTCTAGAGTTATTTAGAGCACTTTTTTTTCATATGACTATTGAGAGCTTTAATTTCTTTCTCTGAAAATTATCTATTCATGTCCTTTAACCATTTATCATCTGGGGAATGGCTTGTGTTCTTACAAATTTAACTCAGTTCTCTATATATTTTAGTAATGAGGCTTTTATCATACACTAGTTGTGAAAAAATGTTTTCCAGCTTTCCGCTTCCCTTCTAATCCTTTTTGGTTGGGCTTTGTTTGTGGAAAAACTTTTCAATTTAGTTCAATCAAAATTGTCCATTTTGCATGTAGTAATGTTCTCCGTCCTTGTTTGCTCATAAATCCTGCTGTTCTCCATAGATCTGAGAGGTAAACTATTCCTTGATCTATTTTCAAACAGAAAACTTTGTATTGATTCTTAGAGGTCTGTTGTAGACTCCCCTTCAGTAAGTTTTTAAACAAAAACTCTACAACCACAAACTGGGGGTGCTTTGGGTAAGAATTTGATTAGATACAAAGCCTCTTCAAACTCCAAGGTATTATTAATCAACTTCTGTAATGGTATAGAGCTATTCACAGAAGCACCATTTTTAAAAAAAGGATACTATGTAAAAGAAAATGATTTACCACACAGATGCTAAATTGTATGATAACTAGTAGTCATGGTAGGCTAATATATAATATTTTCCCATATGTACCAATATGATCGTGTCATTCCTTGTCAGACTCTAAATCCTATTGCTCTAAAGGGAATGTTATTATAACTAATCCTATTAACAATAGGATTAACTGGGATGAAGTATTCACTGGATTTGATCACACAGTGTCATAACACATTATTTTTAAAAGGTTCTCATCATTCTTGTACTTCTGGGCATGGCTGTGGAGTATTAGGCATCCTAAGGAAAATATAGATACCACTTTCTTTCCTAGATGGAAATAAAGAAATCAACACGAACTTCCATGTGATTTAGAAGGACAGAATCCTAGGTTTCTAAAGCTACAGGAGAATTTCAACCACTCAGATGCATTATAACAACTGGAGCCATCACTCTCTTTTTCCCCTTTATACATCCCTCTATTTTTCCCCTTTACACCTAACAAATAATTGATCTATTATGGTAAAAGAGAATATAGTTAAAAATTGGTGTAGCGACAATTTTGATTTTCTTTCTATATATACTTACATGCATGTTCATTGTTCTTTCTAATGTGCTGCCTTACCTAAGAATGAAAGAGAGAAAAGATTTATGTCTTGGGATCTTTGGTTGCAACTGTTGCTCTCATAACATTATAGTCTAGTGGCATTACCTTCACTACTAAACTAACCATTCTTCTCCCTGAAAAAAAATCCATAAATCCTTGATACCTTTTGAATAAAGTTCAAAAGTTTGACATTAAAGAGTCTCAATTTATTAAATTGTTGTTAATACTCAATTACAATTTCACAAACTGCTTATTAAGCTCAGATTATTTTGGTAGCTATTAGGGATATAAAAGTAAAAGATGACCTCATTCTTGACAATTCAATGCTTATATTCTTATACATGTTGAATTTGAAGTGCCAGAGAGACATAAAGGTAGAGATGTCCAATATGAGGTTGTAGTTGTATTGAAATCTGGGGGGTAAAATTAACACATTTTGAAGTGAGGTTCATAGAGGTAATAACTGAGTCTATGAAAGTGAAGTGATTTCATGGATGAATAAAGTATTAAAGGAGAAAACAATAGGAAGGCAACTACTCCAGGGAAGCAAAAAAAAAAATTAAAATGGAACAACCAGAACATGAAACAAAAGCAGACATGCAGGTAGGAGGACCAACAAAAGGCAGTGTTACAGAAATTAAGGGAGAAGATAGTGCCTAGGAAGAGTCATCAAAACTAGCAAATGCTACAAAGTATGAAAAAAGAGACTAGATGCTGGGAAAAAATTAACAATGAAGAAGATAATGGTAATATTGAAGAAGCAGTTTTTACAGAGAAATAGAAAACATTGTTTACAGAATTTAGTGTGGGTTAATAGTTAGAAAGTAGAGACAGTGAATATTATCTTTTTTTCTATTAGTTGTACAGCAAAATGAAAGAGAATATGGAATTATGAAAGAGGGAATAGAAGGATAAACGGAAGAGTTTGGGGAGGTTGTTGTGGGGATAAATTTGCATGGGGAGGAAGGAAACATATTTGGTTTCCAATACTACCCCAAATCAACAAATGATCCCCATCCAACAAGAAGAGTATTGATACTCTTTCTAATAACACAAATCCATAGTTTACAGATAACTCCTAAAACATAGCATCTATCACTACAACTGTCCAAATTCCTTTAGTATTTATCTATGGTGCACATTTATCTATTTCTCTCTCTCTCTTTATCTGCTCTTTATTCTCTCACCAACTTAGTATTTGGATATGTTGTATATGTGTATACACATACATACAAACATACATACATATGTACATACATACATACATACATACATACTGTTGATCTCTAGAAAAGGTTTGGTTAAAGGAGACAGACAAATACTGATATAAAATTACAGCATTTATTTGTTATTCCCTTAAGGCTAGCATTACTTGTACAATAAGTGAAGGACTAGACTCCTGACTGATGAAGAAAAGAATTAGAGAGCTTAAGTATATTTTAGGACTATCCCCATTCAGGGTAGATGAGTTAAACAAATTTATGATCACCTTGATGATTTGATCATTGTATGAGAAAGGATTTTTTAAAAAATATATATATATTTATTTTTAGGTATCAACATTCATTTCCACAAGATTTTGAGTTATAATTTCCTCTCCCCATCTTTCCCCTATGCCCACCTCAAAATATCAAGCTTACTGAATACCCCTTCCCCCAACCTGTTCTATCTTTTATCCTTCCCCTTCAACCCCCCAACTTTCCAGTAGGGCAAGATGGATTTCTATACCACAGAACTTGTATATCATATTTTCCAGTTACATGTAAAAATATTAAACATTTGTTTTTAAGACTTTGAGTTCATTTTTCCCCCTTTTTGTTACTCTTCACCCACCCCCTCTGGGAAGATAAGCAATTCAATTTAGATTGTATATGTATAGTTACCCAAATAATTCCCATAGTGGTTATATTGTGAAAGACTAACTATATTTCCCTCCATCCTATCCTGCCGCCACTTATTCTATTTTCTCCTTTGATCCTATACTTTTTTCAAAAATGTTTACTTCTACCTACCTGCCCCCCTAGTCTGCTCTCCCTTCTATCCTCTCCCCTATTATCCCCTACCCCCTTATTTTTCTGTAGGGTAAGATACCCAATTAGTGTGTATGTTATTCCCTCCTTAGGCCAAATTCACTGAGAATCAGGTTGTCCTATACCCTTTCACCTTCCTGCTCTTCTCCATTGTAAGAGTTTTCTCTTGCCTCTTTTATATGAGATAATTTACCTTAATCTATTGCTACCTTCCTTCTTCTCCCAATAAAATGCTCTCTCACCTCTTAATTTTATTTTTTATATCATCCCTTCATATTCAACTGTCCTGTGCCCTCTGTCTATGTACACATGAATATACAAATGCCCCCCATATATATATATATATATATATATATATACATATTATATACACATACATCCTCCTATGCACACATATATATTTATATATACACATATATTCCCTTCAGCTATTATCATACTGAGAAAAGTTTTATGAGCTACAATTATCATTTTTCCATGTAGGTATGTAAATAGATAAACTTTAATAATTTCCTTACATTTTCTTTTTCCTGTTTACTTTCTCATGCTTCTCTTGCTTCTTGTATTTGAAAGACAAATTTTCTGTTCAGCTCAGGTATTTTCATCAAGCATGCTTAAAAGTTGTCTATTTCATTGAATATCCATATTTTTCCCTGTAGCATTATACTCAGTTTTTGTAGGTAGCTGATTCTTTGTTTTAGTCCTAGCTCCTTTGACCTCCAGAATATCATATTCCAAGCTCTTCAATACCTTAATGTCAAAGCTGCTAGGTCTTGTGTTATCCTGATTGTTTTTCCACAATACTCATTTTTTTTTTCCTGACTACTTGCAGTATTTTCTTCTTGACCTGGAGACTCTGGAATTTGACTATAATATTCCTAAGAGTTTTCTTTTTAGGATCTTTTTCAAGAGGCAATCAGTTAATTCTTTGAATTTCTATTTTGCCTTCTGGTTCTGGAATACCAGGGCAATTTTGCTTGATAATTTCTTGAAAGATGGTGTCTAGACCCTTTTTTTGATCATGCCTTTCAGGTAGACTAATAATTTTTAAATTATCTCTATAAGATCTATTTTCCAGGTCAGTGGTTTTTCCAATGTGATTTTTCACACTGCCTTCTATTTTTTCATTTGTTTAGATCTAATTTACAGTATCTTGATTTCTCATAAAGTCATTAGCTTCCAATTGCTCCAATCTAATTTTGAAGTAGTTATTCTCTTCAGGTAGTTTTTGAAATTCATTTTTTGGGGGGAATCTCCTTTAGCAGGCTGTTGACTTGCTTTTCATGATTTTCTTGCCTTATTCTCATTTCTCTTCCCAATTTTTCCTCTACTTCTCTTATTTGATTTTCAAAATCTTTCTTCAGCTCCTCCATGACCTGTATCCAGTTTATATTTTTTTTCTTGGAAGCTTTTAATGGAGGAGTTCTGACTTCAATGTATTCCTCCTGCTTCATGTCTTGCCCCTCTTTGTCCCTCAAAAAGGATTTTATTTTCTATTTGTGCTTCTGTTTCTTGCTCATGTTGGCAGCCAATTACTTAACTTTTGAGATATTTGACACAGTAGAACTCTGCTTCCAAAATGGAGTGAGCTATGTCCCAAATTTCTGGGGTTTTGCAGCTGGCGGAGATATTAAATTTGTGCCCTCTCTATGGTCCCCACATGCTCTGGTTTACTGGTCACACACCCCAGGACCACCACCCAAGACTGAAATCCAGATCCAAGCAGGTCAAAGCATTATCAATTACCTTCTGAATGGTTGCTTGGTTCCCCTACAATCTGCAGGCCAGGCACCCTGGAAGCAGCCATGTGGTAGTGCCTACAGCTACCATGCCTCCTCTGCTTCTCACTCCAAGGGTAGCAGCCAGACTATGCTCCCTTTGTTTGAAAAAGTTGCACACTTACCTTTTACTTTGTATTTGGCATTTGTGATTTGAGAAGTCTGGTAATTGCTACACCTGTGAGTGATTTACTCTTGTGAAGTCAGATCCAGCAGTTGCTTGTTAGGGGCAGCCCTGAGGCTAAACCAGGGCTCATTTGTAACTGTGCTTGGCTCCCGACACATGGAGATGTTCCTTTCCTGCCAGACTGCTGGGCTTCCTACCCTGGTGTATTTATTTATTCTGTTACTTTGTGAGTTCTGTAGCTCTATAGTTTGTTTAAAGTCATTTTTTTTTACATGTATTGGAGAAGATAGAAGCCAGAGCCTCATGGAAGTTTTGTTTCTACTGTGCCATCCTGACTCCACTCCCTGACAGGAATTTCCTTAATTGTATAAATGGTAAATAAAAAAAAAATGAGCGATAACAAAGCATCAATTGCGATTATGATCTGGAATATCTGTGTTTTCTTTACCATTAACATTCTATAACATGGTATATGCCCAGCAAATATTAAGATAAAAAAAAGTCATATTACTTAGGTTAATGCCTGGAGTTGAGGATCTCATCCTTAAGTAGACTTTGTTATTAAAAAATAAATAAACAAATAAAAGGTGTTTTCCAAGAGCAAGATGAAGCTGGGTCTGTTTGGAATTTGTGATCTCTGGATGCCTGTGTTAAATCCTACTCCTAGCCTTATCTGGTCTCTGGAGTGGCTAATAGAGAAATGGAGCCTTTTTTTTTTTTAAATGAGGCAAGGTATTCTCTTTGATTAATTCAGACTTTGACCAAAATATGATATTTAATGATAATAATTTTCGTTATTTTGGTCAAGAACAAATCTTTGAGATTTCATTCTAAGACCAAAGAAGGAATATTAAAAAAAAATCTCCCTTCTTGGTAGCTTTTCCAATACCCCTATCTAGGTTACTTTAGGTTTTTCCCCAATCGATTCCTGAAATAGGGGCCACTACAGATAATAGTTGAACAGTTGGATATTACCAGAAATGTAAGTCAATTGCAATACAGATAAGAGGAGCAGACTGCAAGGGGGATCAAGGTAGCACAATGAGAATACAGAAAACTAAACTAAAGCCATAAAAAGATCTAAGGAAACAGTATTGGGTATGCAAAGGGAGTTCCCAGGGAGGGAGCAGTTCTTTTGTAGGCCTGGTCTGGACTCTTGGGAAAGCTGTCTGCATCTGATGTCATATTTTTCAGATTCCTTAGCTCAGATGTCCAGTCAGGATAATCCACAAGCTAAAGTAGTCAGGCCTGACAGGGGCTCCCAGAAACATATGGGAGCACATACAAACAGTTCAGTTACCCATCCATGCAAGGCTAGGCTCAGACAGTATAACAAGTAGTTCAGTTTTCTAGCCACACATGGCTAGGCTCAAAAAATACAATAATATCTTCCTCTCATTTTAAAAAATTGCATAATTACATTAAGTCAGATACAGATTAAACTTCTTAGTTGGCTCACAATATACTAGTTTTGGAAAGGGAGATTATATGTCATCAAGATAATCAAGAAAATTTACACATGAACCATACAAATTAACTGAATCATTATTATCAATGTTAATTAACATTAATTCCTTGTATCCCAGTGACCTATTCCCAATATTCATTTAAACAGCACCTTTTTTGAATTCCAGAAGCCTCATGTAGTTATAAAATTCAAAAAGGGAGTTTGGCTTTTCTGGTTCAGATCTAGAGGTTACCAGATAATTCTAATTTAATACAAATTAGTACAATGACTTAAAATTGGTTCCCCATTTTTGAAACTTCAGAGAATTTTCAGTTTATTTATAATTTGTTATTTCTAGCCTTACCTAAATCCTAAACTTTGTATAAGAATTCTTAAAATGTGAAAATTTATCCTAAAATGAATTCATCTGCCTTTTAAAATTATCATACTGATACTCTAATAAGGAAGGAATAATTTCAATTTTTCTAATATCATACAATTTTTGTGCAAAAATCCAAACTTGAGATCTTATTACCAAACATGCTTAAAGCTTGAATGTCCATACTAAAAAAAATTTTGGAAGCCAATCTTATATATCTGCATATAGTTCTTAGAGGAATTAGTCTGATCCTGTTGCTTTCCTCAAAGGTCGCTATCATATTTAATTAGATATTTGTAACATTATGTCTTTGCCTTATTACTTGGTCTAATCAGTTCCTCCTTTGAAGGATGTTATCCCTATATTTATTTATTTGTCTATAAAAATAACTTCTTGATAAATTTCCTCTAAAACAAAAAGAGGAGCAATGTCATACATCTTACCAGAAGGAAAACTTCCTTAGTTCTATTGATTCCAGGCATGAGTCATCTCTGATAGGCAATCATGTAGCCACTAAGTGCTGAAAGCAGGGCTAAGGGATAAATAGGTGGTGGTGGAGGGGGTTCCTTTTGAGAAATAAAATACACAATTGGGAAATGGAGTCAGAGAGATCCCGCCTGAGCAGTGTCCAAGGTTGCCTTCAAAATTTTTCCAGGCACAGACAACCACCTTTAGCAGTTTTCAGCCTGTAGCCAACGTCATTCTGTTATAGGCTTTTATGACAACTATCCCTGTAATCAAGCTTAAAATAATATTAAATTGCTGTCCCCAAAGGTCTTAAATAGCAAATTGATATAGACTGGTATCCTTCAGATAAGGCCATCTAAAATTTGATTTAGCTATTAATTATAAAATCAAGTTACAAATGTTCTTGCCTTCCTAAATAATTCTTCACACTCTTTTCAATATAACTAAACCATCTTAAACTGATACAAAGGTATCCAGACCACTATCTAGAGAATGGAGGGGCTTCGATAAACCCCTATTTGTCCCCAAACCTTCTTATCTGCCTTCCATAATTCTAATCAAAACTTTATCTATCTTTCCAAATCTCTCAAACCTATTATCCAGATTATTCTGCCTTCCTTTTTTTTAACCATAAAACATTTTTAACCATAAAACAAGATAGCTCATAAGTTATTTTTTCTTTTAATAACACAACTTTGTAATTCTAGTTTAAACAAAGCAAAGAGTTTAATGGCTAAACCCCACAAACTTGTGGATTCATGTCCTTGCAAATTTGTTTATTCTTCCCTAATTATACTCAGTCTGGAAGAGTGAGATACTTAAGGAATCTAAATTTTTCACTTATACATT
Organism: Gymnobelideus leadbeateri; assembly: GCA_011680675.1. Taxonomy (NCBI): domain Eukaryota; kingdom Metazoa; phylum Chordata; class Mammalia; order Diprotodontia; family Petauridae; genus Gymnobelideus; species Gymnobelideus leadbeateri. The sequence goes on from WOXC01003308.1 coordinate 224,491, forward strand.
CAATTACCAGTGTTAACTTTTGTTTGGGCCATGAAATAACCACAAATTCAGATAAAAACAGCAAGATCTCTTCTGCTTTACAATTTATTGCATTAATTTAACAATAATTTGGGGCAGCTAGGTGGCGCAGTGAATAGAGCGCCGGCCCTGGAATCAGAAGGACCTGAGTTCGGAGCCGGCCTCCGACACTTAATCCATACAAACAAAAACCTAGCCCTGTAACCTTGGGCAAGTTACTTAACCCCAATCGCCCTAAAGGGGCGGCTAGGTGGCGCAGTGAGTGAGAGTGCCGGCCTCGGAGTTTGGATGACCCGAGATCAGATCCGGCCTCAGAAAATGAGCACCCATGCATAAATAATGACTAGCCGTGTAACCTTGAGCAAGTTACTTAACCCCAATTGCTTTAAAAAAAAAATAAAAAAAAATTTAACAATAATTCATCTTGAAATATATTACACCTTCAAAAATATAGCACACATGACCTTTCAAAACATCTCTTCTGAAAATATTTTCTTTCTTTAAAAACAGTTGGAATTTATCCTAATGTTAAGAGAAATAATCACTAAACTTTAAAAAAAAATTAATTGGAAAGTTTTAAATGATATCTTTCTTTTTCACCTTAAACAAAAATAAACCTTTAAAATTGGAATTCATTAAATTAAGTGTCCTTGAGTAACAATTCCCAAAGTATTATTAGAGACTAAATTCCTAGATACTTACAGAGTTAGTAGATATCACAAAGTTTAGTTTTAATCAGTTTGCATAACTTTCTGCCCCATGTTCTAATTCTAGATGAAAAATAATATTAGATTTCCCAGTAACCTAACACAAAAGAGCTCATATCTTTTACTGACTAGTTGCTCTGATCACAGAAATTTTTCAATAGAAATCTTAGGACCTTATTTACACAGATAGTTTCTAAGGGCCTTGGCAATTTTACAAAATAAGGATTTAATATGGAGCCCAGGGAGAGGCTGATCTAACTCTCATACATAGTGTAATCAATTAGCAATTTAAGGCTTTAGCATTTAAATGGTATCTTACAAGTTTCATAAATGATGGCAAAAATTCTTAACTGAAACTTCTGTTAAACACATACAAACTTGGATGCTTAAGATTTCCCAAATTGCAATGCCTTAAAATATTACAACATACAGTCAGACTGCCTCATTTATCATTTTTCTGTTCCTCTGACAGTATAATTCTCAATTTCACAATTTTTAGACATCATAAGAGAAATTTTGAAATCAAAACCAATTAATTACCAATCTGATCACCTTAATTCAGGTAGATATGTTTTCAAATTATTTTACACAGACTAACTTTCTTAGTGCCACACAGCCAATCAGCTTATCACAAAAATCATTTACATTCTGGAAACCTTCACATTAACATAAATACATCTTTAGATGGGGAAAGCTTGAAAATGACATCCCTATTTTTTTTCATTTGCTCAATAAGAGTTCTAAAAAATACCTTACCAATTCACCTTGCACAGAGAATCATTCATTTCATCATTAGTAATGTGGAAACTACAACTATATATTTCCATAATAGCCAAAATATTAAATGAAATATCAATAGCATTATTACTTGTTTGCACCACAGATGTAACAGCTTTAAATTATCAAATTTTATAACAAAAAAGCCAATTCACATGCAACGCAATGTAGATAAAAAATTTCAGTAACACCATTCTTACTTCACAAATGTATTTTTTTTTTCAAATTTCACTAGCTAAGGGGACCTTTAGAAACAGAATAAAATTTTAGAAAGAATGAAACATGAAATAATAACATATAAAATAATTGATCCTATCATTCCTGGCATTCAAAAACTACTTCAAAGTTAGAGAAATAATGATGTTGTATCCAATATGTGCCATTCATTATACTAAATATTTTACAATCATTATCCCTTTTTAATCCCATGACACTATTATTTTTCCCTTTAGAAATTAGGAAACGGGAGTCTAGGTTTCCACTACCGGTGCGCGCATGTGTCTCTTTTCGGGTCTTCCCGCTTGCCAAAATGAAGTTTAATCCATTCGTGACCTCAGACCGAAGCAAGAACCGAAAGAGACACTTCAATGCGCCCTCGCACATCCGGCGCAAGATCATGTCGTCCCCACTGTCCAAGGAGCTGAGGCAGAGGTACAACGTGCGCTCGATGCCCATCCGCAAGGACGACGAGGTCCAGGTGGTTTGTGGACACTACAAAGGTCAGCAAATTGGCAAGGTAGTTCAGGTTTACAGAAAGAAATACGTCATCTACATTGAGCGTGTACAACGTGAAAAAGCTAATGGCACAACTGTCCATGTGGGAATTCACCCTAGTAAGGTGGTTATCACCAGACTAAAACTGGACAAAGATCGCAAAAAGATCCTTGAGCGTAAAGCCAAATCCCGACAGGTTGGAAAGGAGAAGGGCAAATACAAAGAAGAAAGCATTGAAAAGATGCAAGAATAAGCTGGTCTGTTGTACAGGTGTAATTAAAATGAGAATGAAGCGTGAAAAAAAAAAAAAGAAATTAGGAAACGGCTTAATCAGAGATAACAAAACTTCCCCTTGTAAAAGAACCAGCAATCCCGTGGCGGAGCAAAGATGGTGGAGTAGAAAAAGCATTTCCAATGTGTTCTGCCCCACACAAGTTTCAAACAATGTGAAAGGGAGCTCCGAACAACTTCTGGAGCCACAGCACCCACAGAATGGCACAGATTAGCTAACCTCCTGCTAAGGACATCCAAGAAGCCCTGCAGGGAGCAGCCAGCGCAGCGCTCTGAGAGCAGGCAGCACAGCTTGCTGGGTACCAACAGCGCAGCTGCAGAGCCAAGCCCAGGTCCTCGGTTTTAGCCCCAGGGTGGCCGGGCCTTCAGCGGGGTGGTGGAACCCCAGAACACCAGCAATTGTGGCAATTCCAGAATCATCAGCACAGATATGCCTAGGACAAAGTGAGAGGTTAGTGCCCAATGGACTTTGGGACCAGTATTTGGGGAACACGTGGCTTCCTCCCCTAGGGGCAAAAAGCTGCTGAAGAAACAGCTGCACAGAAGCCATTTTGCAGTGTCAGTAGTGGCTCTAGCTCCTGGTCTGCGAACTGTAGGGAGATCCAGCAATCAGTCTGGGGGTTAATCACTCTTGCTTTAAACTGCCTGGATCTGGATTGTGGTCTTGGGGGGAAGTTTGGGGTGGGTATCCAACTTGCCAGAGTGGGTGGAGGCTTTACAGAGGCCACCCAACTGGCGGAAGGTGTGAAGACCCCACGTTTGGGCGGAAGCTCCCCTGTCTGGTGGCAGAGTCCTACTATGGCAACAAGCCCAAAAATCAAATAATTAAGTGGCAATATGCCTAGGCAAACGGAACAAAATAAACAGAAAAGTTCAACATTGGACTCCTATTTTAGGGTCAAAGAGGCTCAAAGCATGGAGGAGGACTGTGAGATCAGAACTCCTGCACCAAAAGCCCCAAATGAAAATACAAGATGGCTGCAGGCCATAGAGGACCTTAAGAAGCAGATAAGAGAAGTGGGGGAAAATTTGGGAAGAGAAATGAAAAAGATGCAAGAAAAGTATGAAATGACAGTCAACAGCCTGACTGAGAAAAATAACACCTTAAAAAATAGACTAACTCAAATGGCAAAAGAGGCTCAGAAAGGCAATGAGGAGAACAATGCCTTAAAAAGTCGAATTTGCCAGATGGAAAAAGAATCTCAAAAGCTCACTGAGGAGATTCATTCCTTCAGAGTTAGACTGGAGCAAATGGAAGCTAGTGACTTTATGAGAAATCAAGATGCTGTTAAGCAGATCCAAACAAATGAAAGATTAGAAGGCAATGTGAAATATCTCATGGGAAAAACCACTGACCTGGAAAATAGATCCAGGAGAGACAATTTAAAAATTATTGGACTACGTGAAAGCCATGATCAAAGAAAGAACCTAGAAATCACCCTTCAAGAAATTCTCAAGGAAAACTGCCCTGATGTTTTAGATCCAGAGGGCAAAATAGAGGTTGAAAGAATCCACAGATCACCTCCTGAAAAAGATCCCAAAAAGAAAACTCCCAGGAATATTATAGCCAGGTTCCAGAATCCCCAGATCAAGGAGAAAATACTACAAGCAGCCAGGAAGAAACAATTTCAATATTGTGGAAACACAATCAGAATAGCACAGGACCTGGCAGCTTCTACATTGAAGGATAGAAGGGCATGGAATATGATATTCCAGAGGGCAAAAGAGCTGGGAATGAACCCAAGTGTCACCTGCCCAGCAAAACTGAGTATCTTGTTTCAGGGGAAAATATGGTCATTCAGTGGAATAGAGGACTTTCAAGCATTCTTGATGAAAAAACCAGAGTTGAATAGAAAATTTGACATTCAGACACAAGAAGCAAGAGATGCTTGAGAAGGTAATCAAGGAAATGAAATCAAAAGGAACTTATCAAAGTTGGACTATTAATTCTCAGAATCTGCTAAGATGTTTTTAGCAATATCTAACTTTTCATTGTAATTCCAGGTTGGGCGGACCAGAAACCACAAGGAAAAGAGTTTTATAGATTTGTTTGTTTCCCCAACTGCAGCTTTATGGAAATGTCTGGCTGATTCCTTTAGTTTAGATCTCAAAAGATAACAGACTCTGTCACAGCACACATGATACAAACACAGAGAAACACACATTGACAGACATGTGACAGTACAAATAAAAATACAAAGTCCACATTTAACTATAAAAGGGAATGAATTAGAGGCTTGTTATCATAGGGGACAGAGGAGGCTAAGGCAATGGGACAAGAATAATTCTCCTTAGGACTAGAGTAGGTAGGGGGAAGGGGAAGGCAGCAGAATGGAGGCTATGACAATAGGATGAGAGTAGCTATCCTAAGTACTAGGGCAGGTAAGAGAAGGGCAAGGCAGGGGAGAGGATTATCCTCCCCAGGATTAAAGCCTTTAAAGGAAAGAAGGGAGGAAGCAAGGAATCTGGGTTATCTTTAGTTAACTGAGCACTAGTTCTGACAAATACTTAACTACCACTAACTCCATAACTACTTGTGTAATTTTCCTGAGACCAATCAGTACTCCTGAGGGACATATATAAAGTGTTTAACTGCAAATTTTGATGCTTGCCCTCTGAGCTAGTTTAGGGGAATTTTAGACTTCAACCAAACTAGTGGGAGTTCTTTTTGGAAGTTAGGAATAGAAGAATTTACCAACTTCATCAAAGTCAAGATTCCAGGAAGAATGAATCCTGAGGTGCCTGCATCATTAACTTTGATGAAGTGAGGTGTTGTTCAGCTATTCAGCAGTTCCAATCCAATGTCAAGACACCATTACTGCGAACCTCTAAAAAAAAGGTTTAGTTAAAAGAGACAAATAGTAATATAAAATTACAACATTTATTCCTTATTCCCTTAAGGCTAGCATACTTGTACATGGAGTGCAGGACTAGAGTCCTGACTGATGAACAAAAGAATGAACGAGCTTAAGTACATTTTAGGACCATCCCCATTCATGGTGGCTGAGTCACACAAATTTATGAACCCCAAAATGGTTTAATCATGGTATGAGAAAGGATTTTTCTTAATTGAATAAATGGTAAATATAATAAAAGAAGTGAGATGACAAAGTATCAATTGCAATTATGATCCAGAATATCTGTGTTTTCTTTACCATTAACATTCCATAACGTGGTATATGTCCAGAAAATCTTAAGATAAGAAAAAGTCCCATAACTTAAGTTAATGGCTAGAGTAATGGGTCTCATCCTCAAGGGCCATAAAAGTAGGCTTTGGTAACATAAGGAGAGGTGTTTTCTGAGAGAAATACAAAGCTGGGTCTGTTTGGAATTTATGATCTCTGGATGCCTGTGTTAAATACTACTCCTAGCCTTATCTGGTCTCTGGAATGGCTGACACAGAAAAAGGAGCCTTTTTTTAAAATGAGGCAAGATAGTTTGTTTGAATAATTCAGACTTTGGCCAAAATATAATATTTAATGATTATGATTACTTGTAATGACCATTCTATATGACAATTGGAGGGCACATAATTAAATAGGAAGAAAAAAGAATCCTAGATTACATTTATGAAACTACTTATTGCTTTAGGTTATACCAAGCTTGCATTATAGTACACTCATTTGTTTTATTATCAACATTTTTCCAGTTATTCTAAATGCCTGATAATTATGAATATTAACAATTTTTAAAGACCCAAGATTTTAGGTGACTAAATGTTTACTAAAAAGTAAGCACAAGGTCAGTGTAAGTATAATCCTCCATATTAACACAAGTAACAAATAGTAAAGATATTCAAACAAGTCCTATATGATGACAATATTATATGATCATATTCTTGTTGAGAAAGTCTGGAAATGAATCAGCAGAATAAGATGTAGGATGAAGACATCCTTAGCCTAGGCCTTCTAAAATTGGAGGAACTGTTTTCTTTGTCACTGTTGTTGTAATAGTTGTTAGTCCTTTTTTCTTAAAGAGGACCAATGCCATAACAAAGGTGATGTCTTGATTAGTCAATGAATTTGATTTTGGGGATACAGAGCTGCCTACTTATCAGCTTCACTCTCTCCTCCAGAGTCCAGTGGCAAGACAAAGATCAAGATGACAAGCAAAGATTCCCTCCCTACAGTGAATAATCTTGGCCTAACTAAATTCAGGTGTTTTCTGCCTCTCAGTTTGTTTGAGGCCACACCCATTTAATAACTAGGGCTAAGTGAGAGGTGGGACAAAAGATTTTACTATCATTTTAAGTCATCAAAACCAACACAATGAGCCACAAATGCATGGGCTAGGGATATCATTGGCCATTCAATGTAAACCAAAATGATCTAGGTTTAAAGGCATGATCAAGTATCTCCAGAGTTGTAGTTCAAGAAATCAAAAATGAAAAGTGTGTGGAGCAAAAAGTAAATTGTCCCAGATTTTTAAAAAGAAATAATAACAAAAATAGAAGACCAAGAAGAAATAACAGCATCCCCCAACTTCTGCTTCAGTTGGCAGGCTGTGTGTTCAGAGAGAGGTGATTCCTACTCACAGGTGGCATAACAACAATTAATATAAAATGTTCTAAGATCCTGGTGTACTCCCACAAATACACATAGCAACCATGGGAAGAGTAAGCTTAAACTTAGAACATAATAGTAGTGAGGCACACATATAAGAAATATGTGTGACAAAGTCTAACTCATAAGACCTGCTCTGAAGGTCCTTCACATGTAGAGATTTCCTGCAGAAGTCTTGTTGTTGCAAGGTGTTGACATGTATGTGAATACAATGTAAATGAAGCAGAGCTGCACCAAAGTCTTCAGTGACAGAACTAGCCTATAAACAAGTGACATCTCAGGGAAATGTATTTACAAAGTAAGAAGTAGTCTAAGAGAGGAGTAAGTTTGCAGGGTAAAGTAGGTTCTATGGCATGATAGAGAACATTCTATGGAGATGAGGTCATGGACATTTTTGTCATACCTTTAGTGATTTCTCCTTCTATTTTGTTTGTTTCTTTCCAAATTAGGATCGGATCATAGTTCCATTAACAATGTATTATGATGGCTATCTTTTCATAGGCCTCCACGATTAACTATTTCTAACTTTTATCACCTTTGCCTGTTTTCTTTATATGAGATAAATCCCAAGAACTTAATATTTAACAGTTTCTTTATCACAATATATTCATATAAAAATAAGTACAATAAGTACAATATGATACAACAAGATGTGTGTGTGTGTGTGTGTGTGTGTGTGTGTGTGTGTGTGTGTGTGTGTGTGTGTGTGTGTTTTGGGGCCTGACCTCTCAGGTCTCATTATGTCAGATAGCTAGGAGTCTGTTTTGTGCTCAGCCTGACCTTAGGTTTTTTGGTCCTATTTGGTTATTTTGGAAAATATGGACATGTTCTTAGTTTCTGAAGAATGGACGATAAGGACAGAAGCCCCATTTGGAAGTGTAAGCCATATTCTTTCAATTCTCTTGGCACTAGGAAACTGGGAAAATTTTCAGGTATTTTTTGTGGGCTTTGTTTGTTTGTTTTTTGAGGCTTACTCTCAAACCTTCCTTTATGGAGGAAGGGACTTCCAGGCCCTATGCTTGTAGCTCCCAAAAGTTCACCTTTGGGTTGTCATTTACAATACTGGAAAAAATTTAGTTTCTCTGGAGATCTTAAAGAGGAAAAGTTGGGTTTTTTTGGCAACACTGTTTGGTCTAGGTATAGCCTAGAAGACAATGAATCGTGGCCTGTCTTGGGGACTTTAAAAGATAATAATCTCTTGCAGTTAGAATCATACTGTCACAGAGAAGGAAGATGGATCACAGGTGCCTACTTAATGGCTTTCATTCAACTTACTTAGAACAAAGTTCTCAGGAAAGACTGTGTGATGGTTGAAGCTAAAGCCCCTCCACAGAGGGGTGAGGGGGACCAATTAAATGACCTCTTTTGCATGGCTTTGTTCCCAGTCTCTCCCCCCTCAGCAGCTCCTGCTCAGGTCACTGAGGTAGCTCCCCCAGCCCCTTGGTACCCCAACCCTTTTCCCCTCGGTTTCCCTATTCTTTTCCTCTAGTCCAACACCCATCATTTCCTGCCTCCTATGCCATCCATATCTCCTACTGTGCATCTCCCAGCATGTCACTTCCCCCCTCAGGGATGCCTGCTCAGGTCCCATCCTCTGGTCAGGCTTAAGTGCCTCCTTCTGTGGCCCCTCCCCCTTAGGCAGCACCCATTAAACTCTCAGGCCCTACCTGAGGCAATCATCAAGGTATCTCTTCTTCTGACCCCTTCCACTCCTCAGGTGCCAGCTGATTCTCCCCCTTGCCAGCCACATCCCCCAGCCTTACTGTCTTATCCAGTTCAACCATTACCTCCAGTCACTCTCTCAGAGAAAGTGGGACTTCCAGTATCCCTTCTGAAGCCCCTGTCCCCATTGAACCTTCAGGACTTTTTCCCTTAAGGGAAGAAACTCTGTCATCAGGTGGGAAAACTAGAGTGTTGATAATTCTGTAATCGCCACAGCTTCTGGTGTTCTGGGGTCCCTCCAGCTGGCTGCTGGCCTGGCAGCCCTGGGGCTAAAACCATGCTCATTCAGGCTGGGCTCTGCTCCCAGAGCTCTGCACCGTAGGTTCCCTGAGTGCTGTGCTGTGGGCTCCCAGAGCGCTACGCTGGCCACTCCCTGCAGGGCTGCTGGGCTTACCTCAGTGGGAAGTTAGCTTCTCTGTGTCATTCTGTGGGTGCTGGGGCTCCAGAAGTTGTTCAGAGTCACCTTTTACATGGTTTGGAGGTGGATCTGGGGGGAGACCACCTTGGACTTGCTGTTTCTACTCCACCATCTTGGCTCCTGAAATGCAGTTCTTATGCCTTCTAACAGGCAAAGTGCCATATGGTCTCTCTTTTCTCTTTCCTCCCAGATATGATAATCCCATCCTGGGTCACTAATGGGGACAGTAGCTGTTCCTGGGGGGTATTTCTGGGGTCATTGCTAGCCAAACAATCCCCAATTTTTTTGGCTTGTTCCCAGATTCTCCTCTTCTCCCCAGTGGAACAACAGGTAGAGAAGAGGATATGCAAGTCACCGCAAGAAAGCTCAAATTTCAGGGATAAGTCCTGAAAGCCTTGAATAAACTTGGGTTTTTGGAGAATTTACCCAACTTTTCTTAAATTTGATTGAGATCTGAAGTGGATAATGGGACATGCACTCTAGTTTTCCCACTTATGTCTAAGTTCTCTGTTCTAACCATTTGGTTCTACCCTCCCTTTGACCAGTCAGGTCAGGGGCATTGAAAGGGAAACTACAGGTTGTCTCCAGGCATACCCAGTCCCCTGCCTACTTGAGGATCTGTTGTTTGAACACTCCTTCCTTATGCTCTCCTCTTATCCTGTCCCCTTTTTGGGAAGAGAACTGTTGGTGAAATTGGGAAGCCAATTTTTTCTAGTTAAGCCTCCCATGTTCCCTCAGAAGTGTGGGGGTTAGGTGAGTCAATAGTTGGGATCAGGAAATCCCTGGGTGAGCTTTTCTGCCATGACAGTATTTGTTTAACTCATAGTTCCTAAAGTGTTCCCCCAGAGTGGTTTATATCCAAATAAACCCAGGTCTGGGAGAAACCGCAATCATGAATTGCTATTCAAGGCCCAGACCACCAGGTGAAACCTTTTGAGAATTTGAAAAATAAATTGACCACCACTCCAGCTTTAACAAATCAATAAAAAACCTTTTACTCTCTATAATGATGGAACGAGAGAATAGGCTTTGTGAGTTGTTGCCTGGTTTTGAAAATTATTAGAATCTGTGCCTGCTATTGCTTTCCATGTGGTAAATATCCATGGAGCAATTTAGAAAGGATAGGGATTTTGGCCTTGCCACAGTCATCTTTAACTTATACCAGGGAACTTGTCTTTTCTCTAATTTTTTAGTGCCTGTTTGGTCTTTGTTTGCTTAACCTCTTTCCCAGGTTTGTCTCCTCCAAGGTTCAAGCCATCAACCTCTGGATGACCACTAAGGCTACAAATCTCAGACTGAATCCAAGTTCTCCAGTCCACTGGACCTGGCATCCATGATCTGGAGTCTGACCCCTTGAATGTGAAGCCTGACCCCCTTGAACAGGACCCAGAGAGGCAGGGACAGCTCTACACCCCTTGCCAGCATGAAGCACTTTCAGAACTGAGACCTTCACCCTTTACCCCAAAGGAATTTGGGTCCCATTTGTTTGAGGGGGGAATGATGAGGTATGGGCTCTGGGAGCCCCCTCTAGCTCTCCTTGAGTCCTTGAGGTACAGGCTCTTGAACTCTGATTAAATTGTCTCATTTGATGAGGCATTTGTATGAGGCAATAAGCCTTACATTGTGGCTGAGCCCAAGCCTCTGATACTAGACTTCTCACCCTCTCTTACTAGACTTCCCACCCTTGAGCCTATCAAAATGTAGATCCACCCTGGAACTGGCCTAGCCCACCATTGTTAGTGGTCTCCAGGTGGCCTCCAGCTATTTCCCATCCATAATTACTCATTGACCTCATTAACTCTTCCTGAAGACCTGCCCCCAATTTCTCCTGTAGACCACCCATAGGTTCCTCCCATAGCCTTCTGTGTATAAGACCCTTCTTTATGTTTGTGAGAGTGCCATAGAATAGTGAGAGCACCATAGAATGACCTAGTGCAGACTTACTCTATGTCTAATACAAGCAAACTTTTAATCAGCTTTACTTTTCTTTGGCTTAGAGAAGACTTGATATGAATTCATTCGGCAGGACCATCAGAGGAACCCTAACCCTCTATGGGAAACTCTTCATGAGGGGGGAATGAAGAGGTATGGGCTCTGGCAGTCCTAATGCAGTCCTTAGGATGTGAACCCAGGCCAGTTGCCTATTTTTCAAAACAATTAGACTCTGTGGCTGCAGGATGGCCTGCATGACTCCAGGGAGTAGCTTGCTACAGCCATTCTTATTGAGGAAACCTCTAAACTTACACTTGGTCAGCCCCTGGAAGTTCTAACTCCCCATAGAGTTCAGAGCATCCTGGAAGTAAAGTGCCACCAGTGGCTGGCAAGTGGCTGCCTTGATCTTAGATACCCCTGACCTAACTCTTCAGGTAAGCTATACACTTAACCCAGCAACCCTCATCCCAGACAGTGCCCACTCAGATATCTTGGTTCATGATCATGAGGAGACCAGGGACTGTATTTATGATAGTTGAGCTCATTTGAAAGATTTTCCTCTCCTGAAACCCAAAGTAGTCTGGTACACATATGGTTCAAGCTTTATTGAAAAAGGGGTCAGGAAATGTGGATATTCAATGGTCAGCCTTTACCAAACCATAGAAGCCAAACTCCTGCCCTCTGGGACCTCAGCCCAGAAGGCAGAATTGATAGCATTCACCAAAGCCCATACCTCATCAGACAGGTCCATTAAATAAGTACTTTCAAGTGATATAATTTGGAGATCTGATTAACTGAGTCAGGTTCCTCTACTTTTACTTGTAGTAGTCATATATGTCACCAATGGTTGGACACCAAAATCTAGGCTAATGTCTGATTTGCTCATCTGAATCAAATAGTTTTCTGCATTTAATAATATTCTTTCTCAGTATTATAGTAAATAGATTACAAATGAAACTACTCTATATGCAAATTTGAAATAATTCAAAAGCAGTATCTGTTGACACAACTGCATATGGTGCACAGTTATGCCATTTCATTTATTGTGTAAGACAATAATACTTATTTTTGTAGAGGAATGATGAGGTGTCAGTGGCAGTGTATAGAACATTAAATAGGCTCATTATTTACATTCCATAAAGGCCAGACATGCCTAAATCATTTAAAAACACATCTGATTAAGTCTCATTGCCTCTTAAAGACAAACTAACTTCCCAACCCTCTTAATCTATGGTCATAGACATACTGAGTCTATTTTTGTTTTTAGAGCACTTAAATAAAAGCAACCATTTCTTCCTATATTCCAGAGTCTACCAAAGTTATTCTTAACACAAGGGCAGAATTGTTTTACTATGGTTAGAAATAGAGAAGTAAACCTTTCCATTACTTCATTTTCCTATTTCTGTTTGAGAAATCTACAAAGAAAAAAAATAATTCACATGTCTATAATTATAATAATTGTAAACTCTTCTGCCACAGTCCTATGTAAGTAAATAGTAAAAAACATTATTATTTCTCTATTTTGCAGATGGATATTTTTGAGGTTTAGCCAGGCTACTTGACTTATCTCCTACTTATCTCTCACTATTGAATTGCTTAGGAAGTATTTGAACCAATATATCTTAATATCAAGATGGATTCTTACTTGATTATATTACACTGATTCTCAATAATACTAATAACTCAGATTTATATAGTGTTAAAGGCTTATACATTTCTTACCTTGTAAGAACTTTATATGGCAGAGAGTAAAATAATTATTTGGCCATTTTTATGGTCCATTAGACTCAGAGAAATTTGTTAACTTGCCAATTGGTGACCATATGGGTTATGTTTCAGAGGTGGGAATTTTAAATTCTTATAGATTTCCTGTCTCCATATGCCAAGAAAGAAAGAAAAATTCCAAGGAATATGTTTTTTTTAAGGTGAATGAATACATGAGACTTACTTTGGTTGACAGATTCACGCATAGGAAACAATTGTGGTTTGCCATTATATGAAGACATTTAATTCTTTTCAATTGAGAATAAATATTAATCTTTCATGTAAGCTGGTATCTTATTTGATTTCTAAGTTCATGAAACTGGACAAGATGATGCTATAAGTCAACATTGACAGACTGATGATAATAGGGATAAAATTTAGGTCTTTCAAAGTTGCTGCTACAAAATAAAAATAATAATAAAAAAAGATTCATGGGCAGCTAGGTGGCATAGTGAATAGAGCACAGGCCCTGGAGTCAGCAGAACTTGAGAATATGGCCTCAGAAACTTGACACTTACTATCTGTGTGACCTCAGGCAAGTCACTTAACCCCAATTGCCCTGCCTTCCCACCTCCAAAAAGAACAAAACAGGATACAGTTTCTATATATTATCAAAAAGGAGGAATTTAAATGTTAAGGAACAAAAATGTACCACCAAATGGATTCATTTAATTTTTAACAAGGTAGGAAATACATTCACATTTGTGTGTGTGTGTGCATGTGTGTATGTCTATGTCTGTGACTGCATCTCTGTCTGTGTATATGTATCCATTGTCAACCTCTAGAGTTTGGACTAAGAAAGAGAAATGGGATTTATGTTTTATCCATGTTTTTATTTCTTTCAAAGGGGTGGAAGGTATTGCATGGAAGCTAAAGTCTAGAACTGGGTTCCTTAAAGGAGTCAATCTGGAACTAAGCTCCTCTTGAGATTAGGTTACACAATTTATAAATCCTTCCAAGAGGGGTTGATGTCACCTCATCATCATTCACTCCTGGAAAGAAGAAATACCTCTTTTATCACAACACCCTCAACCATTCAAGAGCACTCCCAGCCTTGTGCTATCTACACAGAACTAGTCTCCAGCCAAGCCTAAGCAGAACACAGTTTGTCTTCTGTACTTTAGAGTGAGTTGTTTTCATGCTTGGGTGAGGACTGACTAGGATAGTGAGAGTCAATGCAGTCACATTAACAGAAATGTCCTTCTGAAAAAAATGGAATTTAAAGCTTGGACTTATAAAGAAGGTGGTTGGGTAAAAGCTCTGAATCTCATTTTTTACAGTATATATAAATGCATATTTCTGTGCATATGTATGTGTGCATGTGTAAATATTACAAATGAGTAGTAAGACTGATTGTAACTCAAACTATGTATTATAATTTAAGGTACAATAAAGTTCTTTCCATGAAAAACAAGTTACTGATCATTTGAATTTGTTCAAAGGTTGAGTACATTTCCTTTGATAGAGTATCATAATTTCTTTAAAGAATTTACTAAGTTATTAGTTTGGGACATTAAAGTACAGAGTTGTCTTGATGATTATATGTTCTTTTGCCAGAATCCCTTTCCATTACATAATTCTTATTGTTTACATTGTTCCAAGGTAGCATGTAGCAACAATACGAAAAATAATTGATTTTACTTAAATTTTCATTTGAATAACTAAAAATAAAACATATATCCATATATGTATATCTGTATTTATAGCTGCAATTCACAATTGCCCTACCCAAAATGGTTGGATTCACTGGGAAAAGAAAGCTGACAGATTTAAAGATAATTTCTAGATATTGAATGTATAACATCTTTCTTTCTTTTACTAATTGATAATTTTTCAGCATGTCATTTTTACCAAGAGGAAAATATTGGTATGTTCCTGTCTAATAGAAAGAAGATTGATCCAAATTAAAACAATCTCAGAGTTTATATTAAATAGCTTTAGGAGTCACCCAAGTTATCATTTCTTCATTTTCCACCAATTCAAATTGTAGGTTGAAGGAAAACCTGACAAAAAGCATATATATTTTTTTAGGGTAAGATGTAAAACATATGGATTAGTGGAAACAATAGTCATTTACATGATCATTTGTGTCTTAATGATGGACAATACATAAGTACAGAAAAATGGAAATATGAAATCAAGACTTTTTAATGGAACATAAAAATTGAACAACATGTTTTATATTCTACTTTAAGTATGAAAATAATAAGGCTTACTAAAAGCCACTAGGAACAAAAGTAACCTCTAAGGGAAGATAAAGAAATAGAAGGTTTGGGGCGGCTAGGTGGCACAGTGAGTAGAGTGCCAGCCTTGGAGTCAGAAGGACCTGAGTTTGGATCCGGACTCAGACACTTAAAACACACACACACACACATACACACACACAGACACACACACACACACACACACACACGGGTGATTTCATGTTGTTGCTATTCACATTTTCAATGGAAATCTTTATGTAATATGTCCTTAACTCAGACTGGCTTTATTTAATTATGTTAAATATAGGAAAATATGATTCAATCTTCTTTTTCAGCTGGGCATGAGTAGATTGTTGAACCATGTAGTTAGCTAGCCAAACCAATTCCATAGTTAATATAGGCAAAATAATTATTTTGACTACTTTACAGTTACAAGGGAAAGGTTCCACCTCTCCAGCCCAATTAATATAATTGTAAAGAGCACAAATTGCATTCACAAAATATAAAATACATGTTGAGAAAATTTCTTACAACTCCACAACATCATTACGTATAATTAAGTTTTTCTTAAATATATATAAAATATATATTCATTTTTACCCTGAACTTGACAAATATTTTAAAAATTTAGATTCCCATACATAAATTAAAACAAAAATAATCACAAATGAAATCAGGAATCTGTTTTCTATATAGCTTCCTTCTCATTTTATGTATGTTATGAATTCAACATGTAATTTTCAAAGTTTTTCTATTTATGTTCTTTTTAGCCTTTCTTTTCTTCTTCGTGCAAAAATGTTCCAATGATCTTCTTTTCTTTTATTTTTGGTAACCTGCTTATTGCCTCTCTCCACCTCCAAATAAATAAATAAATCCTTGCAGCAAATATGCCTATTTTGCGAAACAATTTCCACACTGGTCTTGTCTGAAAATCTACATCACACTGTGCACCTTGAGTCCATTAACTCTGACAGGAAGTGAGGACCACTATTCTTTATCTATCCCCTGTAATCATGATTGGTAATTTTATTTGTCAATCTTTTCTTCTCTCAGTGCTGTATGCTGTTAAAGGATTATTGTTATTGTATAAATTGTTCTCTGATTTTCCTCACTTTATTCCAAAATCAGTTTATACAAGTCTTCCCAATTTTCTCCTTTTTTGCCACCTGATGGTGGAATAGTTTTCCATCACATTCATTAATTATAATTTATTCAATAATTAAAACAGTCATTGCACAATGTGGCTGGTAATTTGTAGAATGTTCTCCTGGCTCTGCACATTTCACTCAGCATCAATTCATATAAGTTTTTACAGGTTTTTCTGAAGTCTACTTGCTCATCCTTTCTTATAGCACTTTTACTTTCTTATAGTATTTCATTCCATTCATATATGACTTGCTCAGTCATTCCACAATTGATGAATATTCCTTCAATTACTAATTCTTTGCCACCACAAAATAGCTATTATAAATATTTTTCTACATTTTTGGTAGATTGACTAGTATGGCACTAAATATGGAAATTAATTTAGGTAAAATTAGCATTTTTATTATATTAGCTTGGTTTACCCATGAGCAACTGATGTTTTTTTTTTTCTTCCAATTATTTAGATCTGACTTTATTTGTGTGACATGTGTTTTGTAATTGTATTCATATAGTTTCTGGGTTTGTTTTGGCATGCAGACCCATAAATATTTTATTACTACAGTTATTTTAAATGGAATTTCTCTTTCTACCTGTTGCTGTTGGGGTTTGTTAGTCATATATATAAATACAAATGATTTATGTAGGTTTATTTTATATCCTACTACTTTGTAGGACATAAACTATTTTTACATGATTCTCTAGGATTCTTTAAGAAGACCATCATATCACCTACAAAGAATGATAGCTTTATTTTTTCCTTGCCTATTCCAATTGCTACAATTTATTTTTCTTTTTTTATTGCTAAACTGGCACTTCTAGTATCATATTGAATAACACTGGTAATATTGGATATCCTTGCTTCATCTCCAATCTTATTGGAAATACTTCAAGCTTATCCCCATTACTTATGAGGCTTGTTGATGACTTTTAACTATAATTTTAAGGAAAATTCTATTTATTCTTAGGCTCCCTACTGTATGGAATGGGTGCTGTATTTTGTCAAATGCTTTTTCTGTATCTATAGAGATAATTGTATGATTTTATTTAGTTGTTGATATTGTCAATCATGCTAATAGTTTTCCTAATATTGACCAGACTCACAGTCCTGATATAAAACATACCATGTCATAGTGTATTATCCTCTATATAAGTTGTTTTGATCTTTTTGCTAATATTTTACTTTTTTTATATCTCTATTCATTAGTGAAATTGGTCTAAAATTTTCTTTCTCTGGTTTGACTCTTCCCAGTTTAGGTATCATGACCACATTTGTGTCATAAAAAATAATTTAGTAGTACTTCCTTGCCTATTTTCCAAAATACTCTATATAGTATTAGAATTAGTTGTTAAATGTTTGATAAAATTCACTTGTAAATCCATCTGGCTCTGGAGACTTCTACTGAGGGAGTTTGCTGATGGCTTTTTAAATTTCTTTTACTGAAATGGGGCAATTTAAGTATTTTTTTCATTGTCAGTTAATCTGAGCAATTTATATTTTTATAAATATTAATCCATTTCACTGAAATTGTCCAATTTATTGACACACATTTGGACAAATTAGCTCTTATTTTTTTGTTTTCCTCTTTGTTGGTGGTGAATTGACCCTTTTCATTTTTTTTTTTAAAGCAATCGGGGTTAAGTAACTTGCTCATGGTTACACGGCCAGGCATTATTTATATGTAGGTGCTCATTTTCTGAGGCCAGCACCGATCCCAGGTCATCCCAACTTCAGGGCCAGCACCCTTACTCACTAAGCCTACCATCCCGACCCTTTCCATTTTTTATACTAGCAATGGTTTTCTTCTTTAAAAAAAAAATCCAATTAACCAATGGTCCATCTACTTTATTTTTTCCCTAGGACAAGATCTTACTTTTATTTATTAGTTCAATAGTTTTCTTAATTTCAACTTTATTAATCTCTCCTTTCATTCTCAGAATTTCCATTTTGTTATTTAATTGGGGATATTTAATTTATTCTTTTTCTAGCAATTTTCATTGCATAACTAATTCATTGATCTCCTCTTTCTCTCTTTTATTCATGTAAGCATTTAGAGATTAAAAAAAATCCCCTAAGAGACCCTTTTGCTGTATTTGTTAATTTCTGGTATATAGTCTCATTATTGTCATTCTCTTGCATAAAGTTATTGATTGTTTCTATGATTTGTTGTTTGATCCACTCATTCTTTAGAATTAGGTGACTTAGTTTCGAATTAATCTTTATCTTTAGTCTATCTTTTCATGGCCCTTTATTACATGTAATTTTTATTGCATCATGATCTAAAATGATGCATTTAATATTTAATATTTCTGTTTTTCTGAAATGGATTATTGTAAAGCCAAGAATGAGCAGCTTTCCAGAGGACTGCTGCTGTGAACAGCTTTACGATTCTGATCACATAAGTATAATGAACTTTCTATTTATTCAGCGGTAAACTAAAGCAAAACATTCACAGAAACCAATACAGCATTCACAATGTTAGAACATAATAACTTATCACCAAAGTGGCCACATAGTTTTAAACAAAAGAAATCATTCAGTATGTCCTTAACTTAATCATCCTTAAGGAGCAAGCCTCCTCAAGGGACACAAAGTACTAAGGTCAAAGCTCTCCACCCCTAGGTCGAATTGTCTTAATCTCTCAGTCAAAAAGTCTTCTTTTTTCTTGATTAGAGATTAGTTTCCAATCATTTTTAACTCAATCATCCTTAAGAGATACAAGGTACAGAGTACAAGGTTCTCTCACTCCTAGGCCACATTGATCATGATTTTCTCAGTCAGTGTTAAGTACCCAAGGATAGTTGTTTTCATAGTGATTCAAGGCTGACTCCCTATTTCCATGGTCCTCATCCATGGGTCCAGCTCCTGCCTGCATCTACCCCATTGTCACCTGAATTCACAGGTAGATGGCTTTCAGCTCCTCGTCTAGCTCCTTGTGCAGTTCCATATTGAAGCTCACAGTGTACAGTCTACCTCAAGTCCTTCACAGTTTCTGTTTCTGGGAAGATAAAGCCTAACAGAGTCACAATAACATCCATGCACATTGCTGGCACAATCATCAAGTCACTATCTACTGTGAAATTAACACAGACCCACCAACAAGGTCTCAGAATTCAAGACACATAATCTGTAGGATCCCAGGACCTCTGAAAACCTCCTCCAGGACTTCTGTAAATAGACAACAAGAAAATCATCTTTCAGGGCTTCTAGTGAGGTCCCAAAGCTTCTGTACAAAGTATCACAAACAAAAATCAAAACAGACAGAACAGGAAAACAGAGTGCTGGCCTCTACAACCATTCTGCTCAGTTCTGCTCTCTCTCACCTTGTACTTCTCGTTATATATGGTCATTAGCTCCTCCCTGTTCAGCCCCTTCCTGTTGCATCAGTAAGTTCTTCCCATTGTGGGTTTCAAAATTTCTATTTTTTTTAACAAAGACTTGATATAATCATGGGCAAGGATCAAAAGAAACTTGAAGGTGCCAAATAATTTCATGGCTGAAACAAGGCACTAAGTAATTCTTTGCTTGCCATTACAGGTAGCTAACTCGATCTCAGACAAAGCAAAAGCAAAAGTACATTTAGTTAAAAGTTATAAGGAAGGAAATGTAACATAGAGAATGAAGTAATATCATTACTAAATATATTCACCAAGTGTTATAGCATCTAAATTTTTAGAGGAGAAATTAAGGAAGTTACAGGAAAAAAAAGTAGACAACAAAACCAGAACTAGAGAACCCTACCTGCAAAATAAACAAGAAAGAAATTAGAAAGGTAAATAGAATTTTAGAAAAGTTAGATATGGAAAAAACTGAATATGGATACAAAGGAATGCAACGTTTTCTTGGCAGTGCATGATACCTTCACAAAAATTAACCATGTATGAGGGCATAAAACCTCATAATTGTAAAGGCAAGCAAAGAAGTACATTGTTGGGGCGGCTAGGTGGCGCAGTGAATAGAGCGCCGGCCCTGGAATCAGAAGGATCTGAGTTCGGAGCCGGCCTCCGACACTTAATCCACACAAACAAAAACCTAGCCGTGTAACCTTGGGCAAGTTACTAAACCCCAATTGCCCTAAAGGGGAGGCTAGGTGGCGCAGTGAGTAAGAGCGCCGGCCTCGGAGTTTGGATGACCCGAGATCAGATCCGGCCTCAGAAAATGAGCACCCACGCATAAATCAAATGACTAGCCGTGTAACCTTGAGCAAGTTACTTAACCCCAATTGCTTTAAAAAAAAAAAAAAAGAAGTACATTGTTCCATTTTTCAGCTATTTGAGAGCCTTTGAGCCTTACCTTTAATCGTGTCAAGTCTTTGTTGGAAAAAGTATTCTCTCTGTTACCTTTAATAGGCCTAAAGGAGTTTGGAGACCTTCCCTGCCCTTCATAGGGCTAAAGTCATCACATGGACCCCACAGTGAGAGAAACATTCTAAAAGAGGGGGAAAGGAAGGGTGGAACACTAAGGGTGGAACACTAAGGGTGGAACAGGAAGGAAAAGAGCAGATAAAAGGTCAAGCATAAGCTGGGACCAAGCAGAACTGAGAGGGAGAATACTTATGTGTTGGCACCCTCTTTGTTCTGTCTGTGTTGATGTTACTATGCCAGATAAAAGCACTTTCTCTGTTGATTTGTGCATTTTGTCATACAAAAACATTCTTTCTATTGATTTGTGTTGACAGTAAATGAACTGAGATGATAATGCCAGCAATGTGTGTGAATATTATTGTAGCCCTGTTGAGCTTTGTTTTCCTAGAAACAGAAACTGTGAAGAGCTTGGATCAGAATAGTCCCTATGAGCTATGTTATGAAACAGAAGCAGAGAGCTCCTGTGTGAGTCCAGGCAAGAGCTGAGAGAGCTTCTTCCCAGTGAATCCAGGCAAGAATTGGGCCAACCCAAGTAAGATCTGGGAGAAGTCAGTCTGTGGAAGAGGAGTTATGGAAATTGAAAGTCAGCCTCGAGTCAAGATGAAAGGGAACTTTACTTGGGTATTAAGTAGTGAGTGATGATATTATAACTTATTGTGACCTAGAGGTGGATGGCTTTTGTACTTTCCAATACCCCTTAAGGATGATGTTTGTATTTTCTGATTTTCTCTTCAGGATAATTGACTTAAGGATGATTGGAAGACAGCCTTCAATCAAGATGAAAGAAGACTCTAGATGGCTATTTTATATTTATTGAGGAGATTGTGACTTACTGAATGATACCCTATGTTTAAGACTAGGGTATGACCATAGTAATAAGTTGTTAAGTTATATTGCTATGAATGTTGTGTTTTAGTTTCTTGAATATTTTGCTTTAGTTTATCGCTGAACAAATAGAGTTAGTTGTACTATGGGATTAGATCATTAAAGTTATTCACAGCAGCTGTGCTCAGGAGGGCAGCTCATGGTTGACTTTATAGTAATTGATCCTAATCTGCTTCCTCCTTTCCTCTTCCCCCAGAACAAGATCTTTTCATCATTTAGATTTCTTATAATCCCATTAAAATCAACATATCCATGCCATTTTAAATATAGTAAAAACACTACAGTTCTTAAGAGTTACAAGTGTCACCTTCCCTTGTAGTGATGTAAACTGTTTACCCAGATTAATAAAATGTTGGTGTTTTTTCTTCCCTGTTTATCATTTTATGACTCTCTTGAGTTTTGTATTTGAAGATAAAATTTTCTGTTGATCTTTGGTTTTCTCATCAGGAAAGTTTATAAATCCTCTATTTATTTGAATGACCATCTCCTCCTATAAAAGACTATATTCTGTTTCACCGGGAATTTGATCTTGGTACATGTAATTCAAGCTCATTTTCCTTCTTTGCCTATTCCATGCCCCCTGATCTTTTAATATAGAAGCTGCACGGTCCTGTATTATTCTTATTGGGGTCCCATGATATTCAAATTGTTTCATTTTGACTGCTTGCACTATTTTCTCCCTGGCCTGATAATTTTGAAAATTGGCTATAACATTCCTTGGCATTTTCACCTTGAGATCTCTTTCAGAGATTCTTTCAGAGTATTTTACCCTCTGGTTCTTGAACCTCAGAGAACCTTTTTGATGATTTCCAGAAAGATGTTGTCTAGGCTTATTTTATTTTTTTAAATCATGGTTTAAGGTAGAGCAGTATTTTTAAAATTTTCTCTCCTAGATATGTTTTCCAGGTCAGTTGTTTTACCAATGAGTTATTTTACATTTTCTTCCATTTCTCTTATTCTTTTGCTTTTGTTTGACTGATTTTTGATATCTCTTAGAGTCATCAGCTTCCTTATGCCCAGTACTAATTCTTAACAAATTATTTTCTTCAATTAAATTTTGTACATCCTTTTCCATTTGACCCATTTTACATTTTAAGGCATTATCTTCAGTGAATTTTTGTGACTCTTTTTTTCCATTTGGCCAATATTATTACTAAGGAGTTGTTTTCTTCAGTGTGCTTTTTTTTTCATTTGGCCAATAATATTTTCTTAAGGACTTGTTTTCTGCACACAATTTTTGTCCTCCCTTTTCCAAGCTCTTGACTCTCCTTGAGTACTTCTCACTTCTTTTCCCAATGTTTCTTGTGGTTGTTTTATTTGAGTTTTAAAATCCTTCTTGAATTTCACTAAACTATTCCTTGGCATTTTCATTTTGGTATATCTTTCAGGAGGTAAAAGCAGATTCTTTTGATGACTAATTTATCATCTGGTTCTAGTACTTCAGAGCAGTTTGACTTGATGATTTCTTGAAAAATGATGCCCAGGTTCTTTTTTTATCATCATTTTCATTTTAAAATGATCTCTCCTGGATCTATTTTCCATGTCAATTGTTTTACCAATGAAGTATTTTACATTTTCTTCTATTTTTTTTCATACTTTTGTTTTTGTTGGAATGATGCTTGAAATCTCATAGTCATTAGCTTCCACTTGCCTAATTCTAATTTTGAACATATTATTTCCCTCAATTAGATTTTGGACCTCATTTTCCATTTGGTTCATTTACTATTTTAAGTAATTCTTCTCTTCAGTGAGGTGTTGATCCTCCTTTTCCATGTATTACTTTTTAAGGAGTTGTTCCTTCAGTGTACTTTTTTTTTTCCAATTTGCCCAATTGTTCCTTTTAAAGACTTGTTTCCAACATTCAATTTTTGCCCATTTCCAAGCTGTTGACTTTTCCAGTCTATTGACTCTTGTATACCTCTCATTTATTTTCCCAATTTGTCTTCTGTCTCTCTTATTTGACTTTTAAAAACTTTCTTGAGGTCTACCAAGAATGGTCTTTGCGCTTGAAAGCAGTTCATATTCCCCTTGGGGCTTTTTGATGTGGGCATGCTAACAATATTGCTTTCTTCTGTATTTATATTGTAAGCTTCCCTTTTCCCCTGGTAAGAATCTATGGTCATTGTCTGTTTCTGCTTTTTGCTCATGGTGTTTGCCTATTTTCTAGTTTTTAAAGTTGAGCTCTCCTGCTGCATTACAAGGGGTGTTGACCTAAGCTTCTTGGCTGGGGACCAGGGAACCTGCTCTCTGCCTTTGTGTGCTGGGTCTCAGGTGCTGACAGCTGGAGGTTGTAGGGATCTGTCAGCTATCCTGCTGCTGAGCTGGGATCAGCAATACTGAAGCTCTTGGTGTAAGGGTTGGGAGTTTACCCTAAGATCCTCAGTGATTTACCAACACTTTATAAACAAAATACTTCCTCTCTGTAATTATTATCTTTTCCCTATATATAGCTCTCCCCAATTCTATATTTTTTATTTCAATGTATTAATATTTTATCTGCTGTTATAGCTCCATTCATTCCACTTCTATGTTAAATTGGGGATTATTATATTCTTGTAATAAATAGTTACTTCTCATATTTAATTTAACATGTGTCTTCATTTCCACTGCAGACACAACTCTTGCATCTGTCTCCTCTCTCTACCACTACCACTAATCAGATTTCCAACTGCTAGTAGTACTTGAGACTGTAGGTCAGAACCATGTATTTCTTTGCAACCCACAGTTTAAGAAGTGATGAAGGGGTATAATAGCAATGGAATTTGAAGATCCCTTTGTATTGGCAAGTAAACAGGTACTTAGCACTTTGTTTCAAGTTCATTAAGAAACAAAAGTAGTTAACACCCTGTTTAAGTTATTAAGATCCAGAACTTGTGAATCCCACAATGGGACAAACTTCCTATTGTAACAGGAAGTGGTGGAACAGGGAGGAGCTAATATCTTATATAAGGAAAAGCCTAAGCTGGCGAGCCAGCACTTCTGGGAACAAACAGAGTTGAGGCTAAGGAACTAAGAAAGAAGAAGAGAGAAATTTTTGAGAACAGAACTTGTGGTGGAAGAACTTCTTCTGAAAGCTGTTGAGAACTTCTGAGGGCCAGCTGGAACTGCCAGAAATGAGAACTGAGAAGTGAGAAGAAAGGAGAACTGGGAGGAAGCATGGATGTGATGCCAGTACTTTGTCTGTCTGTTTTGATTTTACTTTGTTAGATTCATTTATTGATAGAGGCCTCAGACCTTGTTGTTGGGTCTATTTTGATTTTACAGGCAGAAAGTGAATTGATGAGGATGCCAACAATGGGCATGATTGTTATCATGGCTTTCTTAAGCTTTGTCTTCACAGGAATAGAAACTGGGGAAGTAGAACCATGGAAGCTGAGAGCCAGCCTCAAGTTAAGATGAAAAGACTTCTCCTTGGGTATTTAAAGCAAACTGAGAAGAACGTGCTTTACTAGGGGTGTAGAACTTTGACCTTTATATTTAGATGATTGCGTTAAGGACTCACTAATTAAGGATGATAGGAAACAAATCCCCAATCAAGAAGAAAGAAGAGTTTTTGATTTCAGAGATTAAGACAATTTGGGTGGAGAATTTTTGACCTTCGTACTTTGTGTCAATTAAGGAGGCTTGTCTCCTTAAGAATGATTGAGTTACTAAATTAATGTACTTTGTATAAGACTATGTAGCCACTTAGGTGAAAACTATGTGGCCACTTTAGTGATAAGTTGTTAAGCCATAGAATTATAGATGTTGTATTTTAATTTCTCTGAATGTTTTGCCTTAATTTGTTATTGAATACATAGAGAGTTCACTATAATGTGTAATCAGAACCTTGAAAGCTGTTAACAGCAGCAATCCTCTGGAAAGCTGCTCATGCTTGACTTTACAAGGGGTCACAAGGAGAAAAATATTGGGAAGTCTTGGTCTAAACCATCTGTGAACATAATCTCTTATTAAGCACACCTGACCAACATATTGTATTTGAAGATATACAATTCAGAAATGTTTTCCTATACTCCAAAATACTCACATGTCATTTTTTTTCTGTGACTATTCTTTTGAGGTCTTCTGTGACTACTATTGTCTCCTTCTCCTTTATTGCATCTTGAATGATTACATATACTTCAAAGTTCAAAGTGGACTTCTGGCCAATTATCTGCTTTGTATTATGGAAGGACACTCACATGGATGAGGACAGCAATATTTGTTTTCATAATACTATCTATAATGCTTACAGAACATTGTACCATGGCAAATAAAGAAAAGCAGAGGTATATTTTTATTGGATAAGTAATGGAATAAAAAAATAACAAGTTTTATGTAATTTCCTTGATAGGTAGCACAGTGGAAAACTGCTGGGTATGAATTCACAAAGACTTGAATTAAATCAGACCTCAGACAGTAGCTGTGTGACTTAACAAATGAGCTAACTTCTATTTTCTCCAGATTCCTCAACTGCAATTTGGACATAATAAAAGCACCTACTTCCCAAGATTGTTGTTAGCATTAAATGAAATAATATCTGGAAAGAGCCTGGCACATAGTAAGTCCTATATAAAATGACATATTTTTATTATTGTTGTTATTGCTATTCTTATTCTACATAATAAATGTGGATCATAATTTAGAAAAAAATGCGGAGGGCAATTTATCATGGTAAAATATGTGGATCATAAACCAATGATGATAATCTATACACTGACCTCTTGACAGAAAGAAAAAATAAATCTCCTAAAATTAAAAAGGACTTGCTATATCTTTGTCATCTGCTTATGAAACTCCACATAAATTCTCCATGTGGCTAATTCTTTTGTGATATATTGAAGTAGAGTATATGCTTCTTGAAAGGATGGACATTTTATTTTGTCTTTGTATCCTCAGTGCTTAGAAAATATGTTTGCATAGTAGAGATACATATTAAATGTTGGAGAAGACTAATTATAATAAGAAGTACTGGGGAAGGGCTAAGATGGCATAGTAGAAACAGGACTTCCATGGCACTCCTGACCATACCACTTCCAATATATTTAAAAGGGGACTCTGAAAAAACTCTGGAACTCCAGAACCCACAAAATGACACAGAGAAGCTAACCTCCCTCTGAGGACAGCCCAGCAGTCCAGCAGGGAGCAGCCAGCGAAGTGCTCTAGGAGATGAGCCCAGGCCCACAAGACTTGGGGGTTTTAGCCCCAGGACAGCCTGACCAGCAGCTGGCTGGAGGGACACTGGAACAACAGGAGCTGTGGCATATCCAGAATTATCAACACATTGATGCCTAGGACAAAGTGAGAGTCCAGTGCCCTTTGGACTCTAGGACCACGAGTTGGGAGCTTTTCAGCTTCTTCCCCTTGGAGTGAGAAGCTACTGAGTAGCCATGGCTCAGCTGCCATTTTGCAGTTTCAGTTGCAGCTTCAGTTCCTGGCCTGCGGACTGTAGAGGGATCCTGCAATCAGTCTTGGGAGTAATCAGTCTTGCTTTAACCTTCTTAGATCAAGATTGTGGTCTGGGGTGGAGGTCTTGGAATGTGTGACCAATTTCCCAGAGTGTGTTGGGGCTTCAGGGAGGGCACCCAACTAATAACTCCAGGCAGCTAAGAAACCCCAGGGTTTGAGACAGAAATTCGTCTGGCTGGTGGCAGAGTCCTACTGTGGCAAGAAGCCCAAAAGTCAAGTAATTGAATGGGAACAACCCTAGGCAAAGGAAACAAAACAAACAGAAAAATTCAACATTAAACTCCTATTTGGGGGGCAAGAAGGATCTAAGCATGGAACAGGGGGAGGACTGGGAGGTCAGAACTCCTGCAACAAAAACCCCAAATGAAAATAGGAGCTGGTTACAGGCCATAGAGGACCTTAAGAAGGATTTTAAAAACCAAATAAGAGAAGTGGAGGAAACATTGGGAAGAGAAAGGAGAAAGATGCAAGAAAAGAATGAAATGAGAGTCCACAGCCTGACTGAGGAAGATAACACCTTAAAAAAAAATAGACTAACTCAAACGGAAAAAGAGGATGAAAACATCAATGAGGAGAAAAATGCCATAAAAAGACAAATTTGCTAAATGGAAAAAGAATCTTAAAATCTCCATAAGGAGAATCATTCCTTCAGAATTAGACTGGAGCAAATGGAAGCTAGTGACTTTATGAGAAATCAAGATGCTATTGAGCAGATCCAAACAAATGAAAGAATAAAAGGCAATGTGAAATATCTCATGGGAAAAACCACAGACATGTAAAATAGCTCCAGGAGAGATAATTTAAAAATTATTGCACTACCTGAAAGCCATGATCAAAGAAAGAAACTAGAAGTCATCCTTAAAGAAATTCTCCAGGGTGGGGCGGAGCCAAGATGGCAGAGTAGAAACACCACATCCAAGATGCTCTGCCCCACACACTTCTAAAGAATGTATAAGGGGACCCTGAACAACTTCTGGAGCCCCAGAACCCACAGAACAACACAGAGAAGCTAACATCCCGCTGAGGACAGCCAAGCAGCCCTGCAGGGAGTGAACAGCTCAGCACTCTGAGAGCGGTCAGCACAGCACTGTTAACCAACAGCTCAGTGCTCTTGGAGCTGAGCCCAGGCACTCGAGAGCAGCGCCTGGGCCAGCAGGCAGCTGGAGGGACCCCAGAACAACAGAAGCTGTGGCGATTCCAGAATTATCAGCACAGATATGCCTAGGACAAAGTGAGAGATTACTGCCCTATTGACTTTTGGACCAGTACTTAGGGAACATGTCAGCTTCCTCCCCTGGGGTGAAAAGCTGCTGCAGAAATGCAGCACAGAGGCCATTTTACAGTGTCAGTGATAGCTCTGGTTCCTGGTCTGCGAACTAAGGAGATACAGCAATCATTCTGGAGGTTAATCGCTCTTGCTTTAACCTGCCTGGATCTGGATTGTGGTCCAGGGGGGAGGCCTGGAGTGGGTATCCAATTTGCCAGAGAGGGTGGAGGCTTCAGAGAAGCCACCCAACTTCTGGAAATTGTGAATCTGTCTGGTGGCAGAGTCCTACTGTGGCAACAAGCCCAAAACTCAAGTAATTAAGTGGCAACATGCCTAGGAAAAGGAAATAAAATAAACAAAAAATGCAACTTTAGACTAATATTTTGGGGGCAAAGAGGATCAAAGAATGGAACAGGAGGAGGACTGTGAGGTAAGAACTCCTGCACCAAAAGCCCCAAATGAAAATACAAGCTGTCTACAGGCCAGAGAGGACCTTAAGAATCAGATAAGAAAAGTGGGGGAAAATTGGGAAGAGAAATGAGAAAGAAGCAAGAAAATTATGAAATGACAGTCAACAGCCTGACTGAGGAAAATAACACCTTAAAAAATAGACTAACTCAAATGGCAAAAGAGGCTCAGAAAGGGAATGAGGAGAAGAATGCCTTAAAAAGCTGAATTTGCCAGATGGAAAAAGAATTTCAAAAGCTCACTGAGGAGATTCATTCCTTCAGAGTTAGACTGGAGCAAATGGAAGCTAGTAACTTTATGAGAAATGAAGATGCTGTTAAACAGATTCAAACAAATGAAAGAATAGAAGGCAATGTGAAATATCTCATGGGAAAAACCACTGACCTGGAAAATAGATCCAGGAGAGATAATTTTTTAATTAATTTCTTAGTTTAGTTTCAGTTAACAAGATTCAATTCCATAGTTCCTTGATTTTCAAATTTCCTTTACTTCCCCACCTCCCCCCACAACAGCATATAGTCCAGTATAGTATCTGCAAATACATTCATATTAGACATTAGTCCAATTAAAAAGGAGTATTGTACTGGGTGGGATGAAATATGGTAAAGAAGAAATAAAACAAAACAATGAAAAGAAAGAGATAAATTACTTTGCTTCCATCAGGATTCAATCTCAGTTCTTTCTACTTATATCTCTGGATATCTCATTTCTCTCTTTCATGAGACTTTTGGGATTGGTAGCACACCACCATTTTATTCTTTACAGGTTATTGTGCATCTCAGACTAGTAACAATCACTAACAACAATATGTCTCCTCTTCAGATGATAAGTAGTTCATGGGTTCCCCCCTTCTCCCATGGTATGTATAATACATTCACTCCATCATTCCATGGAACACTAATAGGGTTTTCTGAAGTACTTAACCGATAGCAATTTCTGGCAAATTTCATTTTTAACATGTATTAAGTAGGAAAATGTGATCATGTGGTACAAACTAATAAATAATTATGCTGAGATAAGCAGAGGGGAGATATGAAGATGATGCTTCTCAAGTATAAAATATGTTACCAAGAGAAATACCTCAAATAATTCAAACTTCTCTTTTGGGAAAACAAAACTTTCTCTATCAGATTCTCTGTTTCTAGTTTGTCAATGTATATGTTGTATCCTAAATTATTTTATAGACTATTCTTTATGATTGCCCAAGACCAGGACATTGTTTTGCTAAGTAACCATGACTGATTTAACAGCTATACGTTCCTTGGATAAATATCTTTGGGGACCTTGGAGGAAAGGACTTTAAGGAGATTGATATACATGCAATAGAAAGGCAGATGGGCAGATGGCAGATATTCCAAGATATCCAGAATGGACTAATGTGAAGCATGGCCTTCGGCAAGCTAATAGAACCAGTTCTTCTTCAAGGTTCTTTATCAGTGCCCAAATGGTATTTTTCAATGTACTAAATGCTCAGTCATTGGAGAAAGTTCTCAGATATAGAGCTGTTAAATTAATATTTGTAGGCAATCTAAAAGTTGCTTCTTTTTTTTTTTTGGACAATAGATTATATCCTTCTTCAATTGTGACTGCAGACTATTTTTTTAAATAAATGCTTTATTAACTTCGTTTTACATCATTCATTTCCACCAGATTTTGAGTTACAATCATTTCCCCCCACCCCCATTTTTCCCCTACTCACCCTCCCAGAATAGCAGTCCAGCAAGGTGTCACTTCCTCCAATCTGCTCTCTCCCATACCTTCTACTATACCCCCTTCGACTTTTCCATTAGAGGAAGGTGAATCTTTGTGTTCCAATGCCTGCAATTCTTATCTCCCAATTACAAGCAAAAGAGTATTAATAATAGTATTTATACATATTTGAAACATTTAATGTTAAGACCTCAAATTTCAGATCCATTTCCTTCCTCCCTTGTAACCCATTCCCTCTGGGAAGATAAGTAATTCAGTATATGTTGTACATTTCTAGCTATGCAAAACATTATCATAGTAGTTATATTGTACAAGGCTGCTTATAATTCCCTCCCACTCATCCCACCCCCCACCTGGTCCATTCCCTACATGATCCTGTCCCTCTTCTATAGTGGGTACTTCCAACCTCCCCTCCACCCAAGGATGCCCTCCCATCCATCATCCTTCCTCTCATCCCCCTTCCCCCTATTCTGCTGTAGGTTGAGATATCCCATTAAGTATGTATGTCATCCTCTCCCTGAACCAAATTCAATGAGAATGTGGTTTTGCCTTTTTGCCTTCCTATTCTCCCCCTCCCTTGCAACCACTTCTCATTGCTTCTTCTACATGAGATAGTTTACCCTACCCTGTCTCTCCCCATCTCCTCTTGCCACTTTCCTTTCTCACCTCATAATTTCATCCCTTGAATATTCTCCCTTCCCAACAAATTCAACCTATGCCCTCTATCCATATATAACTGAAACTATATACACACATTCACATATGTATTCATATGACCACACACCCTTTTTCCTTTATTTTCATAGTGAGATAGATTTCATCAGTCACAGTTATTGTTTTTCCATATAGGAATGTAAATAGTTCAACTTTGATAAGTTCCTTTTGATTTCTTTTCCCTGATTACCTTCTCAGGCATCTCTTGCTTCTTGCATCTGGATGTCAAATTTTCTATTCAGTTCTGGTTTTTTCCTCAAGAATGCTTGAAAGTCCTCTATTCCACTGAATGACCACATTTTCCACTGAAACAAAATACTCAGTTTTGCTTGGTAGATGACCCTTGGGTTTATTCCCAGCTCTTTTACCCTCTGGAATATCATATTCCATGCCCTTCGATCCCTTAGTGTAGAAGCTGCCAGTTCCTGGGCTATTCTGATTGTGTTTCCACAATACTGAAATTGTTTCTTCCTGGCTGCTTGGAGTATTTTCTCCTTGATCTGGGGATTCTGGAACCTGGGTATAATATTCCTGGGAGTATTCTTTTTGGGATCTTTTTCAGGAGGTGATCACTGGATTCTTTCAACCTCTATTTTGCTCTCTGGATCTAAAACATCAGGGAAATTTTCCTTAAGAATTTCTTGAAGGGTGATTTCTAGGTTCTTTCTTTGATCATGGCTTTCAGGTAGTCCAATAATTTTTAAATTGTCTCTCCTGTGTCTATTTTCCAGGTTGGTGGTTTTTCCCATGAAATATTTCACATTGCCTTCTACTCTTTCATTTGTTTGCATCTGCTTAACAGCATCTTGATTTCTCATAAAGTCATTAGCTTCCATTTGCTCCAGTCTAACTCTGAAGGAATGAATCTCCTCAGTGAACTTTTGAGATTCTTTTTCCATCTGGCAAATTCGACTTTTTAAGGCATTCTTCTCCTCATTGCCCTTTTGGGCCTCCTTTGCCATTTGAGTTAGTCTATTTTTTAAGGTGTTGTTTTCCTCAGTCAGGCTGTTGACCCTCATTTCATACTTTTCCTGCATCCTTCTCATTTCTCTTTCCAATTTTTCCTCCACTTCTCTTATTTGATTTTTAATGTCCTTCTTAAGGTCCTCTATGGCCTGCAACCCACTCATGTTTTCCCCTGGGGCTTTTTGAGCAGGACTTCTTACCTCAGAGTCCTTTTCCCGCTCTATGCCCCCAAAATAGGAGTCTAGGGTTGCATTTTTCTGTTTCCTTTGCCTTGGCATGTTGCCACTCAATTACTTGACTTTTGGGCTTGTTGCCTCAGTATGGCCTGGCGCCAGACGGAACTTTCACCTCAAACATGTGAGGGGGCCAGCTTCCGTTTCTGGCAAGCTGTAAACCCACCCACGACCTCCACCCCAGATCACAATCCAGATCCAGGGAGGTTAAAGCAAGAGAGATTACCCCCCAAGACTGATCGCTGGATCTCCCTACAGTTCAAAAGCCAGAATCTGGAGCTGCCTCTGAAAACTACAAAATGGCTTGTCTCCTCAGCAGCTTCTAGCCCCCAGGGGAGGAAGCGGACACATTCCCCAAATACTGGTCCCAAAATCCATAGGGCACTAACCTCTTACTTTGTGTAAGGCAGGTTTATGTTGATAATTCTGGAGTTGCCACAGCTGCTGGTGTTCTGGGGTCTCTCCAGCCGGCCTCTGGCCCTGCTGCCCTGGGGCTAAAATCTCGGCTCACGGGGATGTGGGCTCTGCTTGGCTCTGCTCAGCTCCCTGCGCTCTGTGTGCTGCACTCTGCCAGCTCCCAGAGCGCTGTGCTGGTCCTTCCTGCAGGGCTGCTGGGCTGTCCTCAGCTGGGAGGTTAGCTTCTCTGTGTCATTCTGTGGGTGCTGGGGCTTCAGAAGTTGTTCAGAGTCCCCTTTTACATAGTTTGGGGTAAATCTGGGGGCAGAGTCACTTGGATGAGCTGTTTCTGCTCCGCCCTTGCTTGATTCTTAATATCCATACCATGGTTAACCTTGTAAAAGTAGAAAATGACTGCACATGGCTAAGCAACATTCTGTATTTGTATTTATATAATGCTTCACATAAAATATTCTAGTTTCCTTTCACCCCAGAAGTTATTCTTTCACTTATAACTGTGATATTTCTCTCGGTTGTTCCTTGGAAAGGTAGACACAACTTTCTTCTCCCCCCCACCCCCCCACCCCGAATCATACTTAGAGCTTCTGTAGCTCGGTAACACTTACTTGATCTCTTGCTGTTAAGATTAGTCAATAAGGGGCGGCTAGGTGGCGCAGTGAGTAGAGCGCCAGCCCTGGAGTCAGAAGGACCGAACTCAGGTCCTCAGACACTTAACCCACACAAACAAAAACCTAGCCATGTGACCTTGGACAAGTTACTTAACCCCAATTGCCCTAAAAGGGGCGGCTAGGTGGCGCAGTGGGTAAGAGCCCCGGCCTCAGAGTTGGGATGACCCGAGAACAAATCCAGCCTCAGAAAATGAGCACCCACACATAAATAATGACTAGCTGTGTAACCCTGAGCAAGTTACGTAACTCCAATTGCTTAAAAAAAAAATTAGTCAATAATATGGAATCCACCCTTCAGTAACTTCACTATGGTAAGTGGAATTTTGCTTTATCTGCTCAGATACAGATTTTCATGCAGTTTCCTCTGGATTCCTGCCAAGCCACCAATCTATGTACTCTAATCCCTTTCCAGTTCTTCTTTATGTATTATCTTCTCCAAAGGAATGTAAATTCCTTGAAGACAGGAATTAGAATGTAAATCCCTTTCTGGATGGTATTTCTATTGCACATTTTTTACAAAGGTACTTGGCATATGCTTAATAAATGTTCTATCACTTATCTATCTTCTATATAAATGATAATTAAAGGTTTATAATTTCATTGATATACGTATTCCCCACATGCATGAAAGATAAACCCATTTTCCAACTTAAAGTTAGTTTTGAAAAGTGGTTTTGGCTTAAAATTTATAAAATTGTGACCAATATTTTATTTTTTTAACTTTTCTAAAGACAGTCAACCGTTATAAGCAGCTAGGTTGACCTTTGGATAGAGCCCTGGGTCTGGATTTAGGAAGATGTGAGTTCAAATCTGGCCTCAGACAATTTCTAGCTGTGTGACATTGGGCAAGTCCAAGGAAGTCCCTGTTTGCCCCAGTCTCTTCTTCAAGAATAAAGGATAAATCACACACAATATCAATAAAATTAGCTGGAGAAGGAAATGCCAAACCACTCCAGTATCTTTGCCAAGAAAACTCCTTTAAAAAGAGGTCACAAAAATTTTGGCATAACTGAAACAACTAAAGAACAGCAAAAAATAAGCACTTATTAAATGTTATGTGCCAAACACTATGCTATTCATGGAGGCAAAAAAGAAAGGTAAAAAGCAAGATATTTGCCTTTAAGCTACTTACATTATAATGGGAGAAACTATGTTAATAATTACAGATATGAAGCATATAGTTAAAATAAAATTTAATCTCTGATTGAAGGCATTAATGGTGGGAAGAAAGTACTAAAAGCATCCTGAAAATGTAGGAATTGGAGTTGAAAATTGAAGGAAGCCAAGGAAGACAGAAGGTGGAGGTGAAAAGGAACAGGCAGGTGGAAATGCCAGTGAAAAGTCAGAGATTTTGGAGATGGCATATGCAATGCAAGACACAGTAAAAAGGCCAGTTTCTCTGAAAATGTAGGGAAAATATAATGTTAGGGGTTTTCAATACCAAATAGACAATTTTATACTTAATACAGACAGGAATAGAGATCTACTATAAGTCACTGAGTAAGAAGTTGCATGGCATGGCCTCTATTTTATGACCTTGGCAGTTGAATGGAAGCTGAATTAGAGTGGGAAGAGACTTGGAGCAGAGAAACTAATTAGGAAGCTTTAAAAGCCCAGCCATGAGGTGTTAGTAAAGAAAAGGTAATATATATATGAGAAATTTTGGGTGGGTAGAAATTACAAGGTATGGTAATAGATAGAAGATTGCCAAGCTGGTAACTTGGGAGAATGGTGGTACTAGTGACTGAAAGGTGTGGAGTAATAGGGAAGAAGGTAAGAGTGAAGTACTTGGGCAGAAAGATAATGAGTTCCATTATGATCATGATTTGTTTGAGAAACCCATGAAACATGAAGTTTTATATAGCCAAGTGATATTTGGTGATTCAAGAATGGAAGTCAGGAGAGAGCTTAGGACTCTTTAAATATATCTGGAATTCATCTAAATAGAGATGATAATTAAATGCATATAAGCTTATGATATAAATGTAATCAAAAGTCAATAAACATTTATTAAGTGTATACTAAGTATCAGACACTGTGATAACACTGGGGCTACAAAGAAAAGCAAAAGACAGCACCTTCCTCGTAGGAAGTGACAATTTAATTGTGAAAGACAATAATTTTTCGAAAGGTAAAATAGATGTGGGTAGAGTTTTGGGGACATGAAGAAGACCTGTAGTCATATAGGAAATTATCATACTGTTGCCCTGGGTCCCCATCTTAAATAGGGTATCTGCGAAGAGCTTTCCAATGTCCATCCTCTACCCTATCCAATCAGGCATAAAGGGCCCCAGGGTTAAGAGGTATAGGGCAGGTGTAAATTTCATGTTTGATATAATCTTGTAGAAAGATGAGTTCTGAAGACAATGATGAAGTTCAGCAGAACAACCAGGGTCAAGACAGAGCAGCCACTATGCAAGAGATTATAGAGAAATAAGGGAAGAGGACACAAGACAGACTCTTAGAGAACATCTATGGTTAATTGTTATGACCTGGATGAAGATATAACAAAAAAGAAAAAAAGTGAGAAAAAATTTGAGTTAATAAAGGAATTGTTAAAAAAAAAAGTGTCATGGGTCATACATCTTTATAGAATCTAAGCGGTTGGGGGCAGAGTCAAGATGGCTGAGTAGAAATAGCATTTCCAATGTGCTCTGCCTCACACAAATTTCAAACAATGTGAAAGGGGACTCCGAACAACTTCTGGAGCCACAGCACCCACAGAACAGCACAGAGAAGCTAACCTCCTGCTGAGGACAGCCCAGCAGCCCTGGAGTGAGTGGTCAGCGCAGCGCTCTGAGAGCAGGCAGCACAGCTCGATGGGTACCAACAGCGCAGCTGCAGAGCCAAGCCCAGGTCCGCGGTTTTAGCCCCAGGGTGGCCGGGCCTTCAGCCAGCTGGAGGAACCCCAGAACACCAGCAATTGTGGCAATTCCAGAATCATCAGCACAGATATGCCTAAGACAAAGTGAGAGGTTAGTGCCCTATGTACTTTGGGACCAGTATTTGGGGAACACGTGGCTTCCTCCCCTAGGGGCAAAAAGCTGCTGAAGAAACAGCTGCACAGAAGCCATTTTGCAGTGTCAATAGTGGCTCTAGCTCCTGGTCTGCAAACTGTAGGGAGATCTAGCAATCAGTCTGGGGGTTAATCACTCTTGCTTTAAACTGCCTGGATCTGGATTGTGGTCTGGGGGGGAAGTTTGGGGTGGGTATCCAATTTGCCAGAGTGGGTGGAGGCTTTACAGAGGCTACCCAACTGGCAGAAGTTGTGAAGACCCCACATTTGGGTGGAAGCTCCCCTGTCTGGTGGCAGAGTCCTACTGTGGCAACAAGCCCCAAAATCAAGTCATTAAGTGGCAACATGCCTAGGCAAACGGAACAAAATAAACAGAAAAGTTCAACATTGGACTCCTATTTTAGGGGCAAAGAGGCTCAAAGCATGGAGGAGGACTATGAGGTCAGAACTCCTGCACCAAAAGCCCCAAATGAAAATACAAGCTGGCTACAGGCCATAGAGGACCTTAAGAAGCAGATAGGAGAAGTGGGGGAAAATTTGGGAAGAGAAATGGAAAAGATGCAAGAAAAGTATGAAATGACAGTCAACAGCCTGACTGAGGAAAATAACACCTTAAAAAATAGACTAACTCAAATGGCAAAAGAGGCTCAGAAAGGCAATGAGGAGAACAATGCCTTAAAAAGTCGAATTTGCCAGATGGAAAAAGAATCTCAAAAGCTCACTGAGGAGATTCATTCCTTCAGAGTTAAACTGGAGCAAATGGAATCTAATGACTTTATGAGAAATCAAGATATTATTAAACAGATCCAAACAAATGAAAGCTTAGAAGGCAATGTGAAATATCTCATGGGAAAAACCATTGACCTGGAAAATAGATCCAGGAGAGATAATTTAAAAATTATTGGAGGCGGTGCGTACGCGATGGAGCGGGGTGTGAAGATGGCGGACGAGGAGGCCGACCAGGAGAGCCTCAGCCGAGGCGGTGGGGGCTGCGCCGCGGAGCTGCAGCGCCTCGGCGAGAGGCTCCAGGATCTGGAGCAACAGCTGCGGGAGAGCCGCGGGACGGCCGTGGAGGCAGCCACGGAGTACTGCCAGCAGCTCTGCCAGAAGAGGAGAGGAACCTGGAGCCAGAGGCTAGTGAAGAGAGTCATCTGAAAGCCCATTCATTATCTGAAGGATTCATTGTGATCCACAACCCAAAGGAGAGGCTTCATCCATTAAGTTGCTAGTCATAGCATTAATAAGATCATAGTGTACACTCCAGAATCAACTTTCTGCAACACCACCAGAAAAGACTATTCCCACCTTTAGGGTTTACTGGAAAAGGTTAAGGAAGAGCAACTTTTAGGGGGCAAAGTAGTTTTGACAATAGAATGATAATGATTAGAAAAGAGCAATAGCTGTTTTGCAGTATTAAGAAAGGAACAAGGAGGAGGTTATTTAGGATTATAAGAATTCAATTTAAAATCATTTTTCCTATTTGTTTTCTCTAAAACTTGGCAGAATTATAATGACCAGAATACTTTGACATTCTAAGTCCTTTCCAGGATAATAGCACTTAAGATCAAACTTATTGCAGCATACTAGTTATCTTCAGTGAGAGAGTATTATATTATTTGTTAAACTCTGCTTCTTAGTTTAGAAACAACTGCTTTTGTGATGTTGGGGAAATGGCACCTATTCCATAAAAATTTTTTTACACATGCCTCATTTATTTTGTCTTTCAATAAAGCATTAATTTACAAATAAAAAAAAAATTATTGGACTACCTGAAAGCCATGATCAAAGAAAGAACCTAGAAATCATCCTTCAAGAAATTCTCAAGGAAAATTGCCCTGATGTTTTAGATCCAGAGGGCAAAATAGAGGTTGAAAGAATCCACCGATCACCTCCTAAAAAAGATCCCAAGAAGAAAACTCATAGGAATATCATAGCCAGGCTCCAGAACTCCCAGATCAAGGAGAAAATACTACAAGCAGACAGGAAGAAACAATTTCAATATTGTGGAAACACAATCAGAATAGCCCAGGACCGCGGCGGCTAGGTGGCGCAGTGAATAGAGCGCCGGCCCTGGAATCAGAAGGACCTGAGTTCGGAGCTGGCCTCCGACACCTAATCCGCACAAACAAAAACCTAGCCGTGTAACCTTGGGAAAGTTACTTAACCCCAATTGCCCTAAAGGGGCAGCTAGGTGGCGCAGTGAGTAAGAGTGCCGGCCTCGGAGTTTGGATGACCCGAGATTAGATCCGGCCTCAGAAAATGAGCACCCACGCATAAATCAAATGACTAGCCGTGTAACCTTGAGCAAGTTACTTAACCCCAATTGTTTTAAAAAAAAAAAAAAGAAGAAGAATAGCCCAGGACCTGGCAGCTTCTACACTGAGGGATCGAAGAGCATGGAATATAATATTCCAGAGGGCAAAAGAGCTGGGATTGAAGCCAAGGGTCCCCTACCCAGTGAAACTGAGTATCATGTTTCAGGGGAAAATGTGGTCATTCAGTGGAATAGAGGAATTTCAAGCATTCTTGATGAAAAAACCAGAGGTGAATAGAAAATTTGACATTCAGACGCAAGAAGCAAGAGAAGCTTGAGAAGGTAATCAAGGAAAAGAAATCAAAAGGAACTTATCCAAGTTGGACTATTTACATTCTTACATGGAAAAACAATAACTGTCTTTGATGAAACGTTTCTCATTATGAAATTAATTGAAAAAGGGTACATGGCATATGTTCACATTTATACATGGATAGAGGACACAGGTTCAATTTGATGGGAAGGGATGATCCTTTTATTTTTTTTTTGGAGGGCAGTTGTGGTTGGGTGACTTGCCCAGGGTCACACAGCTGGGTTTTTTGTTTGTGTGTTGGGTGTCTGGGGCTGAATCCTGGCTCGAGTACTTCTGGCTCCGGGGTCGGTGCTCTGCTCGCTGCGCCACCTAGCCGCCCCAAAGAAGGGATGATTCTTAAGGGGTGAAGTCAAGAGGTGAGAGAGGAAAGTGGCAAAAGGAGATGGAGAGAGACAGGGTAGCATAAACTATCTCATGTAGAATAGGCAAGGGGAAGTAGTTACAGGGAGGGGAAGAACAGGAAGGCAAAAAGGCAAAAGCATATTCTCATTGAAGTTGGCTCAAGGAGAGAATCACATACATACTAAATGAAGATCTTACCCTCACTCACTCTCCTGAGTAGGGGAAAGGGGAATGAGAAGGGGTATGATGGAGGGGAGGGCATTCTGGGGGGAGGAGAGGTTGGAGGTACCCACTATCAAAGAGGGACAGGATCAAAGTAGGGAATGGACCAGGTGTGAGGTGAGACGGGTGGGAGGGAAATATAAGCAGTCTTTTACAATATATCTACTATGGTAATGTTTTGCATAGCTATACATGTACAACACATACTGAATTGCTTATCTTCTCAGAGGGAGTGGGTGACAAGGGAGGAAGGGAAAGGATCTGAAAATCGAAGTTTTAAAATGAAATGTTTCATAAGATTCACAAGGCATTGGGGCTCAGAGATTCACCTTGCCCTAATGGCAAAATCGAAGGGGATATGGGAGAAGATATGGGAGAGAGCATAAGTGGGTATCTAGTGGGACTGCTATTCTGTGGTGGTGGGTAGGGAAAAAATGGGGGGGAAATGTAACTCATAATCTGGTGGAAAAGAATGATGTAAACCAGAAGTTAATAAAGCATTTGTTTAATTAAAAAAATAAAAGTAAAAAAAAGTGTCATGAAAAACTAGAAAGGAGAAAGTATGTAGAAGAGGCTGATTGGTAGTGTCAAAGTTTGTGGTTGATCATTGGCAAGAAATCTATGATGAGATGCATATTCAAAATCTTTACAATTTGATATACTCTGACATAGCTTCCATTCCGTTGATGTAGTTTTTGAAAACCCAGTGTTCTCACTATTGATGATGAGGTATTAGAGGATTAACCTATGGGAATAAATATATAGTAACTCATTTTTAATGATGTCTTTACAGAAGTCCTTAAAGAGTTTAACAGACTTGAAAAGCTCAAAAATCAAGGAAATGATAGAGCTTGAAGCCTAATCTCATCTTCAGACTCCAAATCTTAGGCTTTTTCACCTCTACCATCAATTCTGTCACCCTATCTACACTGAAGTTTTCAACAAATAGAGACAAATTGTAAAAATCATTTGACTTTTCTCCTCTACCTTAAATTTAATTTCAAAGGATTAAAGAAAAACAAAAATATCCCTTTCTAAATCACAACTTTTCCATTTATACCAAGGAGTCTAGGTTTAAACACAACCCTTTGTTCCATATTGATCTGAAATTAAATTCCATGCGTACAATCACAAAGAGATTATGTTTCAATTTTTATTTGAATGTTGGGATTAAAGGTATTGACTTGATCTTCTCTGGGCCTCACTTTAACAGAGAAAATTTTTAACTTGGTTAGAAAATGGATCTCTCCCATATTCTCTCAATAGCTGTTTTTCAAGTCAATATTAAGTGCTAGGAATAAAAAGAAAGACCAAAAATAGTTCCAGCTCTCTAATAGCTCAGTCTAATGGGAAGAACAGTATGAAAACAGCTATGTACAAACAACATAAATACAGAACAAAATGGAGCTATCAACATTAATAAGAAGCCTCTAGACCCTGAAACTTATAGGATATTTTGCTGAGTTTGTAAAATAGGTGGTCTTTGGAAACAGTACCCCAGAGCTATATGTTTTCATCAAAGAATTTCTATGAGGTTGGTAATGAGAATATCATTTTCTCTATTTTGCACTTCAAGAAATTGAGAATAGAAGAGGCTAAGTGACTTATCAATAGGTTAGCAGATATTACAGTTGAGACTTCAAACCAGGCTTCATAATTCCAAATCCAATGATGTTTACAATACTCTATAACAACATAAACAAGTAACCCTTGAGCTAAACAAAGAATACTCTTTGAAAATTATATTCTGATTAATTAGACTAATATATGTATGAATTATTGAATCATTATTTTGGAATGGGAATCAGTCATAGATGTCATATAGTCTAACCACTTAAATTTATAAGTGAGAAATTGAGGCCAAAGAAATTGCTTACTCTTGGTCACAATTTTTAATTTGCAGGTTTAACAGGGATAATTTGATATTTCAAAATTTATTGTCATAGAGTCAAAATGGTAGGTTTGGAATTAATATTAGATTTTTTCTACCTCTCACTTTAATATTTGTATATCAATAATTCTTTGATACTTCCCCACTTAATATTAGTCATATCAAAAATTTATACATGGGGAAAATATTAATATTTTGCTTATGATCATAGATAAATCAATATTTTAAAACATTTTTGCCTCATCTAAGCTGCCAAAATTTAAGCTGCCAAACAGTTGAGGCAGTATTTTCAACCATTCAAATTATTGTTGGCTAAGATGACTGGAGAGTAAAGAAAATTAGGTGACCTCTAAGACACCCCTTCTTTTCCCTTCCCTTCTTTACCTCTGTCCACAAAGGATACCATATCCTTATCTGGTGGTTCAATATAGTACAATTTTATTTTTTTTTTAATTTTTTTTTTTAAAAGCAATTGGGGTTAAGTAACTTGCTCAAGGTTACACGGCTAGTCATTTGATTTATGCGTGGGTGCTCATTTTCTGAGGCCGGATCTAATCTCGGGTCATCCAAACTCTTACTCACTGTGCCACCTAGCCGCCCCTACAATTTTATTTTTAATTGAAAATATTTTAAAAATATAAATATAGAAATATATGATCATTGGAGTGGCTAGGTGACACAGTGAATATAGTACCAGCCCTGGAGTCAGGACAACCTGAGTTCAAATCTGGCCTCAAGACACTTAATACTTAACAGCTGTGTGACCTTGGGCAAGTCACTTCTTTCCCCTTATCTTCCTTTTCACCTTCCCTTCTTATTCTGCTTCCCCTTTCACTTTCCTTCCCTTCCTTTCCCTTCCCTCCTTCCTCTACCTCTGTCCACAAAGGGTACCATACCCTTATCTGCTGGTGTTCGGTACAGAAGCAAAGTAAATTTTTATAGCTGAAACTCCAAAATATATAGGGGGCTAAATGCCTTAAACCCCTTAATTCCCTCTGAATCTTATAGATTGGTCAACAATGGGTCCCAACCCATGCCCCAGTTAGTGGCCATTGTTTAGGCCTTGATGACTCAGATTGAAAATGAATGGTAATTGTTTTGGGACCCCTGAGGGTCCTCCTCTCCCAGGTTGATTTTGTGATATTTCGAAAAGGAACCACTCCTTGGCTCATTTATTACCTAGCCTTAATCACTGAATGCTCATTGCCTCAGCCACAATGACCTTAGTTTAAAAATGCCTAAGTCTCCCACTGCATCTGAGCCATCTCTTGTAGTCCTTATCTATATTTTGTCACTGCATCCGGATGGCCCACTGGAGAGAGTGAGGGTATTGACTTTACACAGCCCTCCCTCATTTAAAACCAATTTACTTACTTGTCATGGCATTACTTTCCTGATGCCACTGCGTTCTTTGAGAATGAAGGACAAAGAACAACAAGGCTCAAA
Organism: Gymnobelideus leadbeateri; assembly: GCA_011680675.1. NCBI lineage: Eukaryota > Metazoa > Chordata > Mammalia > Diprotodontia > Petauridae > Gymnobelideus > Gymnobelideus leadbeateri. The sequence continues at coordinate 267,428 of WOXC01003308.1, forward strand.
TAGTAAGTTAGAGTTCCAAGTTTTGAATTCGGTCCTTTCAGACTCCAAGAATTCTATTCACTATGATACATGCATGTGAATGCACATGTGCACACACACACACATAGTTGCTTCTGTGGATTTATAGAAAGAAATGTAGATATAACTATATGATGAGTTTTGAAGACAGATCCCTATAAACAGGCAGAAGGATTTAGAGTCTAAATTTATGGGACTCTTCAAGATATAATTTTGGACAAGTTTTTCCCTTCCCACCACTGTGTTATTAAAGCTACTATGAGTTCCAAACTTAATATGGCTGCAAGAACAAGAATGCTGGGATGAATTCTATCAAGCTGGGAGTTTTTGAAATGAGATCTGAATCAGAAGTGTTTGGCTATAGCAGCAGCAATAATAGTGGTAACTTTATTGAAAGAATGAGGAGTTGCAATGACAGAGAGATGAAATTAGAGTTTGTAGAGCTGAACATTGACAAAAAGAAGACTATAAGGTCTCTGCCTAAGTGTCTACTGCATCAGAACAAGGTACAGGATGTTGCATTTACCTCTACTTTTTTTGCACTTACTGAATATATATATATATATATATATATATATATTAGTCTCTTTGCTTTGTCAATTGGTTAAATTGATTAAACATTTGAACAAAATTATCACAGTTGATGTCAATATCACTCCTATGTCCATTTCTCATTATTTTTCTTTTTTGTTTAATTATATATATTCATTTTTAGTTTTCAACATTCACCTTTATAACATTTTGAGATCTAAATTCCATCACCATCCCTCTATTCTCACTTACCCAAGGTGGCATGCAATCTGATATAGGTTACACATGTATGATCATGTTAAATATATTTCCACATTAGTCATGTTGTGAAAGAAGAATCAGAACAAAAGGGAAGAACAATGAAAAAGAAAAAAAAGCAACCACAAAAAACCAGAGGAAATATATGACTACATAGTTCTTTCTCTGGATGTGGAGAGCATTTCATGAAATGAGTCTTTTGGAATTGTCTTGGACCATTTCCTGATTCCCTTCATTATCACTGTTCTCTTATGTATCAAATTACTATGGATTTACTTACTTGTTTTTCTCAACATAATCCAAACTCTTTGAGAAAAGACTATTTTAAAAAGATATGTATTTGTATGCTCAGTCCAAAGTAATATTCTTTGCATATGTTAACATTTCATAAATGGTTACTGAATTTTATTAATCCCCTTTTCAGTCACAACTCCAGTTCAAATGTAATAATTATTACCATTGAAGTAATGCAATCAAAGCATTCATTTGAGATACTACAACTGAGGCAAATAACCTATAGAATCCTCTCAAAAGAGTTACCATTACAATAATAATGTCTGTCATTTATACGAATTGTCTTTCATATTATTAACAGATTAAAGCTCCAGTAAGACTTGTGGGACATACTGTATAGTATTGTAGGTTTTGCAAAGCACTTTACATATATTGTAAACACATATCCTTAAATATATCCAAATTAAGATAGTCAAGATAGATTTAAAGATGAAAAAATTGTTGATTCTTTATCACTTAATATCAAGAAGGGGCCCTGAGTCTAAAACACTTTCCATTATAACATGTCATCAAGTTTTGTGACAAATTAGAATGTTGGATTTGGAGTCAGGAAAACCTGGGTTCAGATTGTAACTCTGACACTAACCGTGGCCAAAGTCAAGCTATTTAACCCGAGACTCACTTTCCTCATTGTAAAATAGTGATAGTTATACCTGAACTATCTAAGTCATTGAAATGCATGGAGGTTCAAATGATATCATTCAGTTCTCTATAACTTTCAAAGATTATTATTCTTTGGGAAATTAGTTTAGAAAGATTTAACAGTTTGTTGTTCCAGCTATGCTTAAGCACATATAAATAAGTTGGCATGTTAAATACTAGATGTTTTATTTTGCTTGAAAGTGTGTATTCTGGCCTAAATATTTGGCTGCATATTCCTATAAGTTCCCAGTAGGCTTATTTTGTTTTGTTTTCTAGCTTTTAGCTTGATATACTTTACTAAGTAGCTACACAAACCATTATCTGGAAAGGATTTATCAGTGGTTGCTTAATCAGGTCCAGCTTGTTGTATGTGTTAAAATTAAAAATAAAATCCTCTAGCCAGAGTTTGATTTATTTTTTCCTTTACTGCCTTTACTGATTTGATTGGACTTTCCCAGGACTAGCCTCCAAATTTTCCCTTCTTTTGTTTATTTTTCCTAAAACTCTCCCTGGATAGCAAAACTTTTTTTTTTTTACAAATGCTTTATTAACTTCTGGTTTACATCATTCATTTCCACCAGATTTTGAGTTACAATTTTTCCCCATTTTTCCCTATCCACCACCCCAGAATAGCAGTCCCACTAGATATCCCCTCATCCAATCTGCTCTCTCCCATATCTTCTTCCATACCCCCTTCGACTTTGCCATTAGGTCAAGGTGAATCTCTGAACCCCAATGCCTGAACATCTTACCTCCCAATTACATGCAAAATAGTATTAATAATAGTGTTTATATACATTTGGAACATTTAATTTTAAAATTTTGAATTTCAGATCCATTCCCTTCCTCCCTTGTCACCCAATCCCTCTGGGAAGATAAGCAATTCAGTATGTTATACATGCATAGCTATGCAAAACATTACCATAGTAAATATATTGTAAAAGACTGCTTATATTTCCCTCCCACCCATCCCACCCCGCACCTGGTCCATTCCCTACTTTGATACTGTCCCTGTTGGAAAGTGGGTACTTCCAGCCTCCCCTCCCCCTAGAATGCCCTCTGCTCCCTCATCCCTCCTCTCATCCCCCTTCCCCCTACTCTCCTGCAGGGTGAGATATCCCATTTGGGTGGATGTGATTCTCTCCTTAAGCCAAATTCAAGGACAATAAGGTTTTGCCTTTTGGCCTTCCTGTTCTTCCCCTCCCATGCAACTACTTCCCCTTGGCTATTCTACATGAGATCGTTTACCCTACCCTATCTCTCCCCATCTCCTCTTGTCACTTTCCTCTCTCACCTCTTAACTTCACCCCTTAAGTATCATCCCTTCCCACGAAATTCAACCTGTGCCCTCTATCCATGCATAACTATAAATAGGTTCTTTCTTTGGTCATGATTTTCAGGTAGTCCAATAATTTTTAAATTATCTCTCCTGGATCTATTTTCCAGGTCAGTGGTTTTTCCCATGAGTTATTTCACATTCCCTTCTAGTCTTTCATTTGTTTGGATCTGTATAACAGCATCTTGATTTCTCATAAATTCACTAGCTTCCATTTGCTCCAGTCTAACTCTGAAGGAATGAATTTCCTCAGTGAGCTTTTGAGATTCTTTTTCCATCTGGCAAATTTGGCTTTTTAAGGCATTCTTCTCCTCATTGCCATTTTCAGCCTCTTTTAACATTTGTGTTAGTCTATTTTTAAGGTGTTATTTTCCTCAGTCAGGCTGTTGACTGTCATTTCATACTTTTCTTGCATCTTTCTCATTTCTCTTCCCAATTTCCCCCCACTTCTCTTATCTTCTTCTTAAGGTCCTCTATGGTCTGTAGCCAGCTTGTATTTTCATTTGGGGCTTTTGGTGCAGGAATTCTGACCTCACAGTCCTCCTCCTGTGCCATGCTTTGATCCTCTTTGCCCCCAAAATAGGAATCTAAAGTTGCATTTTTCTTTTTATTTTGTTTCATTTGCCTAGGCATATTGCCACTTAATTACTTGATTTTTGGGCTTGTTGCCACAGTAGGACTCTACCACCAGACAGGAGAGCTTCTGCCCCAAACATGGGGTTTTCACAACTTCTGGAATTTGGGTAGACTCTGTAAAGCCTCCACCTGCTCTGGCAAATTGGATACCCACCCCAGGCCTCTCCCCAAGACCACAATCCAGATCCAAGCAGGTTAATGTGAGATCAATTAACCCCCAGACTGATTGCTGGATCTCTCTACAGTTTGAAGACCAGGAGCTGGAGCTGCCACTGATGCTGCAAAATGGCCTCTGTGCTGCATTTCATCAGCAGCTTTTCGATCCCAGGGGAGGAAGCCAAAGTGTTCCCAAAATACTGGTCCCAAAGTCAATAGGGCAGTAACCTCTCACTTTGTCCTAGGCATATCTGTGCTGATAATTCTGGAATCACCACAGCTGCTGGTGTTCTGGGGTCCCTCCAGCTGGCTGCTGGCCTGGCTGCCCTGGGGCTAAAATTGTGGCTCATTCGGGCCTGGGCTCACAACCAGAGCACTGCGCTTCCCCCCCTCCCTGCTCTCAGAGTGCTGTGCTGGCCACTCCCCGGAGGGCTGCTGGGCTGTCTTCAGTAGGAGCTTAGCTTCTCTGTGTTGTTCTGTGGGTGCTGGGGCTCCAGAAGTTGTTCAGATTCCCCTTTTACATTGTTTGGAAGTGGTGTGGGGCAGAGGACCTTGGAAGTGCTGTTTCTACTCTGCCATCTTGGCTCAGCCTCCCCCCCACCCATAGCTAACCTTTAGCATTACATTATCTGACTGTCTGATTCTCTATTATTCTTCCTTATCTTTATGTAATCTTTCTATTTTACTAATTAATACCATTATATATTGAAAAGATATAAAATATGTCAGAAAATATATAGAAGCCTGTTAAAACAAGAGTCAGTATCTTTACAACTATGTAAATACCCAGGCACAGACTGGTTGATGCTATATTAATGGTATTTATTTAATTAGGTAATAGATTGCAAATCTAGAAATTTTTATGTATAAATCCTTATATATTTTTTTTTAAAGCAATTGGGGTTAAGTAACTTGCTCAAGGTTACACGCTAGTCATTTGATTTATGCGTGGGTGCTCATTTTCTGAAGCCGGATCTGATCTCGGGTCATCCAAACTCCGAGGCTGGCACTCTTACTCACTGCGCCACCTAGCCGCCCCTTTAGGGCAATTGGGGTTAAGTAACTTGCCCAAGGTTACACGGCTAGGTTTTTGTTTGTGCGGATTAAGTGTCGGAGGCCGGCTCCGAACTCAGGTCCTTCTGATTCCAGGGCCGGCGCTCTATTCACTGCGCCACCTAGCCGCCCCTAAATACTTATATTTCTTAAAAAAACTATATTTGTCTTATTTTAGTTGGCTTCCAAAAAAGAAGTTGCTCACATTTAGTATGATACTTCAGGGAATTTACATGCAAAATGACTAATTAAGAAGGAAAATGGAGCAACTGTTATATTCTAATCTCTAACTAAAAAAAAAAAAAAATGGGGACTCTTTATTTGAACCTCTATAGTTGCTAAAAATGGTAAAAATAAAAAGAGATGGATTTTATAAATTAATTTGTAGCCACAGAGATATAAAGCAAATACAATTTTGTCATGAGAAGTGATTCAAAACTATATAAGAAAAAGATAATAGACATAAAAATGTGTCATTTCCATGCATCATTTTAACCACACCCCCATTTTCAGAGATGCCATTAATGGCACTACAATTGTAATTATTTGGTGATTGCAGGTGAAGCAAAAGAGGTGGCAGGAACTGTAACATTATATCAAAGAAATGGCTTAACTTGACAATAGCAAGAAACAGACCTAGGGTCAGGGGTGGGGAGATGACTAATGAAGGAAGAAAGGAATAAGAATAGTGATCACAGAAGCAGTAAAAGGTAAGAAGGAAAGGACAGGGAAAATCTGAGTAAGGAAGATAGCCAGTGAACTCCTTCAGAGCTGGGAACACATTTTTGGTATTCTTTTTATTTATTTATTTTTATTTTCATAGTTTAGTACATTGCCTGGGCTAGAGGAGGTGCTTAATAAATATTGATTGACTGCTGAGGAAAAGCTCAGTCTTTAGATATAGAATATTGTGGGAGGACAGTTGGCAAAACTCTACACTTTGAGATATGATGATAAGCAAATATGAGGGTAAAGCTGTAAAAGCTGGTTGGTTGGTGGTGGTCCCTCATGCCTGAAGAGGACCAAAATGGCATCAGTATGTCAGGGTCAAGGTACAGTTTGTCTGACTGTAGTTGATCAGACCAAAACAAGCTTGGAAGGCTCTACCCCAGGTTGGAAATAAACAACCGGTATGAACATATGGGGTGGAAATGTCTAAATTTGTGCATCTCACATTTCTTTTAAGCTGATGAAATTCCATTCTGCTCATAAACATAGCACCTTCTTTGATGAGGGTATGGCAAGCTAGGCAGTCCTATGCCAATATCTCCCCTGTCTCAAATCAATTCCAAGGTTCTTCAGACAAAACTTGAGAGTGTACTTGCACCATTTATCCTTACCTCCATTTGAGTGCTTGCTTTGTCGGAGTTCTCTGGAGAATATTATTTTAGGCAAAATTATGTTTTGCATTTGAACAATGTGGCCAACTTAAAGGGGTTTCACTCTCAGTAGCAGTGTTTGAATGCTTGGCAATTAAGCTTAAGAAAGGACGTTGGTGTTTGCTACCTTATCTTCCTAGGTGATCTTCCTAAGAATCGAAATGAAAGCAATTTATTTTCCTGGCATAGAGCTGGAACACTGGCCAAGTTTCACAGGTATACAACAATGAGATCAGAACAATGCCTCTGTAGACCTTGATTCTGGTAGGTAGCCTATCTCTTCTATCCTATACTTTCTTTTGGTGTCTCAAAAACTCTAAACTAGCTCTGGAAATGCATCACACATATGTACACCCCTGGAAAGTATCAGGCCAACGTAGATGAATTTATCCAAAGCATTCAAAATTCCTCCATTTTCTGTAGGTGATAAATTTAAGAATGGATGGCATGTTGCTAATTGTGGAGAACCTCTGTTTTCTTGCTTTTAATAGGTAGGCCAAAATTAACATGAGCCTCATAGTATCGATCCATGCTCTGTTGCATCCCAGCAGTAGAAAGTGCATTAATTGCACAATCATCTGTAAATAAAAAGCCATACACCAACTCTCCCTCAACTTTAGTATTTGTTTATTTTCAAGTTAAATAGTTTAACTTGAAAATAATTTAAAACTTTCAGAAGTTTCTTGGCTTCAGTAATGAAATGTTCCCCTTCCCTATATTATTAACTGAAAGGCTACAGGGCAGACAAGCTTGAGGATGTATTATGAAGAGAATGTTTTGGGGTCCTTTGATCTCGCTAAGGTATATTCCCCTGTCCTATACAGTTACCTGCAAAAGGTTACTGGGCAGATAAGCAAGAGGGCATGTCATCTTTTTTGTTTATACCTCCAGATATGGTCCTAGAGTAATACCCTAATAAGTAATTAACCTTAAACAAGGGTAAATAGTAAACGTGATTAAGGGAGGCTCCTTCTACATTATCTGCATTCTTTTGATGAAGGACCTTTCTACATTCATTTGGGATGTCTACATTCTCTTGGGGGGGTATAAAAAACTCTGTGAGCTCTTTCCATCTTTGGCTCTGTAGGAAATGGTCCTGTAATAAAGAGACAATTGATTACACCCCTGTCTCATTATTCTCAGATCTTGCTAGCCCACCAACCATGCTGGCCTCAGTAAGTGGCACCCACAAGGTGGGGCATCAGGACTGCCAATTGAGTCTCTAGCGAGGAATCCCCCAGGATTTGCTGTCAGGAAGTGGGCCCACATGAAATCTGAGAAACAATGGATTTCTTTCAAGCTAAGGGGAAGGCTCTAGAAGGGTGTTCATCAATGTGTCCAATTTTTCATAATCAGAGCTCACAGAGACAGTATGTGAGGAAGATTAGTGAAGAGTTTAAAAGATGAAGGAAAATATCTGAGAATATTACAACTTATAGTGTGTAAGAAAGAGATTTCAGTTAAGAAAGAGATACTGAAAAAAAATTTTAAATTGTCTGTCAGGCAGCCCCATTGTTCCCTAGTGGCTTTGAGATCAGAGGACCTGATTGGGAAGCATTGGGAGAGGCTTTAGTTAATTACTTTAAGGAGAATGGACAGGAGAGTGACTCTGGTTCCATATTAGCAATTTATAATGTCATTAAAATATGCCTAGCAGACAAAACAGGTCTTAAAGAAATATTGAGTGTCATGGGTGAGAGTGAAGGCAGTGATCAGGAAGAGAATTTGGGGGGAAAAAAACCTAGAAAATATCAAACCTCTTAACCTCAGTTCAAGTCTGCCCTATAATCCCACATGGGGAACAGAAAATGCTGGGAAGCCTAATGGCAGTCCCCCTGTAGTTTGAGATTATATACATCTTTTCAAAAACTTATGAAAGAGGAAGGACAGACATTAAGAGAAATGGGATTTAAAGGTTGCCATTTGTTGGCATATCCTGTTATAGAAGAAGCCCAGGGCAATAGAACATGGCAAAAAATGAATATACAAGATCTTAAGGAGGTAAAAAAGGCTGTACAGGAGTAGAGGGCAACAGCTTCTTATACTTTGTCATTATTGGGAAATTTAGCAGGCACAGCTTTGACACCATATGATTGGAGAGAAACAGCTAAAATATGCCTATCCCCAGGGGACTACTTACAGTGGGAAGCCAATTATAAGGGAAAATGTCATAGCAAGCTATATGATCTTATGTTGGCAGAAGGACCTAATGCACCCATTATTTCCATGCTTTTGGGTGACGGACCTAATAAATTGCCCAACACACTAATGGGCTATTCAGTGGCAGTATATAGTACTCTTCAAGACTGTGCAGTACAAGCATGGAAAGAGATAATCAGTTCTGGTCAAGCAGGAAAAAATTTTACAAATATCATGCAGGGACCTGGAGAATCATTTCCTGATTTTGTGGCAAAAATTCAACAAGCAGCTGAGCATACCTTTGGAAGTACTATGGGATTGGAAGCATTTATAAGAGAAATAGCTAGAGGGAATTGCAATGTAGATCATAAGAAAGCTTTTTTGGCACTTCCTACTGATGCCTCCTTGGATCAATTAATTAGAAAATCTATGGAAGCCAAGTTTATGGTCTTTCAAGCAAAAATTATAGCAGAAGCTCAAGCAGCCACGAATAGGCAAAACAAGAAATGTTATACATGTGGCAAAGTGGGTCATTTCAAAAGGGAATATCAAATGGGTGGCAGTTATAGGGAGTTATGACCAAAATCAAAATGCCCCAAATGTCATAAGGGCTTTCATTGGGCTTCAGAAAGTAGATTTAGAAATTTGGGAAATGACCTCAAGGGCCAACATTTACCCAGGCTAGGAGAGAGAAGTGCTTTTTAGGAGTTCTTCTCCTTCTCCTTTCTTTAACCTCAGAAGGAGAATACATGGATATAAAATTCACTCCAACCTATGGGGAAGAAAAGGACTGGGAATATTATAATAAGATCAAAATTAAAATTATGAAGCCCAGCAGTTTTGTGATCCAATTAAAAGAGGAACAATGGGGGGCGGCTAGGTGGCACAGTGAGTAGAGCGTTGGCCCTGGAGTCAGGACCTGAGTTCGGATCCTGCCTCAGATACTTAACGCGAGCACGCGCTCGAGCACACACACACACACACACACAAAACCCTAGCCGTGTGACGTTGGGCAAGTTACTTAAACCCAATTGCCCTCCAAAAAAAAAAAGAGGAACAACGGATATTTCAAATACAGAATCCAGAGGTCATGTGATCTCAAATCATTACAACCTCAAGAGCTGCCCTTCATATATGTGTGGAGGGCAGGAGAATCCAAGGTCTCTTAGACACAGGAGCAGACCTGATCATTATCAATCAAGAACAATGGGACTTGAAGTGGACTGTTCAAAAATGAGATGTAAATATGAAAAGCATAGGAGAAGTTAGTCAAACTTTAAATAGTGTGAGGATACATACTTGGGAGTTTGAGGGCATGTCAGGAAAATTTCAGCCATATTGTTTGGTTTCCTTGCCAATGGATTTATGGGGCTGAGATATTTTGTCACAACTTAAGGTCACCATCAGGACAAATTTTCAGGAGGGGACCTGATTGATGGGCAGCGAGCAGCCAACATACATAGAAATAAAACTTTCCAATTTTATTCCAATAATATGGAATACTGAGTTTCCCTCAGTATTCCCTTCTTATCAGCCCTGCTCCCTTTTCCTACACTTCCCCCTTTCTACTTCTTCCCTCCCTTCTAACTATCCTGCCATTTTCTTAGCCCTTCCCCCTCCTATTCCCTGTAGGGAATGATTGATTTTTATACTTAATGTGGTAAGTTATTTCTTCCTTGAACCAAGATTGACGAGAATAGATCTCATGCAATGCTACTCTCTCTCTTCTCTTTCCCTCTATTATGATAAGTTTTTTGTCTCTTCTTGATAGAGTCCTATATTTAATTGATTATGCTATTCCCAACTTGCACCAGAACTGAGGGAAAAGCTCATATAATGCTCATCTCCCTCCCCTCTTTCCCTCCACTATAATGTATTTATGCCACATTGTGTGGCAAAATTTACCCTTTTCTACTTCATTTTTTCCTCTTCTTCCTTTAAGGTCCATTTGCAACCCTAAATAAGTTTTTTTTTGTACCATAATTGTGTATAATTCACACTCACCCCCTCTATTTATCTATGTCCCTTTTAGATGTTGCCATAGGTATAGAATTCCCAGTATTAAGAGGTATGAGCTTCCAATATAGGGATGTAAACAGTTTGCTTTAGTTAAATAACAGGGTGTGTGTGTGTGTGTGTGTGTGTGTGTGTGTGTGTGTGTGTGTGTGTGTGTCTGTTTGCGCTCACATGTTCTCCCTATTTACCTTCCTATGTCTCTCTTGAGTCATGTAATTGGAGTCATTAATTTTCCATTGAGCTCTGGCTTTTTCATCAGGAATGTCTGGAAGTCTGTTATATCATTAAATGACCATCTCCTTGCCTGGAAGATTATGTTCAGTATTGCTGGATAGGTGATCCCTGGCTGTAACCTGAGCTCTTTTGCCTTGCAAAAAATCACATTCCAGTTCCTCCAATTTTTCAATGTAGAAGCTGTCAGATCTTGTACAATCCTTACTGTTCCACAGTATTTTGAATTGTTTATTTCTGGCCACTTGTAGTATTTTTTCCTTTACCTTATAATTCTGGAATTTGGCCAAAACATTTCACACTTTTCAATTAGGATCTCTTTCAGGAGGATTCCCATGGATTCTTTCAATTTCTATTTTACCCTCTGGTTCTAGTATCTCAGGGCAGTTTTCCTGATGAGCTCTTGGAAGATGTTGTCCAGGCTCATTTTTTCATCATGATTTTCTGGTAGACATATAATTCTCATATTTTCTCTCCTGGAGTTGTTTTCCAGGTCAGTTATATTTTCATTGATATATTTTACCTCTTTTTCAAATTTTTTATTCTTGATATTTGGTTTGACTGACTCTTGGTGCCTCATAGAGTCATTTGCTTCAATTTGGTTAATTCTAATTTTTAGCAAGTTATTATCCTCAGTTTTTGTAGCTCCTTTTCCATATGTTCAGATTCCATGTTTAGTTCATACTTTTTTTTTTGAGGAGCTGTTTTTTTCATTGTAATGTTTTTCTAATTTTGCAATTTTGATTTTAAAAGAATTGTTCATTTTATCTTCTACCTGTCTAATTTAGCTTTCAAAGTTCTTTTTGAGCTCATCTAAGAATGATTTTTGTGCTTGAGACCCATTCCCTGTAGAGGCTGCAGCTGTGGGTGTGGAGTCAATACTGTCTCCTTCTGAATTTGGTTCCTCCCTCTCACAATAATAGGATTCTAGAGTCTTTATCTTTGTAGTCTGTTTGTTACCCATTTTGATGCAGGTCCTTAGCCATGCCATTCCTCTGGGGTCCCTAAGCCTTTACTGTTTAAAGGTGTTTGTTTGTTTGTTTTTTAAACAAATGCTTTATTAACTTCTGTTTTACATCATTCATTTCCTCCAGATTTTGAGTTACAATCGTTTTACCCCCATTATTCCCCTACCCAACCTCCCAGAATAGTAGTCCCACAAGATATCATTTCCTCCAACCTGCTCTCTCCCATACCTTCTCCCATACCCCCATCGACTTTTCCATTAGAGGAAGGTGAATCTTTGTGTCCCAATGCCTGCACATCTTATCTCCCTATTACAAGCAAAAGAGTATTAATAATAGTATTTATATATATTTGAAACATTTAATGTTACGACCTCGAATTTCAGATCCATTTCCTTCCTCCCTTGTCACCCATTCCCTCTTGGGAGATAAGTAATTCAGTATATGTTGTACATGTCTTGCTATGCAAAACATTATCATAGTAGATATATTGTACAAGGCTGCTTATAATTCCCTCCCACTCATCCCACCCCCCACCTGGTCCATTCCCTACATGATCCTTTCCCTCTTCTATAGTGGGTACTTCCAACCTCTCCTCACCCCAAGGATGCCCTCCCATCCATCATCCCTCCTCTCATCCCCCTTTCCCCTATCCTGCTGCAGGTTGAGATATCCCATTTAGTATGTATGTCATTTTCTCCCTGAACCAAATTCAATGTGAATGTGGTTTTGCCTTTTTAGCCTTCCTTATTCTCCCCCTCTTTTGCAACCACTTCCCCTTGCTTCTTCTACATGGGATAGTTTACCTACCCTGTCTCTCCCCATCTCCTCTTGCCACTTTCCTCTCTCACCTCATAATTTCATCCCTTGAGTATTCTCCCTTCCCAACAAATTCAACCTATGCCATCTATCCATATATAACTGTAACCTTACACACACACATTCACATATGTATTCATATGACCACACCCCCTTCTTCCATTATTTTCATAGTGAGAAAGATATCATCAGTCCCAGTTATTGCTTTTCCATATAGGAATGTAAATAGTTCAACTTTGATAAGTTCCCCTTGATCTCTCTTCCCTGATTACCTTCTCAGGCATCTCTTCCTTCCTGTGTCTGGATGTCAAATTTTCTATTCAATTCTGGTTTTTTCCTCAAGAATGCTTGAAAGTCCTCTATTCCACTGAATGACCATATTTTCCCCTGAAACAAAATACTCAGTTTTGCTGGGTAGGTGACCCTTGGGTTCATCCCCAGTTCTTTTGCCCTCTGGAATATCATATTCCATGCCCTTCGATCCCTCAGTGTAGAAGCTGCCAGGTCCTGGGCTATTCTGATTGTGTTTCCACAATATTGAAATTGTTTCTTCCTGGCTGCTTGTAGTATTTTCTCCTTGATCTGGGGATTCTGGAACCTGGCTATAATATTTCTGGGAGTTTTATTTTTGGGATCTTTTTCAGGAGGTGATCGGTGAATTCTTTCAACCTCTATTTTGCCCTCTGGATTACTGTTTAAAGTTTTGCTCTGGGGCAATAATTACTGTGTTTTCAGCTTTGGGGGTGGGGATTGGAGTATCTAGTGTTCACTCTGATACCTTTGTACCTGGAAGTTCAGGTAGAAGCTTTTTATATTTCCAGACTCTTGGTTGGCAGTCCCAGGAGTAGCTGCTGTCACTGCCAGGGGCCCTGAATTTGTCTCTTACCCTGCTCTGTCTGATTCCAGCCCTGCAGTGACAGGCCTGGTAATGGGCCTTGTGGTTGGTGTATCAACTTGCTACCAAGTTGACCATAGCTTTGTCAGGGCTCTGCACACCTTGTTGGCCAGGCCTCTGTGGAGAGGGTCTTATAAATAGGTGTATAGAATAAGGTGGGGGGTAAATATTAAAATAGTCAAAGCAGAAATATTAAAAGAATACTTTTAAGGTCATAATGCAACAAAATTATGCTTAATAAGGGACCCAGGAAATGAAGAAAAAAAATCAAATTGATGATTAAGCAAACTAATCATGAGGAATGAGTAGGTTGAAGAACAAATCAGAGAAACAATCAATAATTTCATTAAAGAAAATGACAATAATGAGAAAATAGATAAAATCTTTGGTGTAAAACATATGCCGTGATTAAAATAAATTTATGTCTCTAAAGACTTATGTCAATAAAATAGAGAGAGCTGACTAGTGAATTGTTCATGCAATTAAAAAAAAAACAAGAAAAAAACAAATTGAAAATACCCTATGAAATATTGAATTAGAAATAAGGCTTGAGGTGAGATTCATCAAATTGAAATTAAAAAGTAAATGAATTAATGAATAAAATGAGGAATGGTTTCATGGGGGTGGAGGGGGCAAATAAAATACATAATTAATTTGATTAAAAAAAAAAAGAAAACCAAATCAGCAGTACCAAAAAATGAAAAGTGTGAATATACCACTAATGGAGATAAAATTAATACAATTATAAGGAACTATTTTACCCAATTTTAAACCAATATAATTAGCAATTTAAGTGAAATGGAAGAATATTTACAAAAATATACGCTGCCTAGGTTAATAGAAGAGGAAATAGACTTAATTTAGAGAAAGAAATTAAACAGGCCATGAATGAGCTTCCTAAAAGAAAAGGCCCAGGACCAGATGAATTTATAAATAAATTCTATAAAATATTTAAAGATCAACTAATTCTAACTTTAAATAAATTTTTGAAATCAAAAGTAAAGAAGAATTTCTACCAAATTCATTTTATGAAACAATTGTGATACAGAAGAATAAACAAGGAAGAGTAAAAACAGAAAAAGAAAATTATAGACCACTTTAATTAATGAGAAAGGATGCAAAATTGAAAATAAGATTCTAGCTAAAATATTGCAATTGTATATTACAAAATGATACATTATTGTCAAGTGAGATTCATACCAGGAATGTAGGTGATTTATTATAAAGAAAACTATTAAAATAATTGATTACATCAATAATAAAATTAATAATTATCTTATTATTTCAATAGATGCAGTAAAAACTTTTTACAAAGTTCAAAACTTTTTTTTACTCAAACACTTGAAAGTTTGGTTAAAAATATATATTGTTTAAATTGATAAAGTAATTTGTTTAAACCCATTGATAAGCATTATTTTGAATGGTAATAAACTAGGAACCATCTAACAAAGACCAAGTTTGAAACTAGAATTCCCACTGTGACCGATATTATTCAATATTATATTGGAAATCCAAGTAATAGCAATGAGAAAAAAATAGAAGGAATAAAAATAGAAAGTGAAGTAATAAAATTGTCTTTTTGCAGATGATATGCCCAGAAAATCTAAAAGATTCTATGAAAAAGGGTACTTGAAAAAATGAACAATTTTAGTAAAATAGCAGGATAAAGATAAATCCACATAAAACATCAGCATTCCTGTACATCATAAACAAAACTGTACAAGATAAGGTAGTTTACAAAAATACCTTACTTAAAATAACTACAGTGGGTGGAGCCAAGCTGGTGGAGTAAAGCAGGGAATTCCTTGAGGTCTCTAGGAAAAGCCTCCAATTATTTGTAAAAAAAAAATTGCTCTAAACAAATTCTAGAGCAGCAGAATCCACAAAATGACAGAGTGAAACAAATTTCCACCTCAAGGAATCTGGAAGGGTGACAGGAAAGGTCTGCTAAAACTGGGCTGAGAGAGGAGCTTGGTGTAACATGATATGGGGCCAGCACAGATGGGGGCCTAGCAAACCCAGAGCAGGCTTCAGGGTAATGAATCACTGGCAACTGTGGTAATTTCCGAACTTTTCAACCCACAAATATCAAAGACAACATAGAAGGTCAGTAGGAAAGGTCTGTTGGACCTGGGTGAGAGAGGAGGAAGGTCTGCTCCCAGCCCCAGGGTGGCAATGGCAGTAGTGGTTGCTTCTTGAGCTCTCAATCCACAGACAGTGAGAGAATAAAGCTGCTGATCAGAGGGGGGTGGCAGAGATCTCATTACTGGTGCTGAGGAAAGATTTTCCTGCTTTGTCATTACTTCAATCAGGGTCTCCATTCTGGGTGGTAGTGTAGGTTCAGGGAGGAGTGCTGGCAAAACAGAGCTTGTGGTGGTAGTAGAGAGGGAATCCTCCTCACAGATAAAAGGCAAAAAAGAGTGCTTGTGGTCACTCACACACCATAGGTAATACCAGAAAAAGAGTAAACACCTCTCCTTTGATCATACAACCCTGAAAGAACTGAAAATTTGCAGATCCCTAGAAATATCTCAGAAAACAGCTGCACAAAATCCCTGAAGGTTGGGACAGAACACTCTCCCAACAGAAACCAAAAACATAGCTTAACCAAGAGTTAAATAGTCTAGTAATTGACTGGGGAAAATGAGTAAACAACAGAAAAAAATCAGACTATAGAATCTTACTTTAGTGACAAGGAAGATCAAAATATAAAAGCTGAACAAAGAAAACAAAGTAAAAGTCCCTACATCCACAGACTCCAAGAAAAATATTAATTGTTCATAAGCCATGGATGAGCTCAAAGGGGAATTTGAAAATCGAGTAAGAGAAGTAGAAGAAAAATTGGGAAGACAAGTTAGAGAGATGCAAAATAATCATTTAAAATGAGTGAACAGCTTGCTATTGAAAACAATAACACCTTAAAATAAAGCTGACCCAAATGTCAAGAGAGGTCCAACAAGGTAATGAGGAGAAGAATGCCTTAAAAAAGCAAAATTGGTCAGAAAGAAAAGGAGGTACAAAAGCTCACTGAAGAAAATAATTCTCTCAAAATTAGAATGGGGGGCGGAGCCAAGATGGCGGAGTAGAAACAGCTCTTCCAAGCCTCTATGCCCCCAGATTCCCCACAAACTATGTAAAAAAGGACTGTGAACAACTTCTGGAGCCCCAGCACCCACAGAACGACACAGAGAAGCTAACCTCCCGCTGAGGACAGCCCAGCAACCCTGCAGGAAGGACCAGCACAGCGTAGGGATGATGGATGGGAGGGCATCCTTGGGGTAAGGGGAGGTTAGAAGTACCCACTATAGAAGAGGGACAGGATTATGTAGGGAATGGACCAGGTGGGGGGGTGGGATGAGTGGGAGGGAATTATAAGCAGCCTTGTACAATATATCTACTATGATAATGTCTTGCATAGCAAGACATGTACAACATATACTGAATTACTTATCTCCCAAGAAGGAATGGGTGACAAGGGAGGAAGGAAATGGATCTGAAATTCGAGGTCGTAACATTAAATGTTTCAAACATATATAAATACTATTATTAATACTCTTTTGCTTGTAATAGGGAGATAAGATGTGCAGGCATTGGGACACAAAGATTCACTTTCCTCTAATGGAAAAGTCGATGGGGGTATGGGAGAGAGCAGATTGGAGGAAGTGATATCTTGTGGGACTACTATTCTGGGAGGTTGGGTAGGGGAATAATGGGGGGAAAATGTAACTCAAAATCTGGCGGAAATGAATGATGTAAAACAGAAGTTAATAAAGCATTTGTTTAAAAAAAATAAAAAAAATTAGAATGGAATAAACAGAATTTGATTACTTTGTGAGAAATAAGAATATTATAAAACAGAAGAAAAAAATTAAAATAGAAGACAATGTGAAATATCTCATGGGAAAAACAACTCACCTTGAAGATCGATCCAGAAGAGACAATTTAAATTTTATTGGACTACCTGAAAGTCATGATGGAAAAAAACAGAGCCTAGATAGCGTCTTTCAATACATTTTCAAAGAAAACTGCTCTGATGTTCTAGAACCTGGGGATAAAATAGAAAATTTAAGAACCTACAAATTGCCCCTTGAAAGAGATCTCAAAAAGAAATCAGAGAATATTGTAGCCAAAATTGAGAGTTCCCACGTCAAGGAGAAAATATTGCAAGCAGTCAAAAAGAAACAATTCAAGTATTGTGGAAATACAATCATGATAACACAAGATTTAGCAGTTTCTACATTAAGGGATCAGAGGGCTTGGGATATGATATGGCAGAGGTCAAAGGAATTAGGATTAAAACTAAGAATCATATACCCAGCAAAACTGAGTATAATACTAAAGGGAGAAAAATGGAAATTCAATGAAATAGACGACTTTCAAGCATTCCTGATGAAAAGACCAGAGTTGAATAGAAAAATTGCCTTTCAAATACAAGAATCAAGAGAAACATGAAAATGTAAACAGGAAGGAGAAATCATGAGGGACTTATAAAAGTTGGACTTTTTATGTCCCTACAAGGAAAGATGATATTTGGAACTCATGAGAAATTTCTCAATAGTATGGTAGTTAGAGGAAATTGATGATGGATAGATAGATAGATAGATAGATAGATAGATAGATAGATAGATAGATAGATAGATAGATGGCACAGGGTGAGTTGGGTATGAAAGGATGACATCTAAAAATATAAAATTTATGGGTGATAGAGTAATATGTTGGGAGAAGGAGAAAAGGAGAAATAGAATGGGGTAATTTTTTTTTACATAAAAGAAGAGAGAAAAATGTTTCACAATGGAGGGGAAGAAGGGGTTGGTGAGAGGTAATGAGTGGACTTTATTCTTATCAAATTTGACTTAAGAAGGGAATAACATACACCCTCATTTGGGTATGAAAATCAATCTTACCCTAAAGGACAGCAGAGGGGAAGGGGATAAGAGAGGGGTGGAATGATAGAAGTGAGGGCAAATGGGGGAAGGGAGTAATCAGAAGCAAATACTTTTTTTAGTATATATATATATTTGAAGCATTTAATTTTAAAACTTCAAATTCCAGATCCATTCCCTTTCTCCCTTGTTACCCACTCCAAGATAAGCAATTCAGTATGTGTTGTACATGTATAGCTATTCAAAACATTACCATAGTATGTATATTGTAAAAGACTGCTAGTATTGGGGCGGAGCCAAGATGGCTGAGTAGAAACAGCACTTCCAAGGTGCTCTGCCAAACACCACTCCCATACTATGTAAAAGGGGTCTTTGAACAACTTCTGGAAGCCCAGCACCCGCAGAACAACAAAGAGAAGCTAACCTCCCACTGAGGAGAGCCCAGCAGCCCTGCAGCAAGGGCCAGCACAGCACTCTGGGAGCCAAAAGCCCAGCATGCAGAGAGCCGAGCCCAGGTCAATGTGAGCCTCAGTTTTAGCCGGGCCAGCAGCAGGCTGGAGGGACCCCAGAATACCATCAGCTGGGGTGATTCCAGAATTATCAACACATACATGCCTAGGATAAAGTAAGAGGTTAGTGCTCTATGGACTTCGGGAGGAGTATCTGGGGAATGCATTGTCTTCCTCCCCTGGGGGCTAGAAACCACTGAGGAGAAACTCGCCATTTTGCAGCTTCAGGGGCAGCATCACCTCCTGGCCTGGGAACTGTAGGGAGATCCAGCAATTAGTCTTGGAGGTTAATCGCTCTTGCTTTAACCTGCTTGGACCTGGATTGTGATCTGAGGGGAAGTCTGGGGTGGGTATCCCACTTTCCAGAACCAGAAGTAGAGAAGACCCCAACATTGAGGATGCCCTCCCCTCCATCATCCCCCATCCCATCCCCTTTCTTCCTACTCTCTTGTAGGGTGAGATATCCCATTTAGTATGGATGTCATTCTCTCCCTGAGCCAAATTCAATGAGAATATGGTTTTGCCTTTTTGCCTTCCTGTTATTCCCCTCCCCTGCAACTACTTCTCCTTGCCTCTTCTACATGATATAGTTTACCCTACCCTGTCTCTCCCCATCTCCTCTTGCCACTTTTCTCTCTCACATCTTAACTTCACCCCTTAAGTATCATCCCTTCCCACCAAATTCAACCTGTGCCCTCTATCCATGTATCCTTTAAATATATATACACCCATTGATATATATATACATATATATATATACATATATATATATATATATTCATATGCCCATATACCCTTCTTCAATTATTTTCATAAGTAAGGAAGGTTTCATCAGTCACAGTTATTGTTTTTCCATTTAAGAATGTAAATAGTTCAACTTTAATAAGTTACTTTTGATTTCCTTTCCCTGATTACCTTCTCAGTCATCTCTTGCTTCTTGTGTCTGAATGTCAAAATTTCTATTCAACTCTGCTTTTTTTTTTCCTCAAGAATGCTTGAAAGTCCTCTATTCCACTGAATGACCATATTTTCCCCTGAAACAAAATACTCAGTTTTGCTGGGTAGGTAATTCTTGTTTTTATCCCAGTTCCTTTGCCTTCTGGAATATAGTATTCCATGCCCTTCCATCCCTCAGTGTAGAAGCTGCCAGGTCCTGAGCTATTCTGTTGTGTTTCCACAATATTGAAAGTGTTTCTTCCTGGCTGCTTGTAGTATTTTCTCCTTGATCTGTGAATACTAGAACCTGGCTACAATATTCCTAGGAGTTTTCTGTTTGGGATCTTTTTTCAGGAGGTGATCTCTAGATTCTTTCAACCTCTATTTCGCCCTCTGCATCTAAAATATCACAGCAATTTTCCTTAAGAATTTCTTGAAGAATGATTTCTAGGTTCTTTCTTTGATCATGGATTTCAGGTAGTCCAATAATTTTAAAATTATCTCTCCTGGGTCTATTTTCCTGGTCAGTGGTTTTTTCCCCATGAGCTATTTCATATTGTCTTATATTCTTTCATTTGTCTGGATCTGTTTAACAGCATCCTGATTTCTCATAAAGTCTCTAGCTTCCAATTGCTACAGTCTAACTCTGAATGAATGAATCTCCTCAGTGAGCTTTTGAGATTCTTTTTCCATCTGGTAAATTTGGCTTTTTACGGTATTCTTCTCCTCATTGCCCTTTTGAGCCTCCTTTGCCATTTGAGTCAGTCTACTTTTTAAGGTGTTATTTTCCTCAGTCAGGCTGTTGACTCTCATGTCATACTTTTCCTGCATCCTTCTCATTTCTCTTCCCAATTTTTCCTCCACTTTTCTTATTTGGTTTTTAAAATCCTTCTTAAGGTCCTCTCTGGCCTGTAAGCCACTCATATTTTCATTCGGAGCTTTTGGTGCAGGAGTTCTGACCTCATAGATCATCTCCTCTTTCATGCCTCAATCCTCTTTGCCCCCCAAATAGGAGTCTAATATTGAATTTTTCTATTTGTTTTGTTTGCTTTGCCTAGGCATGTTGCCACTCAATTACTTGACTTTTGGGCTTGTTGCCACAGTAGGACTCTGCCACCAGACAGTGGAACTTTGTTCCCAATCATCTGGGTCTTCTCAACTTCTGGAGGTATTAGTCGAGTGGCCTCTGTGAAGCCTCCACACACTCTGGCCAGCTGGATACCCACCCCAAGAACCACCCCCACCACAATGCAGATCCAGGGAGGTTCGAGCAGGAGTGATTATGCCCCAAGACTAATGATGCATCTCCCTACAGGTCACAGGCCAGGAGCTGAAGCTTCAACTGAATTTGCAAAATGGCATCTCTACCGTGTTTCCTCAGCCACTTCTTGCTCCCAGGGGAAGAAGCCTATGAGTTCCCAAATACTGGTCTCAAAGTCCACAGGGCACTAACCTCTCACTTTGTCACAGGCATATCTGTGTTCATAATTCTGGAATTGCCACAGCTGCTGGTGTTCTGGGGTCCCTCTAGCCGGCTGCTGGCCCTGCTAAAACTGCGACTCAAGCAGGCCTGGCTCGGCTACCAGAGTGCTGTGCTGTCAGCTCCCGCAGTGCTTCGATGTCGGTTCCCAGCACCCTGTGCTGGCCGCTCCCTGCAGTGCTGCTGGGCTGTCCTCAGTGAGAGGTTAGCTTCTCTGTGTCATTCTGTGGGTGCTGGAGCTCCAGAAATTGTTCAGAGTACCCTTTTACATGATTTTGAAGTGGTGTGAACAAGAGCACCTTGGAAGTGCTGTTTCTACTATGCCATCTTGGCTCTGCCCCAGAAGCAAAATCTTTTGAGGAGGGATAGGGTCAATGGATGAAATAGAACAAATGTGGGCAAGATAGGATAGAGGGACATAAAATTATTCTTTTTTTTTTATTTTAACAATAATTTCATCAATTAATTAATTAATTTATTTATTTAACAAATAATTTAATTTAACAATATTGACAACAGCTGCTGGTGTTCTGGGATCCTTCAAGCCGGCTGTTGGCCCCACTGCCCTGGGCCTAAAACCACAGCTCATGTGGGCCTGGGCTCAGCTCCCAGAGCGTTGCACTTGGCTCCCAGAGCTTTGTGCTGTGCTTCACTCACCACTCCCTGCAGGGCTGCTGGGCTGTCTGCAGCCAGAGGTTAGCTTCTCTGTGTCATTCTGTGGGTGCTGGAGCTCCAGAAGTTGTTCAGAGTCCACCTTTTACATTGTTTGGAAGTGGTGTGGGGGAGAGCTCTTGGCTCTGCCCCCATACAATTATTCTTTCATAACATGATTGTTATGGGAGTGTTTTGCATGACCACACATGTATAACCTATATGGAATTGTTTACCTTCTCAATGAGGGTTGTAGGGAGGGCAGAAGGGAGAGAATGTGGAACTCAAAACTTTAAAAACAAGTGTTAAAAATTGTTTTTACATGAAACTGGGAAATAAGATATACAGGCAATGGGATAGAGAAATCTAACTTGCTCTACAGGAAAATATATGGGAAAGGCATAAGAAAGAGTGAGGTGTGATAGAAGGGAGGCTAAATTGGGGCAAGGGGTAATCAGAATACATGCCATCTTGGGTTGGAGGAGAGGAGAGAGAGATGGGGAGAAAATTTTGAACCGAAAATCTTGTGCAAGTGAAAGTTGAAAATCAAAAATAAATTAATAAAAACTTTTATAAGGAATGCTTCTGGGAGAAGAAAAGAAATTTTATATTAGAACATAAAAACTTTGTAAAAGTATAAAATACAAATAAAATTTTAGATTTCAAAAATATTTTTCCCTGCTAATTACTATGGGAAATAATTTGGAACATTTATTCAATGGCTATTAAGCTACTTCTGTATCTGCTCTGACTGGCTGATTAGACACGCAAGAATTTTATTCCTTAAGAAGATGACCCTGTGTTCAGGGCTATGAATATAGTTCATGGTGTTTGTGTTCCTCGTGCTTTATCACTTGCCTGTGTTCACAGAAATTTGAGGTATGTAAAAATGGTAAAATGGCATGTTTACTTTGTTCTCTCTCACACAAATTAGCACTAAGTGAGGCAGAGACTTGAAGTGATTGGCCTCATTGTCTTTCAAAGTAATAACATCTGAGTGGCAAGTAAAGATGAATGACCATGGCTAGGGATGCAGTTGATGACCTTGCCATATTTGTTGTCTAACGAAGTTCTAAGGGTTCCCTGCAGTCCACTTCTGTGGCTTTCATGGTTAATCTGCTTATTCTTCAGAGGTCTTCACATACTTGGCAAAGATAGAACCCCAATTCCCCAAAGGGTTTGTAGTTCCTTGGTTAACCTTAAACTGGTTTAGTCCATTTGCTTAAAAAGTTGACCCAAATATGGTCATTGGACACACTACAACTTCTAGGAACCAGAGTTGAGAGGTGAGTGGAAGTGGACTCAAAGGTGGAAAGCAGCCTTGAAAACAAATTTGCAGCACTCACACCTGAGATACTAGTCTTCCCTGAACACTCATATACCCTGTTTTATGGTCTTCTCTGTTTCTCTCTTGGAATGAGGAAGGTGATAGAAAAAAAGCATCCTATAAATTATTTCTCACTTAACCTAAATCTAGCATACTTACTGTGGCAGATGAGGGTGCTAGACTATGGACAAAGCACACACACACACACACACACACACAGACACACACACACACACACACACACAATTCCAAAACTTTTGTGAAGATGATCCCACTCCTAATTGGTACATGAAATGTGACCACACTTAGCAAACAAAAATCTAGTAGACCAGAAAGATGAACAGTTCTTGTTTCAAGGTAACTTAGTCATTATCCTATCTAAATAGTAGTCCTGAGTGAAGCAAGGCTGGCAAATAAAGACTAGCTTACTGATATTTTAGCTGGTCACATTTTCTTTTTTCTGAAGTGACTGCAAGGATGGGAAAGCATCATGAAGCTGGCATTGGTTTCAAAATCAAAATTAATCTAGTCAGCAAGCTTTTATACTTTCCAAAAGGAATTAATGACAATCTCATAGCAATGTGATTAATACTTGAAAAAAAATGTTATGAAACTGTGATCAGTGCATATTTTTCTCCCATGATGAACCCTGATGAGGCCAATTTTTTGTTTCATTCTTAATTTGTGGAATATAACAAACATTTCCATAACATAGGACTATAAAAAGATGATTGCATATGAACCTGAAAATCTACTATGCCCAACTTGCATTTAAAATATACATTTAAAATATACAACAAAACTATCATATAAATTTCTTTTTTTCTTCCCTCCCCATCCTAGAGATGACCACCATTATATACAAATAAGTATATAAACACACACACATATCCACACATCTTGCTATTACTGTATACACTGTTCTCTTAGTTCTGCTTATTTATCTCCATATTTTTTTCTTGCAAGTCTTTCCATCTTTCTCTCCTAAAATCACTGAGTTCGTAACTTCTTATGATGTAGTATTACTGCATCAAAATCCTGTATTACAACTTATTCATCCATTGCCCAATTGATGGGCATCCCTTTAACTTCTAGTTCTTTGTCACCACAAATAGAGTTCCTATAAACATTTAAGAACATTATGGTTCTTTTCCTTTTTCCCTAATTATATGTCAAAATAGACCAACTTTTGGTATTGTTTTGTCAAAGGGTGTATAGTCTGTTTAGTTATTCTATGGGCATAATTCCAGATGGTTCTCCAAAATGGTTCGAACACTTCATAATTTCACCAAAAATGATTTAGTGTTTAAATTTTTCCACATCCCCTCCAACATTTGTCATTCTTCCCTTCTATCATTTTATCCAATCTGGTGCGTGTAAAATGATATCTCAATGGTGTTTAATTTGCATTTCTTTAATCAATAACAATTTTGAGCACTTTTATATGACTATAAATTGTTTTGGTTTCTTCATTGGAAAACTGCCTGTTTATATGCTTTGATCATTTATCAATTGGGGAATGACTTGTATGCTTAGAGATTTGACAAAGCTCTTCTATATTTTAGATACGAGACCTTTATCTGATAAACTATCTATTAAATTTCACCCCAATTGTATGCTTTCCTTTTGATCTTGGCTACAACTGTTTCATTTGTAAAAAATTATTATTTTTATAAATTTTATGTAATCACAATTATCCATTTTATACCTAACTTTGCTTTCTATCACTTCTTTATTCTTAAACTGTTTTCCTCTCTATAAGTCTGATAAGCAATATGTTCCACATTCTTCAGATTTTCTTGTAAAATCTCTCTTTATATCAGGATCATGCATCTATTTTGACTTTATCTTGGCAAATGGCATAAGATATTGGTCTATTCCTGGTTCCCACAACACTGCTTTCCAGTTTTTCCAACAATTTTTTTCTTTTCCTTTTTTTTTTAAAAAGCAATTGGGGTTAAGTAACTTGCTCAAGGTTACACGGGTAGTCATTATTTATGCATGGGTGCTCATTTTCTGAGGCCGGATTTGATCTCGGGTCATCCCAACTCCAAGGCCAGCGGTCTTACTCACTGCGCCACCTAGCCGCCCCTACAACAATTTTTTGATATGATGAAATCTTTTTAGAAAATGTTGTCTTTACACTTGTCAAATACAAGGTTATTTTGCTTATTTTCTGCTGTGAATTCTATGTCTTCTCTATATCATTGATCTACCTTTCTGGTTCTTAGCCAGTACCATATAGTTTTGATAGATGTTACTGCCTTATAATATAATTAAAAATCTCATACTGATAAACCTCCTTTTATTTTTATTCCCCATTATCAACTTTTATATTCTGGATGTTTTGTTTTTCCAAATTAATTTTGTTATTTCTTTCTAATTTTGATAAAATGATAATTTAGTGGATTGAATCAAGATGTTGTAGTAAAAGTAGGAATTTACTTGGTTTTGTCCCCCAATTACCTCCAATTCCTGTAAAAAATGACTCTATGGGGTGGCTAGGTGGCGCAGTGAATAGAGCGCCAGCCCTGGAGTCAGAAGGACCTGAGTTCGGAGCCGGCCTCCGAGACCTAATCCACACAAACAAAAAAAAACCTAGCCGTGTAACCTTGGGCAAGTTACTTAACCCCAATTGTCCTAAAGGGGAGGCTAGGTGGCGCAGTGAGTAAGAGCGCCGGCCTTGGAGTTGGGATGACCCGAGATC
Organism: Gymnobelideus leadbeateri; assembly: GCA_011680675.1. NCBI lineage: Eukaryota > Metazoa > Chordata > Mammalia > Diprotodontia > Petauridae > Gymnobelideus > Gymnobelideus leadbeateri. The sequence goes on from WOXC01003308.1 coordinate 293,289, forward strand.
AGATCCAGCCTCAGAAAATGAGCACCCACACATAAATAATGACTAGCTGTGTAACCTTGAGCAAGTTACTTAACCCCAATTGCTTTTTTAAAAAATGACTCTACAAAACTTTAAGAGCTACAGATCCCACAATATGACAGAGTAAAACAATTTCCCACTGAAGGCAGCCTGGAAGGCCAAAAGGAAGGGTCTATCACACCAGACTGGGAGCAGAGCACAGTCCCATGTGGGCTCCAATCACAAAGAAAAGTGGCACATACAAACTGGAGTAGATGTCAGGGGACTGAATCACTGGCAGCTATGGAAGTTTCCAGATTTCTCAACTCACAAACATCAAAGACAAAGTAAAAGGTCAATGGGGAAATTCTGATGGACCAGGGTGAGAGAAGAGGATGGTCCAGCCCCTGCCTATGGTGGCAGCAGAAGCAGCAACTTTGGCAGTGGTGGCAGCATCAGGAATAGTGGCAGCTTCTGGAACTGAAGTCCCACAGATGGTGGGGGTACCAAGCAGCTGATAAGAGGGCAATTTCAGGAATCTCTTTTCCTTTGAGGCAGGATTCTTTTGCTTTTCCCTCCTTGGATCTGGGTCACAGACTTGGGTGGTAGTCCTAGGGTTAGGTGGAGGACTGGAGTGTCAGATCCTGGGGCAGCTGTGGAGAGGGAATCCTCCTCATAGTTATGAGGCAGGTGGCTAGAAGTAGCTCTGTCAAAAGTTGTTCAAAAGCCAGGAATTTGGGGCACAGTACTCTCCACTCTGGAAGCAGAGTTCTACCATGGCAAAGATCTCAAAAGTCATGACTGGTAAAATGAGCAAACAGAGGAAAAGAAAGAAGACTGTAGAACCTGTCTTTGTTGACAAAAAAGATCAAAGCATAGAAACAAAAATTATAACAAAGTCAAAACTCCTACATCAAATATCTCCAAGAAAAATGTGAATTGGTCACGGGCCATAGAAGAGATAAAAAAAAGAGAGTTTAAAAATCAAGTAAAAGAAACAGAGGAAAAATTGGGAACAGAAATGAGAGTAATGTAAGAAAATCATAAAAAATGAGACAACAGCTTGCTAAAGGAGACCCCAAAATACTGAAGAATATAACACCTTAAAAATAGACTAACTCAAATTGCAAAAGAAGTAAAAAAAAAAAAAACTCTTAGGAGAAGAATACCTTAAAAAAGAGGAATTGGCCAGATGGAAAAAAGAAGTTTAAATGCTCAGTGAAGAAAATATTTCCCTCATAATTAGAATTGAGCAAATGTAAACTAATGACTTCATGAGAAATCAAGATATTATAAAAAAAAAGATAAAAAAGAGTGAAAAAAATGGGAAAAAAAATTTGTGAACTATATCATTGAAAAAAATCATTGACCAGAAAAATAGATCCAGGTGAGCTAAGTTAAAATTTTTAGACTGTCTGAAAACCATGATCAAAAAAAGGGCTAGACATCATCTTTCCTGAAATTATCAAGGGAAACTTTCGTTATATCCTAGGATCAGAAGGTGAAATAGAAATTGAAAGGATCCATTGATCACCTCTTGAAAAAGATACCAAAAAGAAAACTCCTAGGAATATTATAGCCCAATTCCAGAGTTCCCAGATCAAGGAAAAATATTACAAACAGGAAGAAACTATTTCAGTATTGTGGAAACACAATCAGGATCACACAGGATTTAGGTACTTCTACATTAAAGATCAAAGGACTTGGAATATGGTATTCAGGAGTTCAAAGGAGCTAGGATTAGAACCAAGAATCATCTACCCAACAAAACTGAGTATAATAATTCAGGGGAAAATATGTGTATTTAATGAAATACATGATTTTCAATCATTCTTTTTTTGTGGGACAGGGGACAGCAGAACAATTAGGGTTAAATGACTCGTCCAAGGTCACATGGCTAGTGAATGTTAAGTGTCTGAGACCAGATTTGAGCTCAGGTCCTCCTGACTCCAGGGTCAGTTCTCTATTCACTCCACCTCCTAGTCATCCCTTTCAAGCATTCTTGATGAAAAGACCAGAGCTGAACAGAAAATTTGACTTCCAAATACAAGAAGCAAGAGAAGCATCAAAACATAAACAGGAAAGAGAAATCATAAGGAACTTATTAAAATTTTACTGTTTACATTCCTACATGAAAAGACAATATTGTAACTCATGAGACTTTTTCAGTATTAGAATAGATGTAAAAGAATTTGCGTGAGTGTGTGTATGTATATATCCCTATATGTATGTAAAGGTATGTATATATGTGTAAATATGTATGTGTGTGTGTGTGTTATACCAAGAAATCAATGAGTGAGACCATTCAGAATTACAGAAGAAGAGTTTATTTTTTTGCTGGCAACTGCAGGGGGCATTTACCCAAATCAAATAGCCATGACATGCAAACGCTCAGGACTTATATAGACAAAAGCCACAAAATAACTGTTGCCAAGGGGAAACCACAACTTGACAATTATTATGAGCAAGAAGGGAAACTACAGAAGCCAAAGGATAGCAATCAGTTTGTTGCCTAATCATCCATTTGATGTCCAACATAATCTCCCATTCTATTCTAGGATTGGAGGGGGTTGTAGGTTAACTAGTGGGATGGGGTTTTCTGCTTCGTGGGATTCTCCAGTGGGTTCTGACAAGTCAGATATGACGGACCTTTTCTGTAGTGTTTTTGCAGGTTTGTTTCATTAGTGAGAAGCCTAGGAAACCAGGAGAACAGGTGTTGGGCTGGTTTCCCAGGAGAGATTACCCAACATAGGGATGGAATATGCTCCCAAAATGGAGGTTATAACATGCTTATATGTTTGTATATGTATGCATAGAAAGAGTGTATTGAGTGAGTTGAATCTGAAGTGATGAGATGTAAACAATAAAATTAAGAAGTGAGAAGGGAATATATTTGGAGAAAGAGAAAGGGAAAGATATAATAGTATAAATTATCTCATATAAAAGAAACAAGAGAAAGCTGTCTGGAGTGGAAGAGCAGGGAGTGGTAAGGTAATTAGAAATCCTTACCTTCTTTGCCTTTGGCTTTAGGAGGGGATAATATACACACTCAAATGTGTATCTTAACTGTAAAGCCAAGCATGAGCAGTTTTACAGAGGACTGAAAATGTGAAGAGCTTTTCAAGGTTCTGATTACACAGAAAATGGGACTCTATTTATTCAGTAATAAATCATAACAAAACATTCAAAGAAAATCAAAACACATCCACTCATCGCGTCACAACTCAACAACTTATCAATAAAATGTCCACACAGTTTTTACAAAAGTGGTCACATAGTTTTCAAAAAAAGTAAAGTCATTTAGTAAACAAATTATTTAGTAACTCCTATCATTCAATCATCCTTCCTCCTTAAGGGTCACAAAGTACAAAAGTCAAAGTCCTCCACTCATGGGATGCAATTATATTATAATTTTATCAGTCACTACTCAGTACCCTCTTAAGGGGTAGTGGAAAGTACAAAAGCCACCCACCACTAGGTCACAAGTAAGTTACAATTTCATCAGTCACTACTCAGACAATTTCATCAGTCACTACTCAGTACCCATGGAAAGGTGTTTTCATCTTGACTCAAGGCAGGCTTTCAGCTTCCATGGTTCCTCTTCCATGATCCCAGCTCTTACCCAAATCTAACCAACTGCCATCTCAGTTCAAAGGCAGACACCTCCCAGTTCCTTGTCCAGCTCTCTGTGCATTTCCAGCTCCACACTGAAGCTCACAGTGTCCTGCCTCAATTCCTTCACAGTTTTTGTTCCCGGGAAGAGAAAACTTAACAGAGCCACAGAAACATTCATATATATTAGCAAATCCACGACAACATTCACACAAAGTACCAGGACCACAGTCATGCTTCCTCAGTCTTTAGCAGCTGTGGCTGGCCCTTGGAAGTCTTCAGTAGCTCCAGCATCACAAGGTCAAGTTCTGCCACCACAAGTTCAAGTAATGCCACCACAAGTCCAAGTTCTGCCATCAAAAGTTCTGTTCTCAAAATCAAAATCACTTTCTCCAGCTCTATGTAACTTGTTCCAAGAAATTTTAACTCAGTTCTCAATTCTCATTTCTCTTCTCAGTTCTTCTCAATTCTCAGTTCGGTCTTCAGTCCAGCAGTAGCAGCCCAGCCTCAAGAAAATCATTCAATCATTCCAAGAGGATCTCTCTCTCTCTCTCTCTCTCTCTCTCTCTCTCTCTCTCTCTCATCTTTTTTTTCTCTCTCTCCCGAGCAGGAGTTGTTCTGCCTCCATGATGCTTCTCCCAAGAAGATCTGGCTCTCCCAGCTAGGGCTTTTCCTTATATATGTTATGAGTTTCTTCTTTTTTGGCCCCTTCCTGTTAAGTAAGCAACAGTGGTTCATACCTTTGGTTTCTTTAACAGAGGCTTGGCATAATTAGCTTGAAACTAAGTGTGAAGTACTTTTTACCTTGTCAATACCAAGGGATCTTCTAATTTTATTGCTCTTCCATTACCATACAGGAAAGTAAGGGGGAGGGGATAAGAGGAAGATATGATAGAAAGGAGGGCACAGGGGGAGGGGGTAGTCAAAAGCAAACACTTTTGAAAAGGGATAGGGTCAAAAGCAAAAACGGAATAAATGGGGGGTCATATAGGAATGAGGGGAATATATTTAGTCTTTAACAATATGACTTTTATGGAAATTTCTTTTGCATAATTTTACATGTATATCCTATATTTAGTTATTTTTCCTCTTAATGGGTGTGCATGAGGGGAAAAGATGGGAGTGAATATAGAACTTAAAGTTTTAAAAATAAATGTTAAAATAGTGTTTTACATACAACTGAGAAACAAAGTATACAAGCAATGTGGTTTAGAAATCCATCTTGCCCTACAAGAAAATGATGGGAAGGGTATGAGAGGAAGACCTAGGGGAGATATGAGAGAAGGCAGACTGGTTAAAGTGGTAATCAGTATGCTTGCCATCTTGGGGTGTGTCAGCAGGGGAAAGATGAGGGGAAATTTGGAACTCAAAATCTTCTGAAAATGAATGTTGAAAATTAAAAGTAAATAAATTCTAAGGGAAAAACATCTTGTATGCAAAAAAAAAATGTTACTTCAACTGGTATCATGTTGAATATGTTAGTTGGGCTAAAATTTTCATTTTTGTTATACTGGCCTAACATATAATTAATATTTCTCCAATTAATTCTGATTATATTTATATAATTTGTTTTTAATAATTTTGTTTATATAATTCCTGTGTTTGTTTTGGCAAGTGTAATCCCATGTATTTTCTACAGTTTTTAGGATTTTTTTTAATTAATGAATTTATTTTTAGTTTTTAACTTTCACTTCCACAAGATTTTGATTTTCAAATTTTTACCCACCTCTCCCCTCCAGCAACCATGAGAGATTCTGATTAATCCTTCCCCCAATCTGCCCTCACTTATATCCCATACGCTCTAAGCCCTTCTCTTATCCTGATAATTTCTATTTTCCTGTAGGAGAAGACAAATTTCTATACCCCCTTGGCTCTATGTCATATTTCCAAGTTTCATGTAAGAACAATTTTTAACATTTGTTTTTAAATTTTGAGCTGCACTTTCTCTCCTTTCTCTCTCCCCACCTACCCTCATCTAGAAGCAAGCAATTCTATATAGGTTATACATGTGTAGTCATACAAAATACTACTATGACAGTCATGTTGTAAAGGACTTACTATATTTACCTTCATCCTATCCTGCCCCCCATTTATTCTATTCTCTCCAATGACCCTATCAATCTTCAAAAGTGTTTGCTTCTGATTACCCCATTCTACCATTTGCCCTCCCTTTTATTATTCACCCCTATCTTTTTCCTTTCCACCCTACTTCCCAATAGGGTAAGGAATATTCCCATACCCAATTGAGTATACATTTAATTTCCACCTTAAGCTAGATCAGATGAGAGTAAGGTTCACTCATCCTTTCTCACCTCTTGCCTCTTCCCCTCCATTGTAAAAGCTTTTTCTTGCCTCTTTAATGTGATATGATTTACCTCATTCTACCTCTCCCTTTCCCCTCCTCCCAGTACTTTCCTCTCTTACCCCTTAATTTTATATTTTTAGATATCATCCCTTCATATTCAACTCACCCAGTGCCCTTTAATTTTCTTTCTCCCTTCTTCCCTCTCTCTCTTTCTCTCTCTCCACTCACACGCACACACATAAGTATAGGTGTATACAAATATATATATATATATGTGTGTGTGTGTGTGTGTGTGTATGTATATATGTATGTATATATGTATATATACACACATACATACAAATATATATGTACACATACATTATACATATTTACATACATTATAGGCATATACATATATGCATAAAACACATAAGAATGCTTGAACATCCTCTATTTCATTGAATGTCCATTTTTTCCCCTGGAGGATTATACTCAATTTTCTGGGTAGGTGATACTTGGTTTTAATACCATCTCCTTTGGACTCAAGAATAGCACAATTATTGAATTGTTTCTTTTTTGCTACTTATGGTATTTTCTCCTTGACCTGATAACACTGGAATTTGGTGACAATATTGCTAGGAGATTTCCTTTTGGGGACTCTTTCACAAGGTAATAATGGATTTTTTCAATATCTACTTTCCCCTTTGGTCTAGCATATGAGGGAAGTTTTCCTTGATAATTTCTTGAAAGATGAAGCCTAGGCTCTTTTTTGTGTTAATCATAAGTTTCATAAAGTACAACAATTTTTAAATTCCCTCTCCTTATTTTGTTTTCCAGGTCAGTTGTTTTCCCAATGAGATATTCATATTACGTTCTATTTTTTCATTCTTTTTGCTCTATTTTCTAATTTCTTCATTTCTCATGAAAGTCACTAGTTTTCATTTGCTCCATTCTAATTTTCAAGAGCTTATAGACTTCATTTTTTCATTTCACCAATTCAGCTTTTTAAGGAACTCTTCTCCTTATTACCCTTTTGGATCACTTTTTGTCATTTGGTTTAGTCTATTTTTAAGGTATTATTTTCTTCAGCATTTTTGTGTGTGTGTTTCTACTTTAGCAAGCTGTTGACTCACTTTTCATGATTTTCTTGTATCACTTGCATTTCTCTTCCCAATTGTTCCTCTACTTCATTTACTGGGTTTTCAAAATGTTTTTTTCCCTTGGAAATTTTTGGACTTTGGATGTAGGAGCTTTGATTTTGTTGTCTTCTTCTCATTGTATGTTTTGATCTTCCTTGTCACCAAAGTAAGATTCTATATTCTGACATTTCTTTTGCTGTTTGCTCATTTTCCCAGCCAATCACTTGACTACTTAGCTCTTTCTTAAGGCAGGTCTTTGCTACCAGTGTGGAGGATGTACTGTACCAAGCTTCAGAGCTTTTGTGAAACTATTTTCAGAGATATTTCTAAGGATCTATAAATTTTCAGTTCTTCTGAGGTAGTATGATCAAAGTAGAGGTGTTTACTCCTCTCTTTGTATTAGCTATAGTCTGTGAGAGGCCCTCTTTTTGGCCTTATACCTGTGAAGAGGATTCCCTCTCCACTACCACCACAAGCTTTGCCATGCTACCACTCCTGCTTACCCCAGGATTGCCACCCAGGATTAAGACCTATATTGAAGCATGGGCCAAGCAAGAAAATCATGCCTCAGCACCAGGAAAGATCTCTGCCATTCCCCTCTGATCAGCAGTTTGAACCACCTTCTGTCTATGGGCCAAGAGCTCAGGATACAGCCATTACCACCATCCCCACACTGGCGTGGTGACCAGACCTTACTTGTCTCTCACCTAGGTCCAAAAAAACCTTTCCTAGTGGCCTTCTAAGTTATCTTTTACATCTATGGGTTGAGAAACCTGGAAACTGCCACAGCTGCCAGTTATTCCTTTCCCTGAATACTGCTCTGGGTTTGCTACCCCCGCTTCTGTGCTGTCACAGACCATACTGGACTGAGCTCCTCACCCAGGCCAGTGCAACAGACTTTTCCTCTCACTGTTCTAGATTATCCTGGGCTGGAAATTTGAGTCATTCTGTCATTTTGTTGGTTCTGTTGCTCTAGAATGTGTTTAGAATCATTTTTACAGATAACTTTATGTGTTTGGGGGAGACCTCAAGCAAGTCCCTGCTTTTACTCTGCCTTCTTGGCCCTGCCACTATAAATAGGTTGCTTTTTTGTTTTATTTTGTTTTTGTTTTGTTTTTAAGATAATGAGGAGGGGAAGATGGCAGCATAGGTAAGGAAATACCAAGTTCTCATGATTTTCCCCCACAAAAGAGTTAAAGTAGCACCTTAAGGTGAACAAAGTGTGAGTGGGGATAAATAAGAACTGGGCCTTATCAAGGGTCCTCCTGGAACAATTTGAGAAAATCAGAAGAAAAATGCCAGGATAAAGTTTGCACCTGGTGAAGAGTAAACATCTCTAGGCTAGGTTTCATTTTAACAGCAAGTGGCTTGCCTCTTAAGAAGCAATAAATCCTGGGATTAGTGTGCTTCAAAGAAATTTTTATCCTCTCCCCTCTGCCCCAGAATAGTGAGGGGAATTGAGTGTCTGAGCCTTGGAAGATTTAGGGAACCTCTGCTGACTAAGAACACCAGACCAAGCTGTGTTGTGAAAAGTGCCTGGGGTGAAAAATAACCAGCACAAATCTGCTGAGTGAAGAAGCAGTAAGGCAGAAAGCCCCTGGCTGTGGGCACGCTCAGGAGGTTGGAGTTTTGGATTTGGTTTCAGGCTAGAGGGAAAGACTGAAGGTCTGATATAAGAAGCACCATTTCTGATACCCCAGGGCTAGAGGTGATTATAAATAATTAAGATATTACTACAAAAAATGCACAGGAGAAGGAGAAATTATAAAACCATGGAAAACTTTTATGGGAATAGAGATGACCATGGTTCATCTTCAGAGGAGGATATTGAAGTAAAGAGACCCCTAAATAGTAATGTTAAATTGACACCTATCAAAAAAAGAATTCATAGATCTTTAAAAAGACTTAAAAATTGAATGAATGGGTTTAAGAGGGAACAATATGTATATATTTAGAACAGTACAAAAGTCTTCTAAATTCAGAAGAAATAAAATGGTAGGGTCATAAGGAGGTGGAGAAAACAGATCAATGTTTAGAGGGGAGGGTGATGGAATAGGCAAATGGGGGTACAGAGAGGTGTTTAGGTTTATTGTTGTGGAAGGATAAAGGAGGGATCCTTGGATGATGGTCATAGGAGAACAAGATAATGAGTAGAAGTAAAGTAGAGGAGGCAGGAGGGATAGGAAGCAAGATATCTAATCATACATACAAATCAAAGATCAGGAGTAGAATAGGTTTGGGAAAGTGTATATCTCTATATATGTATGTATGTATGTATGTATGTATGTATATGTGCATGTATATATGTATAGCTATAGAGAAACATATCTAACCTTTATTGTAGCCTTCTTGGAGGAGGTTGTGGGGAGTAGAAAAAAAACAAATTAAAAATTGCACAGCAGAGAATAAAAGAAAACTCACAAGGAAGCAAATATAAGATGAATAATTCCTTCCTTATAAGAAAAAAAATTATAAAAAGGAGGAAGAAAAAACAAGAATAAGTCAAACAAATAAATTATTTTTAAAAAACCTGTAACTACTTGTAATATTCTATTCCCATGAACTCTTGTCTCAACTCCATAAATGCATAAGGAGAGAATACTATTAAAGTTTCAATTTTGGAGCCAAATTTGTTTGTCTGGTTTTTTCAATTTCCAACATTCATTTTTATTTGTTTGTGCTGTAACTGGATCATCCTTGCTTTATTCCTGTATTCACTGAACAACTTACAGTGATTCCACATTAAATACAATGTGTATATGTACGTGTATGTGTATGTATATATATAAATATAAGTGTAGGCCTTGCCTCAACAAACCAGAAGTGGTAGGAGCAGCAACTTTTGGAGATCTTAGTTCCTTCATGGTAAGGAATTGGGCTACTTGTCACAAGGGAGTTACAAGGGTCCCTTTTCTAACACTGACTGTAGGACTCTATTTTATTACTCACATTTAAATCTAGTCTTATTCCTGGGTGGCAAATCTGGATGACAGTCATAGTGTGAAGAGCAGCACTAGAACATGAGAGCTTATGGTCTTAGGGGAATATGGAACCTGGTCACAATTGCTGTACTAAACAGAGTGCTTGTGGTCACTCATAGACCAGAACACAGGCCATGAAATTACTAAACACCACTCTCCTTACATCATATCTCAATGGAAGAACTGAAAACTTAAAGATTTCCCTTAACTAGCTTTAAAAAATAGTTTCACAAAAAAACTTGAAGTTTGGGTTAGTGCTTCCACCTGGAGGAAAGCCTAACTTTAATATGAAGCCAGAAGTCTAGAAATGAACTGGAAATTTTAGCAAATGAGAAAAAAGAACCTGACTGCAGAAAGTCACTGTGATGAAAGGGAAGAGTAAAACAGAAGAAAACAAAATAAAAACTACTACTTCCAAAGGCAAAAAAAATGTGTATTGATCTTAGGTCCAAAAAGAATTCCAGGAAGAGCTTAAAAGAGATTTTAATAAATCAAATAAATGAGATAGAAGGAAAGTTTAGAAAACAAATGATAGTGATGCAAGAAAATCGTGAAAAAGAAGTCAATACCTTAGTAAAAGAGGCACAAAAATACTGAAGAACATTTCATCTTAAAAACAAAACAAAACAGAATAAATCAAAGGGTAAATGAGATACAAAAATCCACTGAACATAAACATTCCTTAAAAAGAATTGGCCAAGTGGGACAAGATGTACAAAATTTTACTGTTAGAAAGAAATCCAAAAAAACTAGTATTGGCCTAATGGAAAAGAAGATACAAAAAAAAGCTAACTGAAGAAAATTATTACTTAAAATTAGAATTGGAAAAGCAGAAACTGATGATTCCATGAGACATCAAGAAGCAGCCATATGAAATGTAAAAACAGATGAAAAACATAGAAGAAAATGTGAAATAGTTAATTGGAAAAACAATTTACCTAGATCAAGAAAAGATAAATTAAGATTTTTTAGACTACCTGAATCCCATGATCAGATTAAAAAAAAGTCAAGTCATAATTTTTTAAGAAATTATCAAGAAAAACTGCCTAGATAGTATAGAGTGTATAGAGGGTAAAATAGAAATTGAAGAATCCAATGATCATCTCTTGAAAGAAATCCCAAAATGGAAACAACCACAAATATTAAAGCCAAATCCCTTAGCTGCAGATCAAAGTGAAAATACTGCAATCACTCAAAAAGAAACAATTCTAGTATCAGGGAGCCACAGCCAGGATAACACAAGACTTAGAAGCCTCTTTGTTAAAGGATCAGAGGTTTTGGAATATATAGTGCAACAGAGATAGTATAAAAACCAAGAAGCATCTACCCAGGAAAAATGAGCATCGTCCTTCAGAGGAAAAATGGATATTCAGTGTAACAGAAAACTTAAGAATTCTTGATGAAAAGACCAAAGGTGAATAGAAAATTTGACTTCCAAATGATATATTGAAGAAGAGCATTAAAAAGGCAGTCAGGAAAGAGAAAGTTAAAGTATTTTCACTCCTGTATGGGATGATGATACTTGTTAGAATGATTTAGATGGAGTTAGACAGAGGGAATTAGTGTAAGCTGAATATAATGGGACTATATATATATATATATAATTGAGAGATGAGAAAGGGGAATTCAATGGGAGATGGCAGAAAGGAGAGGTATAATAGGGCAAATTATCTCACATAAAAGAGGCACAAATGATCTTTTTCATGGAGGAAATGGAGGGCGGTAGGTGGGGAACTTTGAATCATACTTTTCTTTGTAATTGTTTCAAAATAAGAATAACTTACACATACATTTCAGTGTAGAAATTTATCTCACCCTAAATGAAAGTAGGAAGGAAAGGGGATAAGAGCAAGGAGGGCTGATAGAAAAGAGGACAGATATGGGGAGACTAGTATTTAGAAGCACAGTGCTTTGAGGATGGATAGGGTAAAAGAAGAAAGAGTAGGATAAAGGTGGATGGGGTATGATTGAAAGAAATGCACAGTAATCAAACCTGTGGGGAAAATTGAAGTAAATACCTTTGATAAAGGTCTCATTTCTCTAATATATTGAGAACTGGGTCAAATTTACAAATGTCAGAGTCATTCTCCAATTAATAAATGTTTAAAAGATATAAACAGGCAGTTTTCAGACAAAGTAATCAAATCTATTGTTAGTCATATGAAAAATTGCTCTAAAGCATTATTGATTACAGAAATGTAAATGTAAATTTAAACAATTTTATAGTAACCTCCCTTACCTATGACATTGGCAAAAGTGAAAGAAAAGAAAAATGAAAAATGTTGGGGAGCATTGGGGAAATTGAGCAATAATGCACTGTTGGTGGAGTTGAAAATTCATTCAATCATTCTGTACAAAAATTTGGAACTATACACAAAGGGCTATAAAACAATGCATGCTCTTTGACCTAGCAATACCACTAGTAGTACTAGTAGTTCTGTTTCCCAAAGCAAGGAAAGGACCTACATTTATGAAAATTTTTATAGGAGGTCCTTTAGTCTTGGCAAAAACATCAGAAATTGAGGTAATGTTAATCGATTGAGGAACAACTGAGCAAGCTATGGTATTTAATTTTGATGGAATGCTATAGTGCTCTTATAAGAAATGATGAGCAGGGTGTTTTTTGAACAATATGAAAAGGCTTTCAAGAACTGATGACAAGTGAGATGACCAAAGCTAGGAGATCAGTGTACACAATAACAGCAATAATATATGATGATCTGCTATGAATGACTTAGCTCTTCTCACAATATAGAGATCCAAGAAAATTCCACAGAACTTATGATGAAATATACTATCCATTTTCAGACAAAGAACTGATGGACTCTGAATGTAGTTTGAAATGCACTTTTAAAAAGTGTTTTTTTCTTTTCTTCTTTGATCTACATCTCTCCCTTCCCCCCACACACAATATGACTAATATGAAAATGTTTTGTGTGACTGCACATGTATCATCTATATCAAAGTGCTTGTTTGTAGCAGCAAACACCCCAGCATCCCCAGAGTGGCTGCCAACACAGGTTCTTAGATCTCCTTTTGTGAAGGAAAGCAACTTGAAATGGGTTAATAAGCTTACTTTAATCAAACAAGCATATATTACCTAGTTCAGGGGAAAAGGTCAGCACCCCAAACTTCAGAGTATACAGATAGATCAAACAGACAGTCTTCCAAATTTTCCAACCATTACATCAATACCAAATCACAGTTACCAAAGAGGGAAGCATCAACAACTGGGTTTTCAAAGCCAGGGGGCTCTCAATGGCTGCCCAGAGTCTCATCTGGTTAAATCACACAACACTTCTCAAAGTGAGCCCCAAAGCAAAGCCTCAAATGAGGGATTATATAGTCTTCTCCTGGCTCAGAGAATGTAACCACCCTCTTGACCCACTGCCCAATCACACAGCATCAAGGTGTGGTCATTCCTGAAAACCAAGCCTCCTACCACAGGCTCCATGTGACCACATTCAGCCTATTAGGGGGCAGAGTATATTTTCAAATCAAGGAAGGTTCTCAGAGTCACTTAAGTCAATCAAAGTCTCTTAAGCCAATCAAAGGGCCTAGGGGCAGGGAAGATCTTTAAATCTACATTTCCATTACATTGTTTTCTCAATAAGGGGGAAGGGAAGGAAGTGATAGAATTTGGACCTCAAATTGAGAAAAAATATTAAAGATGTGTATGTAGTGGGGGGAAATAAAATATTAAAAAAATAAATGGATATTTAATACAATAATAATTATTAAGCTATTTAATTGCGTTAGAGTATGAGGTTTCACAAAACAAAATAAAGTAGTTTTTTTTTTCTTTTTTCCCTCAAGAAATTTGTATTTGATTTATTTTTTTTTCCATCCCTGCCTTAAACCACTCTACTCCTCTAATCTATCTCATATATAACTGCAAAAGTGGTTTACTTGAAAGTACCAATTGACATGAAAGATTACATATTTTCTCTTACTTTTATGACCTCAAATACCTCTCCCCCCACAACTAGGATCTATGAGCAAAAGATGAAATTTTATCTGCCTACACAGTCTACATCACCAAGAACCTAAATTAAGAAATAACTCTATGAACTTAGAGAAGAGAAAGTGAATTCTTTAGCTTTACCCTGCTCACCCAGAACCTCCTCCACTATTCTCCATAAGCTCTGGCATGGCTGAGCAAGCAGAATCACCAGTTTGCAATAGAACTGCACTGTATTAAGCATCTCCCTTCTGTAAAGCCAAGCATGAGCAGGTTTCCAGAGGACTGCTACTGTGAACAGATTTTCAAGGTTCTGATTAATCAATATAGTGAACTCTCTATTTATTCAACAACAAACTAAGACAAAACATTCACAGAAAATCAAAATTCAGCATTCACCATGTGACAACTCAAGAACCTATCACTAAAATGGCCACATAATTTTTTACCAAAGTGGTCACATAGCTTTAAACAAAGTGCGATCATTTAGTAGCTCAATCATTCAATCATCCTTCAGGAGGCTTGCCTCCTTAAGGGACACAAAGTACAAAGGACAAAGTGATTTTTATTTTTGAGACAGTTTGCATTTGACTTCTAGGTTCCCTTTTGTTATCTTACTTCCTACAATTTTTATTTTATATTGGCTACTTATAAATTTACATACCATACTAACTGGTATTGTTCAGAGTAATGGTAAGGAGGACCAGAAAATGATACAATATTTACATAGTGAGCAATAGTAAAATCAAAAGTGGGAAAATATGAAAGTTGCCAAAAATCTCAAAAGGAAGAAAACTCAATTAAAGACCAGGAAAACAGCAGATAAAGCAATAGGGAAGATATTGTTCTCCTCTTTTTTTTTTCCAAATGCTTTATTAACTTCTGGTTTACATCATTCATTTCCACCAGATTTTGAGTTACAATTTTCCCCCATTTTTCCCCTACACACCTCCCCAGAATAGCAGTCCCACAGTATATCCTGTCATCCAATCTGCTCTCCCATATCTTCTCCCATACCCCCTTTGGCTTTTCCAGTAGGACAAAGTGAATCTCTGTGCCCCAATGTCTGTGTGTCTTATTTCCCAATTATATGTAAAATAGTATTAATAATATTATTTATATATTTTTAAACATCTGATTTTAAAATTTTGAATTCCAGATTCATTTCCTTCCTCCCTTGTCACCCACCCTTACCAGAGAGATAAGCAATTCAGTGTATGTTGTACATATATAAACTCTGCAAAACATTACCATAGTAGATATATTGTAAAAGATTTCCCTCCCTCCTATCCCACCTCCCACTTGGTCTATTCCCTACTTTTATCCTGTCACTTTTCAAAAGTGGGTGCTTTCAACTTCCCTCACCCCCAGCCTGACCTCCCTTCCATCATCCCCTCACTCATCCCCTTCCCCCCTACTCTAATGTAGGGTGAGATATCCTATTTAGTATGTATGTCATTCTCTCACTGAGCCAAATTCAGTGAGAACAAGGTTTTGCCTTTTTGCCTTCCTGTTCTTCCCTTCCCTTATAAACATTTTCCCTTGCCTCTTCTATATAAGATATTTTACCTCAACCTGTCTCTCCTCATCACCTCTCATTATATTCCTCTCTCACCTCTTGATTTCAACTTTTAAGTATAATCCCTTCCTATTAAATTCGACCAGTGCCCCCTATCTATGTATACCTGTAGACATATATACAAACATTCACATATGTATTCATATGACCATATACCCTTCTTCAACTATTTTCATACTGAGAAAGGTTTCATTAGTTACAGTTATTTTTCCATGCAGGAATGTAAATAGTTCAACTTTGGTAAGTTCCTCATAATTTCTTTTCCTTGTTTACCTTCTCAGGCATCTCTTGCTTCTTTTGTCTGAATGTCAAATTTTCTATTCAACTCTGTTTTTGTTTTCCCTCAAGAATGCTTGAAAGTCCACTATTCAACTGTATGACCACATTTTCCCATGAAACAAGACACTCAGTTTTGCTGGGTACGTGATTCTTGGCTTTAAAACCGGGTTCTTTGCCTTTTGAAATATCATATTGCAAGCCCTTTGATCCCTCACTGTAGAAGCTGCCAAATCCTGTGCTCTCCTGATTGTGTTTCCACAATATTCAGATTGTTTCTTGCTTGCTGCTTGTAATATTTTTCCTTAATCTGGGAATTCTGAAACCTGGCTACAATATTCCTAGGAGTTTTCTTTTTGTGATCTTTTTCAGGAGGTGATCAGTGGATTCTTTCAACCTCTATTTTGCCCTCTGGTTCTAAAACATCAGGCCAATTTTCCTTGAGAATTTCTTGAAGGATTATTCCTAGGTTCTTTCTATGATCATGGCTGTCAGGTCATCTAATAATTTTTAAATTATCTCTCTTGGATATATTTTCTAGTTCAGTGGTTTTTCCCATGAGATATTTCACCTTGCCTTCTACTCTTCCATTTGTTTGGATCTGGTTAATAGCATCTTGATTTCTCATAAAGTCACTAGCTTCCATTTGCTTCAGTCTAATTCTGAAGGAATGACTCTCCTTAGGGAGATTTTGAGATTATTTTTCCATCTGGTGCATTTGGCTTTTTAAGGCATTCTTCTCATTGCCATTTTCAACCTATTTTAACATATGAGTTAGTCTATTTTTAAGGTGTTCTTTTCCTCAATCAGGCTGTTGACTCTCATTTCATACTTTTCTTGCATCATTCTCATTTCTCTTCCCAATTTTTCCTCCACTTCTCCTATCTGCTTCTTCAGCTCTTCTATGGCCTGTAATCAGCTCTTATTTTCATTTGGGGCTTTTGGTGCAGGAGTTCTGACCTCACAGTCTTCCTCCTGTTCCATGTTCTGTTTCTCTTTGTCCCCAAAATAGGAATCAAATGTTAAAGATTTCTCTTTATTTTGTTTCCTTTGCCTAGGCATGTTGCCACTCAATTACTTGACTTTTGGGCTTTTCTGCCACCAGCCGGGGAGCTTCTATCCCAAATGATGGGGTTTTCTCAGCTGCCAGAGGTATTAGTTGGGTGACCTCTCTGAAGTCTCTATATGCTCCAGCAAACTGGTCACACACACAAAGACCTCCACCCCAGACTGCAATCCAGATCCAAGAAAGTTAAAGCAAGAGCAATTACTCCCCGCCCCCAGACTGATTGCTGTATCCCCCTACAGATTGCAGGCCAGGAGCTGAAGCTGCTGCATATCTGAAGCTGCACTGAAGTGTGTCAGCAGCTTCTCGCCCCCAAGGAAAGAGGCTGATGATGTGCTCTTCCAACTGAGTCCCAAATCTATACTGCACTGACCTCTCACTTTGTTGGTGGCATCATTTTGTTTATAATTCTGGAAATTCCACAGCTGCTGATGTTCTGGAATCCCTCCAGCTGGCTGCTGGTCTGGCTACCCTGGGGCGAAAAACTCAGACTTATGCAGGCATGAGCTAGTCTCCCAGAGCTCTGTGCTGGCTACTTCCTGCTGGGCTGCATGGCTGTCCTCAGAGGGAGGCTAGATTCTCTGTGTCATTTTATGGTTTATGTAGCTTCAGAGTTTGTTCAGAGTCCCCATTTACATAGATTGGAAGTGGAATGGGCCAGAGTGCCATGGAAGTGCTATTTCTACTCCGCCATCTTGACTTTGCCCCTAGGGAAGATATTATTAACTGAATATAAAACCCCTTGATTGGTTGTTGCCTTTTACTCAAAGAGGACCAAAATTGGATCACTATGTTAGTGTCAAGGTATAATGTGTCTGACTGTCTCTGATTAAACAAATGTGAACTTGGAAAGCTCTACCAAAGATTTGGCACAAATAACCCATGTAAATATTCTGGATGAAAATATATCTAAAAATGCACATATATTACTTTTGAGCTAACACAATTCTGTTTTGCTCATAGAGCACAACTTATTTGATGCAGGCACAGCATACTGTGTGGTTCTGTGTCAGTGTATCCCATTTCTCACAATTTATTCCAAAGTTCTTCAGAGAGACCTTGAGAGTGTCCTTTTATCACTTTAACCTCCATGTAAGTCCTGGCTTTTTGTGAGTTCTCAGTAAACTATTCTTTTAGGCAAAATTTTATTTGGCATTTGAGCAATGTGGGCAGCTCACTGAAGTTGCGCAATCTGCAATTTGAATGTCTGTCAGCTCAGTGTCTGGTACCTTGTCTTGCCAGGCCATCTTCAGAACTTTCTTCAGACAATTCAAATGGAAGCAATTCAGTTTCCTGTTATGGAGGTGGTGTACTGGTCAGCTTCCATAGGCATACAACAATGAGTTCAATACAATAGCTCTGTAGACCTTCAGTTTGGTAGACCATCTAATACCTCTTCTATACCACACTTTCCTTTAGTGTCCACTAAACAAAGCACTAGCTCAGGAAAAGTATGTATTAGCCTCCTCATCTAAGGGCACATCCCTAGAATGTATACTGACAAGGTAAGTGAATTTATCCACAACATTCAAATTGTTTTCCATTTGTTGTAGCTGATAATTTTATTTATGCATGGTGTGGTGCTGGTTAGAGGAGAATCTCTGTTTTCTCGGTGTTAATTGTTAGAATACAAGCACCACAAAAAGCAAAGAATTGATCCATATTTTGCTACATCTCCACCTTAGAGGCTGCACTGAGTACACAATCATCAACAAACAAAAACAACTCTAACTTCTCTTTTGTTTTGGCTTATTTTCACTTTAAATAATTTACCATCAGTACCACACATGACCTTAATTCTATTTTATTCCTTGCTGAAGTCATCTGGCAATGTCACTAAAAACATCATGCTAAAAAGCATATGAGCCAGAACACAGTACTGCTTCACTGCACTGGTGACTGGGAAAGTGAAAGAGCATCATCCGTTTTCCAGAACTCAAGTAAGCATGCCTCATGGAACTGGTATAAAATACTGAACTTCTTCAGACAATCAAATTTTGCCATAAATTTCTGTAAGTCCTCCTGCCTGACATTACCAAAGGCATTGGTGCTATCGACCAATGTGTAGAGACTTCTGTTCTGCTACTGGCACTTCTGCTGGGCTTGTTGGACAGCAAATGTATTGATTATTACTTTCTCTTTTTTTTGGAGGGGGACAGGCAGGACAATTGGGGTTAAGTGACTTGCTCAAGTAACTGTTAAGTGTCTGCGACCATATTTGAACTCAGGTTCTCCTGACTCCATGGCCAGTGCTCTATTCACCCCCTAGACTATTCCTTTCTGAAGCCACACTGGCTACATGATTTTATTCTAGAGGAGGTGTCAGGCTATTAAGAATGACTCTGGCAACAAACTTGCCAGCAAAGACTAAGAGAAAGCCTGTCTTGTGATTGTCAAAGAACAACCTATTTTATTTTCCTTTATAAAGATGGACCATGGAGGCTTCATTGAACTCCTAAAAAATAATCGCCTTTTGCCATATAAACAGGAAGATTTCAGTCAGCTTTGATATGAGCAATTGACTTTATGTCTTCTATCAGCACCAGGTGCTATGCCACATGATGGGAGCCTAATGACATTCAAAGCTCCTCCTTTATTTGGAAATTTGGCTAGAGAGGGAATGACTTCAACATGTGGTACAAGGTCAGTGGTTTTAGCATTGATTCATGAGGATCTCTTGATACAACTATGGAACTATTCATCATATCTCTTCAGCATCATGTCTTTATCACTAGTCAATGTGACTCCATCAGAGTTGAGTAGGTGAGATGAATCATAGGTGCCATTAAATAGCATTTGGGGCATCCTCAAAGTGATTTGCATTGTTATTATCAGCATAAAACTGAATTTCATCTGCCTTCTTACAGATGAAAGGATCCTGTATCTCTCTAAGCTTCATTTACACTTTATTTTTGATTGAGTTAAATGATACCTTCTTAGAAATGGATGAACTAGATGGAAGAGTAGAAACATCACTTCCAATGTGCTATCACCCACAACACTTCAAAATCATGAAAAAGTGGACGCAGAACAACTTCTGTAGTTCCAGCACCCACAGAATGACACAGAGGAGCTAACCTCCTGCTTAGGAAAACCCAGCAACCCTGTAGGGAGTGGCCAGCACAGCTGAGCCCAGACCTGTTTGAGCCACTCTTTTAACCACAGTGTGGCTGGCCAGCAGCAGGCTGGAGGTTACCCAGAACACCAGCAGCTGTGGTGATTCCAGAATTATCAACACAGACATGCCTAGGACAAAGTGAGAGGTTACTGCCCTATGGATTTTGGGACCAGTACTTAGGGAACATGTCAGCTTCTTCCCCTGGGGGTTAGAAGCAGCTGAGGAAACACATTACAGACATCATTTTGCAACTTGAGTTGCAGCTTCAGCTCCTGTTCTTCCAACTGCAGGGAGATCTGGCAATCAGTCTCCGGGGGCGGTGGGGGGGATAGTCATTCTTGCTTTAACCACCCTGGATCTGGATTGCAGTATGGGGTAGAGGTCTTGGGATGGGTATCCAGATTGCCAGAGTGTGTGGGGGCTTCACAGAGGCCACCCAACTAATACCTCTGGAAGTTGTGAAGACCCCAACATTTGGGAAGGAAGCTCCCCTGTCTGGTGGCAGAGTCCTATTGTGCCAACAAACCCAAAAGTCAAGTAATTATGTGACAACATGCCTAGGCAAAGGAAACAAAATAAACAGAAAAATGCAACATTAGACTCCTATTTGGGGGGTAAAGAGGATCGAAGCAGGGGACAGGAAGAGGACTGTGAGGTCAGAAATCCTGCACCAAAAGCCTCAAATTAAAATATGAGTGGCTTACAGGCCATAGAGGACTTTAAGAGGGATTTTAAAAACTAAATAAGAGAAGTGAGGAAAAATTGAGAAGAGAAATGAGAAGGATGCAGGAAAAGTGTGAAATGAGAGTCAACAGCCTGACTGAGGAAAATAACACCTTAAAAATAGATTAACTCTAATGGCAAAGGAGACTCAAAAGGGCAATGAGGAGAAGAATGCCTTAAAAAGCTGACTTTGCCAGATGGAAAAAGAAACTCAAAAGCTTACTGAGGAGATTCATTCCTTCAGTTAGACTGGAGAAATGGAAGCTAGTGACTTTATGAGAAATCAAGATGCTGTTAAATAGATCCAAACAAATAAAAGAATAGGAGGCTATGTGAAATATCTCATGGGAAAAACTACTGACCTGGAAAACAGACCCAGGAGAGAAAATTTAAAAATTATTGGACTACCTGAAAGCCATGATCAAAGAAAGTACCTAGAAAGCATCCTTCAAGTAATTCTCAAGGAATATTGCCCTGATGTATTAGGCCCAAAGGGCAAAATAGAGGTTGAAAAAATATACAGATTACCTCCTGAAAAAGATCCCAAAAAGAAAATTCATAGGAATATTATAACCAGGTTCCAGAATTCCCAAATCAAGGAGAAAATACTACAAGCAGCCAGGAAGAAATAATTTTAATATTGTGGAAACACAATCAGAATAACACAAGACCTGGCAAGGTTCTGGTTCTGGTACTTTGTGTCCCAGCTGAAGAAGATGAAGTCTTCTGGAAAGATAGTGTACTGCAGCTAGGTCTTTGTAAAGTCTCCTCTTAGAGTGAAGAACTTTGGCATCTGGCTGTGTTACGATTCTAGAAGTGGGACCCACAACATGTACAGATAGTACAGGGACCTGACTACTTCTGATGCTGTCACTCAGTGCTACAGAGATATGGGCGCCTGTCACCATGCCCAGGCCCACTCCATCCACATCATGCAAGTACAAGAAATTCCTGCCAGCAAATGCTGATGGCCCACAGTCAAGCAGTTTCAAGACTCCAAAATCAAGTTCCCTCTGCCCCACCAAGTTCTGAATTGCCAGCACAAGCCACACTTTACTACCAAGAGGTCCAACACATTCTTCTAAGTTTAGAGACAATGAGACACCTATTTGATTTAAATAAATTTCTCAGTTGGAAACCTCCCCCCCAAAAAAGAATCCACTAATCACTTCTTGAAAAAGATCCCAAAAAGAAAATTCTTGGAATATTATAGCCCGGTTCCAGAATTCCCAGATCAATGAGAAAATACTACAAGCAGCCAGGAAGAAACAATTTCAGTATTGTGGAAACACAATCAAAATACCACAGATCCTGGCAGCTTCTACACTGAGGGATTGAAGGGCATGGAATATGATATTCTGCAGGGTAAAAGACCTGGAATTAAAACCAAGAATCACCTACCCAGCAAAACTGAGTATTTTGATTCAGGGGAAAATATGGTCATTCAGTGGAATAGAGGACTTTTAAGCATTCTTGAGGAAAAAGCCATAGTTGAATAGAAAATTTGACATTCAGACACAAGAAGCAAGAGATGCTTGAGAAGGTAATCAGGGAAAAGAAATCAAAAGGAACTTATCAAAGTTGAACTACTTATATTCCTACATGTATAAACAATAACTGTGACTGATGAAACCTTTCTCATTATTAAAATCATTGAATAAGGATATGTGGGCATATGAGTATATTTGAATGTGTATATGGATGTTTACAGGTATACATTGATACAGGGCACAGGTTGAATTTGGTGGGAAGGGATGATACTTAAGGGGTGAATTTACGAGGTGAGAGAGGAAAGTGGTAAGAGGAGATGGGCAGAGAAAAGGTAGGGGTAAAACTATCTAATGTAGAAGACACAAGGGGAAGTGGTTGCAGTGGAAGGGAAGAACAGGAAGGCAAAAAGGCAAAACCATATTCTCATTGAATTTGGCTCAGGGAGAGAATGACATACATATTAAATGGGATATGTCACCTTGCAGGAGAGTAGGGAGAAGGGGGATGGGAAGGGAGATGATGGAGGTGAGGGCATTCTGGGGACAGATGAGGTTGGATGTACTAACTTTCAAAGAGGGGCAGGATCAAAGTAGGGAATGGATCAGGAGGGGGGTGCGATGAGTGGGAGGGAAATATAAGCAGTCTTTTATAGCATATCTACTATGGTAATGTTTTGCATAGCTATACAAGTACAACACATACTGAATTGCTTATCTTCCCAGAGGGAGTGGGTGACAAGGGAGGAAGGGAATGGATCTGAAATTTGAAGTTTTAAAATTAATGTTTCAAATATATATAAATACTATTATTAATAATATTTTGCATGTAATTGGGAGATAAAATTTCAGGCATTGGGGCACAGAGATTCACCTTGCCCTAATGGAAATGTGGAAGGATGTATGGCAGAAGATATGGGAGAGAGCAGATTAGATGAGGGGATATCTTGTGGGACTGCTATTCTGGGGTAGTGGGTAGGGGAAAAATGGGGAAAAAATTGTAACTCAAAATCTGGCATAAATTAATTATGTAAACCAGAAGTTAATGAAGCATTTGTTTATAAAAAAAAAAAGAAATGGATGAACTATCCTGCTGGTACCTACTGTGTAGTTCTCATTTTTCATTTAGTAGCTTTTGAATTTCCATGCCATTTTCATGAAAACAATATTGATATTTGTGAGTATCATTACCCAGATGAGTAAAGGCAATGTTATACACCAGATTTCTAAAAGCTGCCCACTTCTCTTCTGCTATGCTATTGCCAACAAATATGTTGACATTACATCTTGTGGTAGTTTTCTTACATTGGGATAGCTTCTTTTCTTGAATTTGTAGATTTAGTTTTAACAGGATATGTCTATGACCAGTTTGGTACTCTTTAGTACATATCACCTTTTTCATTCTCACAACTGGTCTGTCTTTTCTTAAAATGACATAGTCTATGAATGCCAATGTTTGCTGTTAGGGTGCATTCAAGTAGTTTTAATGAAAGATAGTGTTGCTTATTGGAGACACACAAGTCTTCAGGAGTAAAAGGCCATTGCTATTGCTGTTTCCAACTCCATTCTTCCAAAGGACTACTATAAAGCCAAGCATGAGCAGCTTTCCAGAGGACTTCTGCTGTGAACAGCTTCAGAGTTCTGATTACACAGTATAGTGAACTCTTTATTCAGTAATAAACTAAAAACCATTGACAGAAAGCAAAGTACAGCATTCACAATGTTATGAGATAACTTACCACTAAAGTGGTCACATAGTTTTCACCAAAGTGGCCACATAGTTTTAAGCAAAAGATACCCATCAGTACGTCCTTAACTCAATAATTCTTAAAGAGCAGGCCTCCTTAAGGGACACAAAGTACAAAGGTCAAAGTTCTCCACACCCTAGGCCACAGTAAATCATAATCTTCTCAGTCAGCATTAAGTACTCAAGAATAGGACTTCTCATCTTGACTTTGAGGCTGCTTCTCAGGTTCCATGTTTCCTCTTCCATGGGTCTAGCTCTTGCCCAAATGTACCCAAATGTCACCTGGATTCAAAGGCAGGCAGCTCTCAGCTCCTTGGCCAGCTCTTCATGAAGCTCCTTGTCCAGCTCTTTGTCCAGTTCTTCATCCAGTTCCTATTCCCCACTGAAGTTCACAGTGTTCAGTCCACCTCAAGTCCTTCACAATTCCTATTTCTCAGAAGACAAACTTAATAGAGCCACAATAATATTCATGTACATTACTGGTACATCACCAATTCACTATCTGTCTACGAAATCAACAGAGACACACAAACAAGGTCTGAAAAGTCAACACAAGTCATCATTGTAGAAATCACCACAGACCTACAAACAACATCCAAGAGGTCAAACTTGATCACTAAAGTCCCAGGACCTCCAAAACCCTCCTCCAAGACTTCTGTGAACAGACAACTATAAAATCCTATTTCAGGGCTTCCAGTAAGGACCTAGGGCTTCTGTACAAAGTATAAAAAACAAAAATCAACACAGACAGAAGAGAAAAACATAGAGTGCCAGGATACCACAGGTTTTCTCCTCAACTTTGTCACCACAAGCTTTCTCTTCTTAATTCTTCTCAGTTCTGCTCCCTTCTCAGTTCTGCTCTATCCAGTCTGGCCTTCTCCTTATATATGATCATTAGCTCCTCCCCTTCCTGTTGAATCAGTAATAGGAGTTCACAAGTTGTGGGGTTAACAAGTTCTGCTTTTCAATAAAGACTTGATAACATCATGGACAAGGCTCAAAAAAAACTGAACTGAAACAAGGTGTTAATTAAATAGCTGAAGAAAGGTGTTAAGTACTTCTTTGCTTGCCATTATAACTACCTTTCATATGTGATAGTATGCACTGACTCTAGCATTAAAGTCACCAGTTTTATAAATTTTTCTCTTTAGCTGCACTGATGATGAAAATCTCCAGGTCTTCATTTTTTTCTTTGACCTTGTCAGGGATTGTCATATTGGGAGTACACACACTGATGATGGTGGTATGGTACTCCCTGGCAAGTGGCAATCATATTGTCATGAGCCTGCCATTAAATACTTTTAGAATTCATACAAGCTTGTTTACTAGATTCATTTTAATTGCAAAGCCTATGCCATTTCAGAGCATTCCCCATCACTATGGCCACTCCAGAAAAATGTGCAACCAACTCTGACTTCAGTAAACTGTTCTTCATTTGTCAGCTTTGTTTCATTGAGGGCTGATATTTGGATGCTATTTCTGCTGAGTTTCCTCACAACAAGAATAACTGATCTTTCAGGTCTACTATATTTTGTGTTGTTAATAAGTGTGCACACATTCCATGTACTGATGGTGAATGGAATAGTCTTCACTAAAGGTTTTGTACAATTATTTATGTGTATGTTTTGACTAAAACATGGAATCCTTACCTGCAAAGGTAAACAGGCCAGGGTTTGGTGAAAGACAATTCTAGGGCTCCTTCTTTATGCTAGGAGGTGAGTGCTGCAGTCCTCTAAAATAGCTATTCAGATACCCAGGAGGCTGTCTAATCCTACCTGTGTGGAGAATTGTGAGTACAGTTCCCATTGTATCCACACAGGTGGCTTCATCACTTGTTCCTTGCCATATAACTTTGAGGTAGGTAAAAATGGTATGAGTGATCTCTTTTGTGTAGTGAATACATTGGATTTTAGTGAGACAATGTTTTTTGAATTTGTCAGGCAGTAAAGTTCAGTGGTGAGACAAAAGTCAAGATAACTGGTGATGTCTTCAAATGCAGTGAATGACCTTGCTATCTTCAATCTCTAACCAAGCTCTAAATTCTCCATAGCACCTGTTGGCTTCATTACTGTTGGAACAAATTTTTCTCATCTGCCTATTTCACTTTAAGAAGTCTTTATATGTTTGGGGTAGATACTCCCTAACTTACTAAAAGTTTTGAACCCCCCTCAGTTACCTTTAACCTTGTTTAGTCCATCTAGTGATACAGTTTACTGGGGTGTGGATGCTGAGCACGGTACAGCTTCCTAGACCCTAAGATGAGAGTGTGATTGAATCAAGTGCATGTGCCAGTGTTGGAAAGTAGGCCTGAAAAAGGCTCAGCAACCTTCACATCAAATGTACTAGTCTTCCCTGAATGCCTCCACACCCCATCTGTTAATAAATATTGCAAGACAAAGGAAAATCATCAATATCAAATGGGTCAAAGAAGCATGTGAATTCCCAAAAGAGCATAGAAAGATACCAGGTTGTTCTGAATATTTCAAAAGAGAATGAAGAATTGCAAAATAAGAATTTTTTATCTACTCAGCTGATGTATTTGGCAAAAATACAAAAATAAAATCCTTGAAGAATCACATACCTCAGGAAAGGAAAAAAGAAGTAAAAGAGGGAGAGAAAACAGATTGGGAATACAAATACATGGAAGTGAAGGACAAACTCAAAGCACAAAAGCAGAGTTCTATGAGTTAAAATAGTACATTTCCTTTAAAAAGCAAAACATTTTGATGCAGAAGACAGCATATGTAGAGGTAATTTTGGGAGTCCCAAAATAACAGAAAAATATCCAGACACTAAAAGGCAATGAATAATATAAGAAAACTACCCAAAACTTCTGAAACCAGAAAACAAGTTGTCAATCTAGAGAATTCATGGATCACCTTTAGAAAAATAAAACAAAACAAAGCTAAACCAGGCTGACCTAGGAAAGTGATCATGGAACACGGACATACACTTGAGGGGTCATAGGAGCATGTCATTGCCTGACATAGTCTGTTGCTTCTCCTTGATTGGTGGCCCAAGTCTTTAAAACTGGCATAATTGAGCCTATCCTTCTCTTTCCCCATGATCCTTTTTCTGTTGTGTTCTTTTCAGCTACTTTAATTTGCTGCATTCAAAGGAAGCCCATAGTGGGGACACCACAATTTGAGATGGTGAGAGGAGCAATATTTTCCTTCCTGTGCTCCCTTATTTTATTCATGTTCTGCAAATTGCTCCTGAGAATGTTTGTTAATGTTTTGTGTTCTTCAGTCTTCTTAAGTTTCTGG
This sequence comes from Gymnobelideus leadbeateri, assembly GCA_011680675.1. Classification (NCBI taxonomy): domain Eukaryota; kingdom Metazoa; phylum Chordata; class Mammalia; order Diprotodontia; family Petauridae; genus Gymnobelideus; species Gymnobelideus leadbeateri. The sequence goes on from WOXC01003308.1 coordinate 320,528, forward strand.
TGCTCATGGTGATCTTCATAAAACCTGAGATTTTAAACCATGGTGAACTGGGATGCAGGATTGCAGGAAGAGCCAAACAGAGAAACACCGAGTGATGAGTTACTGGAATTTGAGCCCAGGAAAGAGTTTTGGACTTGTAACTGGTGCTGTGCAATATAGAAACAGAGCTCAGATACTAATCTAACCCTTCCCTCAACTTCCAAGAGATTAAAGTGGTGTGAAAGGATTGTGCTTCTTATATGTTGAGGAAGTAAGTTTGAATATTTGTTATTATACATTTTGAAGTAAATATTTCTGTGTAATTGTTAATCCATCTGTGGTAAACATGTGGAAGAACACTGTTCTGGGGGTTAGAGGAATTGGCAGAGAGACCAGACATCCCCAATCCCATTAAGCATGATAGAGAACCTGGGTGTTTGGAGTATAAAATCTAGCCTTCCTGGCCTCAAGGTAGTAAAGTCTAGGTAGCCAGTCTTATATACAGAGGCTTCTTATGTCTATAAAATTGTGTTGTTCACTTTTGTGGGGACTCCTCGAGAGATTGTGTCTTAGAAATTTTTAATTTGGGGATACCTTAGACTATAAATATTGAGTTGAATTTTTCTGCCACTATTTCTTCCTTCAAAAATCAGTTTCATTGCTAATATTTGCAATTTGTTGACTTTCTGACTATTTAAGTATTGCCAATTTTTTAAAATTTTGTGTCAGTATTGAATTCTGTATAAGTACTGATATATTTATTTTTGATATCATTGCACAGGAACTGATGAGACATATGGAACTCTAGGTGGCTATTCTCAAGGAAAAATGTTCAAATTGTTATTTCCCTCTAACAATACTAGACAAATATTTGTATCAGAATTTAGAGTTGTTGTATTTATGTCATACAACTATATATTTACATAAAGTTGATTTTTTTATATTCCTACATGGAAAGGAAATATTTGTGCATGTGTGTACATATATATATATATATATATATATATATATATATATATATATATATGTATATATATATATATATGCACATATGCCATGGGCTGCCCAGTGTCCAGCACTTAGCATGATTCGGAGACGTGAATAAGAAATGACCAGGCCATGTGGGTAGCTCAAGGAAGAACCATGAACTCCATTTATTGATACTCAGGGAAAGGTTTTTATAGAGCAAAGAGACAAAGGAAGAGAAGGAAGAGGAATCATTATCTTAGTCTGTTGTATCCTGGAAGTAGCATGGTAATAAGGCCTATTGTTTCCTAGGTGCCATAGAGTCTTGGGCAGTTATCTCTTATCTCAGTCAGTTACATCTGAAAGGATGCTCTTGAGAGCTGGCCTCAAAGCCTAATGGCCAAGGCCCCATCATCAAGAACATCTACATAAGAACTGACTTCCTCCAAATGTTTTGGACAACCAAAGTTTTGGGGCAGAGCCTCTTAGCCTCAGAACTCAAATACTATCCTTATAAGTGTAACCCATATCAAAAGAACTCAGGAGCTGACTTAGTGAAAAGTCGCATCTGGAAGAGGTCTTTGTTGTTCAGGTCCACTGATATCAGGGTAATTATCTGAAGTCCTGGCTCAGGCCTCTTTGGCTCACCACACACATACATACACATATGTAAATAAATGTGAGTGTATATATATATATATATCTGTGTGTGTGTGTGTGTGTGTATGTGTATATACACATATAAATATCATATTTCCATATAGGAAAATAAAGAGGTGTGTGTGTGTGTGTGTGTGTGTGTGTATAGTATATGTAGGAACAAAAATAGTTCAACTTTAAAAAGTTCCTTATGATTGCACTTTCTCTCTCTCTCCCTCTTTCTCTCTCCATACACACACACACACACACACACACACACACAAAGGTATATATATGAGTACATATACACATACATACAAATATATGTATACACATGTGTATATATGTGTGTATAGGTGTGTGTGTACATGCATACATAGAGCACACAGGATAAGTTGGATATGAAAGGATGATATCTAAAAAATAAAATTAAGAAGTGAGAGAGGAATGTACTGTGAAAAGGATAAAGAGAGATATAGAATAGGGTGAATTTTCTCACATAAAAGAGGCAAGAAAAAGCTGTTACAATGGAGGGGAAGAGCAGGAAGGTGAAAGTGAATGAGTCAACCTTACTCTCATTGGATTTGGCTTAAGTATGGAATAGCATACACAATCAATTGGGTATCTTACCCTCCAGGAAAGTAGGGAGGAAGGGGATAACAGGGGGAAATGATAGAAGGGAGGGCATATTGGGGAAGAGGTGAGTTATAAGCAAACACTTTTGAAAAAGTATAGGGTCAAAGTAGAAAATAGAATAAATGGGGGGTGGGATAGGGTGGAGGGAAATATAGGTAGTTTTTCACAACATGACTACTATGTAAATGTTCTTACATAACTACAAAAGTATAATCTACATTAAATTGCTTTTCTTCCCAGTGGGGATGGGTGAGGAAGGAAGAAGGGAGACAATCTGGAATTCAGAGTTTTAAAAACAAATGTTAAAAGTTGTTTATACATTCTCCCGGGAAATAAGATATACAGGCAATGGCGTATAGAAATCCATCTTGCCCTTCAAGAAAGTAATGGAGTGGGAATGGGGGGGGGTGGCGACATAAGAGAGGGCAGATTGGGAAAAGTGGTATTCAATATGCTTCCTATCTTGGGAGAGACAGGGAAAAATTTTGTTAATCAAAATTGTATGGAAATAAATGTTGAAAATTAAAAAATAAATAATTTGGCACAATTAAAAAATAAAAATACTAGACTGCCCACCTTGTATGAAAATTCTCAATTAACTTTGATATTTCATTAGTTTGATATTTCATTAAACATACTTAATTGTCTTCTTGTCCTGATATTGAATTTGCAAGTATTCATGGAGGAATTTGAGGTGCCCTTTGGAGTAAGGAACCAAGAGGAAATTGCCTGAACATGTATGGGGATCACCTATGCTAGAGGAACTCCTAAAGAATGTTAGTGTGTCCTTTGTAGAAAGGGACAGATTTGGTATGGCTGGATATCCTAATGCTTTGAGGGAATCACTAAAAGAGTCGTTGTTGAGGTAAGTTTTCCCATTTGAGAAAGAGATAATATTAAGATAATCCCAGGTGCAAAATCCCTAATGGGGAGAAACCCATATAGCTTGGAATATCAGTGTGGACCAGGTTTAAGATATGACAGTTTTCTTTGTCTTTGTTCTTGTGTTTCTGGGTTGTGAAATCAAGTACACATATTTCATAAACTTTTTGGAATCCTTCTTATTTTGTTGGTTTCTTTAGATAACTTTGTAAACTTTTCATTGTTATATGATTCTGTAAAACCTTGTATTAGAAAATAATGGTGATTTTCACCTATATGTGTGAAATTGCATATGATAATGGAACATTAGTTGCTTTGAAGCTTTACTGTACAGTCCTGGGGGAACAAGAAAAATGTAATAATTATGGCCCCTCAGAGAATTTAGGAAACTATTTTGAATTTGGAAGATGATTTTGTTTTTAAGAAACTTCATTTTTACATATTTTTCAGGGACTTTAAATTTCAACCAGGAGGAAATGACATGAAAAACAAATTATTGTGTTCTTTACTGTGTAGATGGTCAAATAGGTTAGATTTTCACTTTCTTTCTTGCTTAAACTCTCCAATTCCCTTGAAGAAATTTGTGTGTGTGTGTGTGTGTGTGTGTGTGTGTGTGTGTGTGTGTGCATCTACATTCTTTGCAATGATTCTGGGAATATATATGTGTATGTATGAGCAAGTGCATGTACACACATGAATATATATGTATACATATATTTATATGAAGACTTATAGGCATGTATAGATGCATGCATATATGCATATATGTATTTTATGTTTGTACAGTATGTATGTGTATGGTATGTATATGTGTGCATATATGGATATATGCATGTGCATGTGTTCTTGTATGTGTGTTATATGTGATGACTGATATCCTCTCTTTCTTCTGCTTAGACTAGTTAATCTTTGGTTTCTAGCAAGTCCCAAGTGAAATCTCATTTTCTACCCAAAGCCTCCCATAAACCCTTCTAATCCAAATGTTTACTTTTTATAATAATTTTTGTTTATCCTCTATATAGCTTATTGTGTATATATTTGCTTGCATGGTGTCTTCCCCATTATAGTTTAAGCTCCTTGAGGATACAGTCTGTCTTTTGCTTTTTTGTATACCCAATGTTTAGCATATAGTTCCGTAGTGTAGCCCCAGTTCCTGATATATATAGCAAATACTTAATAAATGTTTATAGAAGCTGTTAGGATAGCTAGGTTGTATAGTGAATAGTGTAGTATAGCACTAGCACTAGAGTCAGTAATATTCCTCTTCATGAGTTCAAATCTGGCCTCAGACACTTACTAGCTTCGTGACCATGGGCAAGTTAACCCTTTTAAACACTGTTCTTTATCTATAAAATGAACTAGAGAAGGAAATTGCAAACCATTACAGTTGCCAAGAAAATCTCAAATGAGGTCACAAAGAGGCAGACATCTGGTGTCTGCACAAAAATGTTCACTTTCTGCAAAGATCACTCTAGCATTCTCTAGGGGTCCTGTAAGACTATCCTCATAGTGATTCAGATAATTTCTTGCCAGTCCCTCATCCCAAAGGCCCCCTGTAATTCCTCAATGGATTCTGGCAACTGCTGTAGAAAACCAAATGGAACGGCAAACTCACCCATCAGAATAAGAAGATAAGTAGGCTCAATTAGAGAAGTAACAGACAATATAAATTTTTGTGATTTATAGTCACGGAATTTTGGCCCTAAAAAGCTGTATTTTGATTTCACAAAAGGAAGTAGTCTAGTTCTGAATACACGCAGAGGTAGAAATAAAAACATTTTACTACATAGTATATATCTAGGGATTTCCACATTTCTCACATTAATCTTGATATTAATATTAAGTTTCAGTGATACCAAAATCATATCAATTCATCGGACATTTTACAGAATTCAATGCTGCCAAATGCTATCAATAAATAATAGTAAAGTATCAACAAATGAAAATTTCAAAAAATAGCACCAATGAGACTATTGTGTGATAGAACACACACCTAAAATAATCAATTATACAATTAAAGCCTAAAATATTCTGCTATACTTCTCTAGGATCTTCCAGTCTATCAAAAATGATAAATCCCAGGCAGAGAAACTTTCAAGAAGTACCTGAAAAAATGAAAGGACCAGTTTTATCTCATACAAGATATAGAATAGATCACTTTGGCCCCTACTGACAATGCCACAAGCACTAGGTATACACATTTTCCAGGATTCTCTAGTACCCTTAGGAGGTTTGGGAGGAGGGTGTATAGACTCCCTGGAAGAAATATAGGCTCCACCTCCTTCCCATGATTTTCCTTCAAATGCAGGGTTGAACCTGCTGCCCCATTTCTATTTAGCCACTAATAGTCAGATTAACTTATATATAGAAATTCTTCCTTCAAAAGATATAACAAATACACAATATACTCTGACCCCCTTCTCCCCAACAACAGGTGTGTGTTTGATTCCCTTCTAACCTTATTTACATTGTTGTAGTTACTATGCAAATCATTTTCGTGTCACTGCTTACATCTATCTGCATCAGTTCATATAGGTCTCTGCATCCTTCTGAGTCTAAATGAATTCTCTGAATATATCACATGCAGGATTTCTTAGACCAATTATAATACTGCATTGCATCCATGTATCTCAATTTGTTTAGTCATTCTCCAATTGATAGGCATCTACTTTGTATACACTTATTAACAATCACAAAAAAGCACTGAGAGAGAAAGAGAGAGGGGGCGAGGGAGGGAGGGAGAATATGGGGACTTCTCTTTTCTCATAAATAATTTTCTTAGGGTATAATCCCACTAAAGCACTGAATCGCCTTCAATGGGTATGAACATTTTTGTCACTTTATCTATCTAACTCCAAATTGTTTTGCAAAATGATTTTTACCATTTGATAGCTCCAGCAACAATGTATGTGTAACTATATTCTCATAATACTCTCAACATTACTGCCATTTTTGTCATTTTTGACAATTTGCAGAATGTGAGATAAAACATCGGGGTTGCTGTGATTTAACATTTCTCTTTATTAGCAATTTGGATCACTTTCCCAAATGTTTGTGAATAGTTTGAAGCTCTTCTTTCTAGAAGTATTTGTCCATATCTATTGACAATTTACATATTGAGGAATGGCTATTATTCTTATATGTATTTTGGGTATCAAACCAGTGTCAGAGAAATGATACAAAGATTCTTTTTTTTTCCTATTACATCACTTTCTTTCTCATCCTATTAATGTCTGCAGTAGCTTTTCAGTTTCAAGTAATCCAAGTTATCTAATTAATCCTTTGTAATTGCTTCTTTTGTTCCTTTAGGAATATATCATCCCCATAACTTTGAGAAGTACATGAAAAGTTTCACATTTCCTATTTTCATAATATGATTGTTAATATTAAGATCACACATCCATTAAGAACATATTGTCATGTGTAGTATATTTTGTTGGTCTAATTCTAATTTCTGCCAGATTACTTTCCAGGTACTTTATAGTAGTTTTTATAGCACAAAGACTTAAATTTGTTTTGTTTTCTTCACTTTAGCAAACACTGGATTTTTTAGTTATATTTCTCTGAATCTTTCTTGTATGGACTATGCCATTAGTCTCTCTGTTCTATAGCCAATATTAGGTGGTTTTGATGACTGCAGTTTCATAGTACAGACTGATGTCTAAAAGGGCTATTCCTCCTTTATTCTTATTTCTTCCTGTCCTTTGCGTGGATAATCTAGATTCTGTTTTGATTTTCCAAGTGATTATTTTTATTTGTATGTTCAAGTTCTATATATTATCCCCTTGGTAATTTAATTGTTAAAGCATTAAAAGTGTAAATTAACTTTTATAGTAATGTCATTTTTTATTACATTGATAGGGTCTAGTCAATATGTTTTGTCTAGGTCATGTCAATATAATAAAAATTACAATGATACAAGCTAAAGCTATCCTTTCCACATTGTGGGGGCTAGGGATGTGGTGCCCCTTTGATCTGAAAAATCCATGTAAATTTTTTGGACTTCCACTGATATCAAAGAATAAATCTGAATCAGTATGGTATTAAAAGATACAATATGTTGATATTATACAATACCATACATGTATTTTATGCATTTCTGAACTTTTTCTTAACTTTTCTAATAAAACATGCTAACCTTCAGGAGTTGTCTTTAGCTTCCATAACCTCCCACCCCCCCCAAAAAAAACTGTTTATTTTTTTATTCCAACTCATGATATATTAAAAGCATCATGAGCGAAGTTGTGATCTTGAAATATATTTAGATTTTTCTGTATTTTTTAAGGAGCACTATGTAGTTAAATCTATTTAAATCTTTTGTATGCTTCAGCAGGATAATCTGAAGCTATTTTATGCATTTTGTAGGTATTTGTAATGTATTCTCCATTTATATTGTTGCTTATTATTGTTGTTTCTGTTATGCTTATTACTATTTTTATTATTTGGGAAAAATAATGATTCTCAGGGTTTATTTTGTAGCCTACAAATTTGCAGCACTATTAAATTTCTCACTTGATAACTTGAATCATCTCTTGGAGTTTAAAATAAACCATAATAACATCATCAAGGGGGAGATAGATTTGTCTTCTATTTTCCTGACATTATCATTTAAATTCCTTTCTCTAGACTTATTGCTATTGTTAACATTTGCATAACTATATCAAAAAATAGTGGAGAGGGGCGGCTAGGTGGCGCAGTGAGTAGAGCATTGGCTCTGGAGTCAGAGGGACCTGGGTTCGGATCCCACCTCAGACACTTAATGCACACACAAAGAACCTAGCTGTGTGACCTTGGGCAAGTTATTTAACCCCAAAACGCCCTCCAAAAAAAAAATAGTGGAGAAAGTAGGCATCTTTGCTTTACTTGCATTTTGATTAGAAAAGTTACTATTGCATTTCACTTCATATGATGCATGCTTTTGGTTTTAGATGATTGCTTTTTTATATAAAATGGTCCCTCTATACCTATTCTTTGCAGAATTTTCTTGCATGAGTGTTATATTTTGTAATTTGAGATAACCATATCATTCTGAATGTTTTATTTTACAATATGATTAAATATGTTGCTTATTTTCTTAATATTGAATTATGCTTGCACACTTCATATAAATCGCATTTGAATGAATGAATTCTTGGGAAAATCTCTGTTGTCTCTTTGATAGGAATTTAAAAAAAATTTTGGTGTGGCTAGGTGGTGCAGTGAATAGAGCACTGGCCCTGGAGTCAGGAGGACCTGAGTTCAAATCTGGCCTCAGACACTTAACACACATAGTAGCCATGTGACCTTGGGCAAGACACTTAACCCCAATTTCCCTACCTTCCTGCTTCAAAAATATATATATTTTTAAATTTGTGTTCATGAATAATATTATTCTATAGTTTCTTTATTTGTTTTATCTTTCCATGGTTTAGGTATTAGGAAAATGCTTGTTTCCTTAAAAATATTCTGGTAGGGTCCTTAATTTCCAAGGTTTTATAAATAATTTGTGAAGAATAAGTATTAATCATTCTTTTAAAGTTTGATAGAATTCTTCTGTGAATCCAAGAGGTTCGGGAGATTTTTGTTTTATTATTTATTTATTTAATTGTTGTTGTTGTTTTTTTCCACTTTGGTAGTTCCTTTACAGTTAGATCAATTTCAATTTCTTAGACCTGGTTATTTAACATCTCTACTGGATCTTCCAAAAAATTGGATATTTTATATTTTTAAGGCATTACTTCATTTCTTTTGTATTCTCAGGTTTGTTAGCATATAACTGTGCATAATATGTTCTGATTATTATTTTAAATTCTTTTGTTTTGTGATTTTTCATTATCATATAATTGTGCATGTTTCAATTATTCTTTGTTTTATCTGGTTTTGCTCATTTGTTATTTTACAAATTAAATTTTCTGTTCTCTTCTTCCTGTAATGAGATTAGCTAAATGTTTATCAATTTTAAAAGCCTTTTCAAAGTATCAGCTTTTAGGGTTATACATCATCTCCATATTTTTTAAAGCTACCTATTTACCCTATATTTTATGATCACCTCTTTTGTGCTAATTTTAGGTATATTTATTTCATGGTTTTCTAATTATTAAATGCATATTCAGTTTTTAAAGACTTTTTTTTAAAAAGCTTGTTAAATAAATGATTGGAAGGATATGATTACCTCCCACTGTCCCCCGTCCCCATTGCTTTTCAGAAATTTTGGTATGTTGCTCAGCATTGTCTATTTCTTTCATTTAGTTATTATTTGTGTATATGATTTTTCTTTGACCTAATTATTATGTTTTCATTTTTAAATATCCATTTGTTTCTCTATATTTTGTTTATGTTTACTAAACCAATTTCTATTCTTATTTAATTAAATTCTTTAAAGAAAATATTGGATATCACTGCTCTTTTATACCTCTTTAAAATTTCTCTACATATACCACATTGTCAATTTTTTAAAAGATTATATGTAGTGCAGATGAACATGTATATCTTTTTGTTGTTCAATTTAGAAGACACAATAAGACCTTTAATGCTAGTCTCCTTAGAAATTTGTTTACTTCTATATTTTCCCATTTATTCATCTTTGCTTAAATATGTCCAAAAGCTATAGAGGGATGTTGGCATTTCTGTCACGATTATGTTATTCTCTTTATCTTCTTGACACTCAGACAATGAGTGTCCTTTATAAATTTTGATGCTAAGTCATTTGGAGTGTATAGATTTATTACTGAGCTTGGTTTATTGTCTGTGGTTGCTTTCAGCATAGTATCTCCCATAATATTATGTCTTTTTATGTTCTGAATATTTGTTGTTGCTTTGTCTCATAGTGTGATTACAACTCTTTTTTTTTTCTGTTATTGCTTTTTATGATTCATTTGATGCATGGTAAAACCTTTAGGTTTTATTTTGTGTATTTCTTATTTTTTAATTAAATATGTTTCTTGTAAGCAACAGATTATAGCAGGTCTTTGTTTTATTCAATCTATAACTCCTTTACTATTGAATTGCTCAATCCATTCATATTTAAAGTTCTAAGACAAGTCTGTATTTTCTGACTTCTACCTCTAAATTTGTTTGTTTGTTTTAATATTCAAGATTTCCCCCTCTTCTGGCATAAACACATTATGATCCTTCAATTATTTTATTTTAATCTTACTTTGTGGCAACCTTCTTCCCACTGTATCTCTTTCTCTTCATTCCACCCCCCAAACACACACATACACACACACACACACACACACACACACACACACACACACAATCTCTTCTCATGTAACATTTTCTCCTTAGAGATCTCATCATTTGTTCCATTCTTCTACAATTTTAGCCACTTATATATTTTTTCTTCTTTTTTCCCCATCTGTTATTCAAGTAGATTCCCCCTTTCTCTCCTTCCCTTTAGATAGTCCTGTTAATTAGTGCTTTTTTCAAAAATTCATATTTTTGTGCCCCATTCCAAGAAGGATTTTTCTCACTATTTACTATCTCCTTTCTCATTCTTTTTCCTCTTGATTCTTATCCTCTGATTCATGCCCCCTACAATTATTTAGTATCTCTTTTCTCTGTATTCCTTGTATGCTAAAAATTTCTAAGGTACCCATTTTAGACTTTTTCCTGTAAGTGCTTTCTTCCACCACCTTATATGGTTTACTCAATAAATTTTCCTTTTCCATTTGTACCTCACTTTAAAATAATGCCAAATATTGCCAATTTCATAAAGGACACTGCCCCAAGATAGTATTCACCTCCCCCCACCCCAACCCTCACACACTGATATATTCTCTCTCTCTCTCTCTCTCTCTCTCTCTCTCTCTCTCTCTCTCTCTCTCTCTCTGTCAGTGACCTTTGTTTTTCTATATTTCCCTGAAATTCCCCCACCAAAGTTCATGATGTCATACTCCTCTAGGTTCCATTTGTCGCTAGCGTTTACAACTTCCTCTCTACCAAGACAAGCAGACTTTTCAGGCACAACATTCCACAGGCTTCACCAAACATAAGGTCTTCATTTCCCTTTACCCCTAGGAACTATCATTATCAGAACCACCTCCCACCTCCAAAATAAGACCTTGTCCCCCACTTTTGAATTTTCCCCACTCTCTTCATCACACACTCTCCTTGTAGGTTCTTCTCTTTCTGAAACCATCGAGTTCATCTTACCATTATTACTAGTCCTGGATTTGACCCTAGTTCATCCCTCACTCTTTGATATACCCGTGTTCTCCTCTCACACTTTATTGTACCCTCTAATGGTATAATGTAGTTCAACAAAAGAAGCATTATCTTGTAGACAGGTTGTCACCAGGTTTTGTCCACTATATTTCTCCTTAGTCCAACTCCTCACTGTTACATCAAACAGATTTCTACTTCTTAACCATAAATGTAGACCCAGGGCTTGTGGGTCTAGATTCATATTTTATACTTCCTTTAGTAATGTTAACTATTTCATTAAAATGCTACACATTTATTTTTATACAGTTATCCACTGACCAACTTTGATATCCTGTTATTTGAAATGCTCACCAATATGATAGCTTAGTTAGGAGTTTTAAAATTAGAATAATATAAGTAGTAAGATCAAGAAGGGGGGCAATTTCTGGAAGATGCAGTAAAACAGTATAAGTGCATATACACATACATACCCACATACATACATACATACATGTATGTATATATGAATTATTTTTTATAATGTATTAGTGGTTTAAAAGTAAAAACTATTAACTGTATGTGTACATTTGTGTGTGTATTCCCTTGACTTATAGAAGAATACTATATCAAAATGAATCATGAGTATATAGAAAATTGATGAGCTAAAGTTTCAAGGAGGCAAATTTCATATCAGCATACTATTTATTTCTATGAAAATCCTTATCTCATCATTATAGTGATAATTCTGGATTCTTAAATCCTTTAACAGTGGAGTTAAAGTTGTGGAATATTCAATCATAATGAAAAAATATTAGTGACAGTCAATCTTTGTATCTGATCTATGAGAACCAACCTAGCTAAATTCAAAGAAACTCATAACAAGACATTTGACCAGGAATGGGTGAATGTTTTAGGCCATGCCCTTTCTAGTTGAATCATGAATCACTATTCCCTCAGAACAGTGGAATGGGGTATATAGAAAAGTACCCGTCATTACAGATATTTAAGGAGATAATAATTAATGTAATTAATGTAGCAGCAATTGATTCACTGTGTGACAGATTGAATTAATGAAGTTCACTTCAATTTGGATTTTATGCGAATATATATTCCTATTTTCTTTAAACACAACATTAATTATTTTAATTTCTTTACTTTAGTGGAAATCAAGTCAAATAAGATGTATTAAAATTAGAAAAGTTCAATTTTTAAAAAGTTATATAAATTAATCTTAAATTTTATTGTATTTCTTTGTTAAACATTTTTTCTACTGTGAAAAGGTTTTTTTTTTTCTGTTTTTTTTTCCTGGAAAGTTACTCTTTTTAAATTGGGCCCTGGTAATACAGAACATACTTTATGACCCTGTCTTTCATTGTTCTAGATATGTAAGATAAAGCAAATAAAAATCAGATTAAATACTTTGTTACTTAAAAGGTAGATAAATAACATTAATTTGATAACCTTGAAATTATTGTTATTGAAAATAAAGTTATTGGGGGTGGAGCCAAGAAGGCAGAGCAGCAATAGCATTTCCAAGGTGCTCTCCCACCAGAACTCTTCCAAACTAGGTAAAGGGGGACTATGAACAACTTCTGGAGCCCCAGCACTCAGAGAACAACACAGAGAAGCTGACCACCTGCTGAGGACAGCCCAGTAGCCCTACAGCGAGGGCCAGCACAGTGCTGTAGGAACCATCACCCAGTGTGGAGAGCCAAGCCCAGGTCCACATGAGCCTCAGTTTTAGCCCCAGGGTGGCCAGACTGGCAGCCAGCAGGAGGGACCCCAGAACACCAGCAGCTGTGGGGATTCCAGAATTATAAACACAGACATGCCTAGGACTAAGTAAGAGGTTAGTGCCCTATGGATTTTGGGACCAGTATTTGGAGAACGAGTCGGCTTCCTTCCCTAAGGGGTGGAAGCCACTGAGGAGACACTCTCCATTTTGCAGCTTCAGTAGCAGCATCAGATCCTGGCCTGCGAACTGTAGGGGTATTCAGCAATCAGTCTTGAAGGTTAATCACTCTTGCTTTAATGTTCTTGGGTTTGGACTGTGATCTGGAGGGAGGTCTGGGGTGGGCATCCAACTTTCCAGAACCGGAAGTTGTGAAGACATCAATGTTCTGGACAGAAGCTCCCCTGTCTAGTGGCAGAGTTCTACTGTGGCAACAATCCCAAAAGTCAAGTAATTAAGTGGCAACATGGCTAAGCAAAGGAAACAAAATAAACAAAAAAAAATGCATGATTAGACTACTATTTGGGGGCAAAGAAGATAGAAGCAGGGAATAGGAGGAGGACTGTGAGGTCAGAACTCCTGCACCAAAAGCCCCAAATGAAAATACAATCTGGCTACAGGCCACAGAGGGACTGGGAAATTTGGGAAGAGAAATGAGAAAGATGCAAGAAAAGTATGAAATGATATTAAACAGCCTGACTGAGGAAAATAGAACCTTAAAAAATAGATTAACTCAAATGGCAAAAGAGGCTCAGAAAGGCAACGAGGAGAAGAATGCCTTAAAAAGCTGAATTTGCCAAATGGAAAAAGAATCTCAAAAGCTCACTGAGGAGATTCATTACTTCAAAATTAGACTGGAGTAAATGGAAGCTAGTGATTTTATGAGAAATCAAGATGCTGTTAAACAGATCCAAAGAAATGAAAGAATGTGAAATATCTCATGGAAAAAATCACTGACCTGGAAAATAGATCCAGGAGAGATAATGTGAAAATTATTGGACTGCCTGAAAGCCATGATCAAAGAAAGAACCTAGAAATCATCCTTCAAGGAATTCTCAAGGAAAATTGCCCTGATGTTTTAGAACAAGGGGGCAAAATAGTGGTTGAAAGAATCTATCGATCACCTCCTGAAAAAGACCCCAAAAAGAAAACTCCTAGGAATATCATAGCCAGGTTCCAGAATTCCCAGGTCAAGGAGAATATACTACAAGCAGCCGGAAAGAAACAATTTCAATATTGTCGAATCAATCAGAATAGCACAGGACCTGGCAGCTTCTACACTGAGGGATCGAAGGGCATGGAATGTGATATTCCAGAAGGCAAAAAAGCTGGGAATGAACCCAAGGGTCACCTACCCAGCAAAACTGAGTATTTTGTTTCAGGGGAAAATATGGTCATTCAGTGGAATAGAGGACTTTCAAGCATTCTTAAGGAAAAAAAAACAGAGTTGAATAGAAAATTTGACATATAGACACTAGAAGTAAGATGCCTGAGAAGGTAATCAGGGAAAAGAAATCAAAAGGAACTTATCAACATTGAACTATTTACATTCCTACATGGAAAAATAATAACTGTGGCTGATGAAACTGTTCTCAGTATGAAAATAATGGAAGAAGAGTATATGGGCCTATGAATATATATGTGAATATGCGTGTATATGGTTACAGTTGTACATGGATAGAGGGCACAGATTGAATTTGGTGCGAAGGGATGATACTTAAGGGGTGAATTTATGAGGTGAGAAAGGAGAGTGGCAAGAGGACATGGGGAGAGACAGGGTAGGGTAAATTATCTCATGTAGAAGAAGCAAGGGGAAGTGGCTGCAGGGGAGGGTAAGAATAGGAAGGCAAAAAGGCAAAACCATATTCTCAATGAATCTGGCTCAGGGAGAGAATGACATACATACTAAATGGGATATCTCACCCTGCTGGAGAGTAGAGGGAAGGGGGATGAGAGGGAGGATGATGGAGGGATGGGCATTCTGGGGGGAGGGGAGGTTCAAAGTACCCACTATTGAAGAGGGACAGGAATAAATTAGGGAATGGACCAGGTGGGGGGTGTGATGGGTGGGAGGGAGTTATACGCCGCCTTTTACAATATATCTACTATGGTAATGCTTTGCATAGCTATACATGTACAACACATACTGAATTGCTTATCTTCCCAGAGGGAATGGGTGACAAGGTAGAAAGGGAATGGATCTGAAATTCGAGGTTCAAAATTAAATGTCTCAAATATATAAATATTATTATCCATACTATTTTGCATGCAATCGGGAGATAAAATGTTCAGGCATTGGGGCATAGAGACTCACCTCGCCCTAATGGTAAAGTTGAAAGGGGTAAAGGAGAAGATATGGGAGAGAGAAGATTGGATTAGGGGGTATCTTGTGGGACTGCTATTCTGGGGTGGTGTGTAGGGGAAAAATGGGGAAAAATTGTAACTCAAAATCTGGCAGAAATTAATGGTGTAAACCAGTAATTAATAAAGTATTTGTTAAATACCTAAAAAATAAAGTTATTTTGAATCTACCCCCAAAATATTTAACCATTATTTACTCACCCATGGGATAAGAGTAGCAGCCCCTCTCCTGTCTTCCCCTCGCCCTTACCTCATGTTGTCTGCCCACAATGACTGAAAATTACCTTTATAACTGGCATTTAATAGACAATTTGTTTGTAAGAAAAAGAAACATAGACAATGTGAGGATGAAGAAGGCAATGAGTGGTACAGATTGATGCACTGATCATAGACTTATCCTCTCCAAATTAAATGTTCACATTCAAGAAAAACCACAGCCCCAAACCAAAATGAATACAAGAAAATTAAAGGTCAACATATTAGAGAAATTCTCTGAGCAAGAACAGTTTGTTACTAACTTGGAGGGAAATTTGAGCCAACACCCAGTTGGCAACAGTAGAGTGGAAAAGGAGTGGGCAGCTTTTAGAGTTTTGGTGCATAGCAGTGCATCTACTCATTTGGGTAAGAACAATAAAACACATTGAGTGGTTTGCTCAAAATGATAGGAAAATTCAGAAGGCACTAAATGATAAAGAGAGAGAGAGAGAGAACTCCACCATCTTCTGTCTGCTTTTACTTCCATTATCCACTTCCTATTGATAACTTTTGGGGCTCTCACTCATAGTTCCAAGTTCATCATTCTTCAATGGGAAAACAAAATTCAAGGAAGATTTTGTATAACTTTCTTACACGTATAACCTTGTTATCACCATCATTCCATCAACCCTGAAACATGGTCTTCACTAGTCTTTGATCTTGCCTCCAAGCTAGATTTTTTATGTATTTTTGCTCCATTTATAATCAGAATAATTACTTTTGGGGCTTTGTTGTCTCTCCATTGCTCTTTTTAATACTCTTCTATTTTTTATTCATTATCAATGGTAAAAAAATGTTTCTCATGCTCAGTTATGCTTCAATTGGCTATTAAAATTATAGCTAAATCTTTCAAATGCAAGCCTTCTGACACACAATCTTGTCTTCTTTACTTTGTACTTGGCTGCCTCTTAGCTCTAGTTTAATTCACCTTAACATGGAATCTACTCAAAAATCGGATAGGAACTGAGGAGTTGAATTTTAAAACTTTATTATACATTATCAAAAATGTATGCCATGGGGCAGAGCCAAGATGGCGGAGTAGAAACAGTTCGTCCAAGCCACTCTGCCCCCAGATTCCCCACCAAACTATATAAAAGGGGACTCTGAACAACTTCTGGAGCCCCAGCACCCACAGAACAACACAGAGAAGCTAACCTCCCGCTGAGGACAGCCCATCAGCCCGGCAGGAAGGACCAGCGCAGAGGTCTGGGACCTGGCAGCACAGGGAGCCGAGCAGAGCCCAGGTCCCCGTGAGCTGAGGTTTTAGCCCCAGGGCGGCAGGGCCAGCAGCTGGCTGGAGGAACCCCAGAACACCAGGAGCTGTGGCGACTCCAGAATTATCAACATAGACATGCCTAGGACAAAGTAAGAGGTTAGTGTCCTATGGACTTTGGGACCTGTATTTGGGGAATGCGTCAGATCCCTCCCGTGGGGGCTAGAAGCTGCTGAGGAGACACGCCATTTTGTAGTTTTCAGAGGCAGCTCTGGCTCCCGGCCTGCAAATTGTAGGGAGATCCAGCGATCAGTCTTTGGGGGTAATCACTCTTGCTTTAACCTCCGTGGATCTGGATTGTGATCTAGGGTGGAAGTCGTGGGTGGGTTTACAGCTTGCCAGAAACAGAAGTTGCCCCCCACATGTTCGGGATGAAAATTCCTCTAGCTGGCCTTAAAGCCATAGTGTGGCAACAAGCCCAAAAGTCAAGCAATTAAGTGGCAACATGCCAGGGCAAAGGAAACAGAAAAATGCAACCCTAGACTCCTATTTTGGGGGTATAGAGAGGGAAAAGGACTGTGAGGTCAGAAGTCCTGCTCCAAAAGCCCCAGGGGAAAACATGAGCGGTTGCAGGGCATAGAGGACCTTGAGAAGGACTTTAAAAATCAAATAAGAGAAGTGGAGGAAAAATTGGAAAGAGAAATGAGAAGGATGCAGGAAAAGTATGAAATGAGGGTCAACAGCCTGACTGAGGAAAACAACACCTTAAAAAATAGACTAACTCAAATGGCAAAGGAGGCCCAAAAGGGCAATGAGGAGAAGAATGCCTTAAAAAGTCGAATTTGCCAGATGGAAAAAGAATCTCAAAAGTTCACTGAGGAGATTCATTCCTTCAGAGTTAGACTGGAGCAAATGGAAACTAATGACTTCATGAGAAATCAAGATGCTGTTAAGCAGATCCAAACAAATGAAAGAGTAGAAGGCAATGTGAAATATCTCATGGGAAAAACCACTGAACTGGAAAATAGATCCAGGAGAGACAATTTAAAAATTATTGGACTACCTGAAAGCCATGATCAAAGAAAGAACATAGAAATCGCCCTTCAAGAAATTCTCAAGGAAAACTGCCCTGATGTTTTAGATCCAGAGGGCAAAATAGAGTTTGAAAGAATCCACCGATCACCTCCTTAAAAAGATCCCAAAATGAAAACTCCCATGAATATTGTAGCCAGGTTCCAGAATCCCCAGATCAAGGAGAAAATACTACAAGCAGCCAGGAAGAAACAATTTCAATACTGTAGAAACACAATCAGAATAGCCCAGGACCTGGCAGCTTCTACACTGAGGGATTGAAGGGCATGGAATATGATATTCCAGAGGGCAAAAGAACTGGGAATGAACCCAAGGGTCACCTACCCAGCAAAACTGAGTATTTTGTTTCAGGGGAAAATATGGTCATTCAGTGGAATAGAGGACTTTCAAGCATTCTTGAGGAAAAAACCAGAATTGAATAGAAAATTTGACATCCAGACACAAGAAGCAAGAGATGCCTGAGAAGGTAATCAGGGAAAAGAAATCAAAAGGAACTTATCAAAGTTGAACTATTTACATTCCTATATGGAAAAGCAATAATGTGACTGATGATATCTTTCTCACTATGAAAACAATGGAAGAAGGGTGTGTGGTCATATGAATACATATGTGAATGTGTGTGTCTATGGTTACAGTTATACATGGATTGAGGTCATAGGTTGAATTTGTTGGGAAGGGAGAATATTCAAGGGATGAAATTATGAGGTGAGAGAGGAAAGTGGCAAGAGGAGATGGGGAGAGACAGGGTAGGGTAAACTATCCCATGTTGAAGAAGCAAGGGGAAGGGGTTGCAAGGGAGGGGGAGAATAGGAAGGCTAAAAAGGCAAAACCACATTCACATTGAATTTGGTTCAGGGTGAGAATGACATACATACTAAATGGGATATCTTAATCTGCAGCAGGATAGGGGGAAGGGGGATGAGAGGAGGGATGATGGATGGGAGGGCATCCTTGGGTTGAGGGGAGGTTGGAAGTACCCACTATAGAAGAGGGACAGGATCATGTAGGGAATGGACCAGGTGGGGGGTGGGATGAGTGGGAGGGAATTATAAGCAGCCTTGTACAATATATCTACTATGATAATGTTTTGCATAGCTAGACATGTACAACATATACTGAATTACTTATCTCCCAAGAAGGAATGGGTGACAAGGGAGGAAGGAAATGGATCTGAAATTCAAGGTCTTAACATTAAATGTTTCAAATATATATAAATACTATTATTAATACTCTTTTGCTTGTAATAGGGAGATAAGATTGCAGGCTTTGGGACACAAAGATTCACCTTCCTCTAATGGAAAAGTCGATGGGGGTATGGGAGAAGGTATGGGAGAGAGCAGGTTGGAGGAAGCGATATCTTGTGGGACTGCTATTCTGGGAGGTTGAGTAGGGGAATAATGGGGGGGGGAATGATTGTAACTCAAAATGTGGCAGAAATGAATGATGTAAAACAGAAGTTAATAAAGCTTTTGTTTAAAAATAAAAATAAATAAATGAATGAATGAATGGATGAATAAATAAATAAATAAATGAATGAATAAATAAATAAATAAATAAAAAACAAGAAAATGTATGCCATATCAGAGTAACAAGAGCAAGGTATAACCATGCAAAAAATGATTTTTTGCATCCACCCATCTCCAGTCTAGGGAAGGAGGGGCCCTCTTAACAAAAATATGTCTTCTAGCATTCCCACTTTCCCCTCCACAGTGGGGCAGAAGATAGGCAAAATCCGTGTAATAACAATTCATAGACAAGCAAAACCAATTCCCATATTGTCCATGTCCAAAATATGAGAAAAGCTGAATGTCACAGAATGGACACTTTTCAATTGTAGTTCTGGAGAATAAATTTAAAGAGACTCTTGGAAAGAAAAGAGGTCAAATCTGTCACTAAATAAATTAATTCAGGTTATTCGTTGGAATGTCAAATATAAAAGCCAATCACATAAACATCAAGTGGTGTACCATAGCTCATCTTGAATACTCTTGAAAAATGATTGGTCACTGTGTTGATCAGAGTTATGTTTTTTCACCTTTCAAAGTTGTCTTTACAATATTTTTATTGGATATTTTTTCTCATCTTCTGCTTACTTTATTCTGCAGGGATTCATTCACATCTTTCTTGCATTCTATGAAAAATTCCTTTTGTTATTTCTTATATTACAATATTTTCTATCACCTTTGTATACCATAACATATTCAGCCATTCCACAGATGATGAGAATCTTCTCAGTTTCCATTTTTTTGCCATCACAAAAAGAGTTGCTAGCAATACTTTTGTACATATGGATAATTTCCTCTTTGATCCCTTTGCAACTGGTAGTAGCAGAATTGCTAAGCCAAAGAATATATGCATATCTTAGCAATTTTCTCAGCATTATTTCAAATTGCTTTCAAGAAGGGCTGGTTCAAGTTGTAGGTCCATCAACAGCAGTGGTTATCTCTAGTCTTCCTGATTTCTATCTTACCACTGGAATCAGAAGGCACCTTTCAGAGCCTGACTGTCAGCACATGAGTTATCCCTTCTTCCTTAAGGTTCCCACCTACAAGGGCAGTGGAGAGACACAAGAAGGAAGAGGCCATCATACTTGTGCTCATGACCAATTAGGGGAAGCTGGCACCAGAAGCATGGAAGAAGCAGAGAGGAAACCTTCAAATGTCTTTATGACCATAATTAAATAGAGAAATATAGAGTTTGCAGTTTCTATTGAAGCTTTCATAGTAAATGTGTGGAGATAGTGGAAAAGAAACTTAATGGAACCAGTATTTTACAGCATCATTACATAGAAAAAAGCTTTGTAGAGGTAAAATAGTGTTTAGTTATTCATGCAAAGTCTCAAACAATTATTCAGTTACCCTAACTACAATATATTTAAAGTACTCACTCTCTACCTACATAGCAGTGTGAATTCCCATAAAGTTCATAATAAAAATCAATCAACAAAAGCTTCTTCCTTTCATATTACCAGTATGGGAAACATGAAGAAATCTGTCTGTTATATAAGTTGAATAGTGTTATATAAAATTGAAATGCTCACCAGGACAGAAAATATTTCATCACATTATTTAACCTATATACAATTTCTCTTATAATCTTCCACCTCGAACAAATCTAATCCAAAAATATAAACCAGATGATTCGAGGACCTTCCTAGAGCTAGAATTATATTTTACTTGAAAAGGAATATTCTAACTTAGAATAAGATATGTGAAGATTTTACCTCCCCTTTGGGTTAACAAAAGCTCAGTTCTTGGCCATTCATCTTTCTCTCCTTACTCTTAGGGAAATTACACATTCTTATGCCTTAAATATAGTTACTACATTAATTATTCTCAAATCAGTCTTTTGTGTCTTAACTATTATTCTCACCTCCAACTGCCTCTGTGACATCACTGGACAGATATGGCACCATCATATCAAACACTATATAACCAAAAGAGATTCAAATCCATTAAAATTAGTTTGCCAAAATATGTTATCAGGCTTAAAAGAGCACTTATTTTTTCTTCCAGAAAACACTCCTGCCAGATTTTTAAAAAAATTTGTCAATGATAAAATGATTATTATACACAAAAGAAACTAGATTATCATGTTTAAATTTTTGAGTACATCTGATTTTTTATTTCCATTTTAGATATATCAATATGTAATGGATTATCTGTTCTCTTTTGCTGCATACATAAGCAGTCTAGCTCATTTTCTAATTATGTACATCCTCACATATATCTTTAAAAATTAGTTCTGAAGCATAAATTGTCATTGATAGACACCACTTCAAAACTATGTAAAAAGGCAGGGGGGACTATGAATGACCTGTGGAGCTCCAGAACCCACAAAATGACACAGAGAAGCTAACATCCTACAGAGGACAGTCCTGCAACCCAGCAAGGAGCAGTAAGCACAGAGCTCTGGGAGCCGAGGCCAGGCCCTCTTGAGTCTTCGTTTTAGCCTGAGGGCAGCCAGACCAGTAGCTGGCAGGAGGGACCCCAGAATACCAGCAGCTGTGGAATTTCCAGAATTATCAACACATAGATGCCTAGGACAAAGTGAGAGGTCAGTGCCCTATGGACTTTGGGACTGGTTGGTAAACTGCATCAGCTTCTTCCCCTGGAGGCCAGAAGTGACTGAGGAGACAGCACAGCTTGCAACACACTGCCGCCTTGCAGCTTGAGCTCTTGGACTGCAGACTGCAGGGGGATCTGGCGATCAGTCTGGGGGGCTAGCTCTCTTGCCTTACCCTTCTTGGATCTGGATTACAATCTGGGGTGGAGGTCTTGGGGTGTGTGCCCTGCTTGCCAGAGTGTGTGGAGGCTTCACAGAGGCCACCCAACTAATTCCTCCAGAAGCTGGGAAAACCCCCATGTTTGGGATGGAAGTTCCCCTGGCGGATGGCAAAGTCCTAGTGTGGCAACAAGCCCAAAAGTCAAGTAATTGAGTGGCAACATGCCTAGGCAAAGGAAACAAAATAAACAGAATAATGCAACATTAGACTCCTATTTGGGGGGCAAAGAGGATCAAAGCATGGAACTGAAGGAGGGCTGTGAGGTCAGAACTCCTGCACCAAAAGCCCCAAATGAAAATCCAAGCTGGCTACAGGCCATAGAGGACATTAAGAAGCAGAAAAGAGAAGTGAGAGAAAAATTGGGAAGAGAAATGAGAAAGATGCAAGAAAAGTATGAAATGAGAGTCAGCAGCCTGACTGAGGAAAATAGCACCTTAAAAATAGACTAACTCAAGTGGCAAAGGAGGCTCAAAAAGGCAATAAGGAGAAGAATGCCTTAAAAAAGCTGAATTTGCTAGATGGAAAAAGAATCTCAAAAGCTCACTAAGGAGAATCATTCCTTCAGAATTTGACTGTTTTGTTCCTCAAGAATGTTTGAAAGTCCTCTATTCCACTGAATGACCAAATTTTACCCTGAAACAAGATACTCAGTTTTTCTGGGTAGGTGATTCAGATACAAGAAGCAAGAGATGTTTGAGAAGGTAAACAGGGAAAAGAAATCACTTTGAACTAATCAAAGTTGAACAATTTACATTCCTACAGAGAAAAACAATAAATGTGACTGATGAAACTTTTCTCATTAGGAAATAGTTGAAGAAGGGTATATGGGTATATGAACACATATGTGAATGTGTGTATATTTTGTTTTCAGGTATACATAGATAGAGGGCACAGGTTGAATTTAATAGGAAGGGATGATATTTAAAAGGTGAGGTTAAGAGGTGAGAGAGTAATGTGGTGAGGGGGAATGGGGAGAGGCAATGGGGTGAACTGCCTCATGTAGAGGAAGCAGGGGAAGTGGTTGCGGGCAGGGGAGTAACAGGAAGGCAAAAAGGCAAAACCTTATTCTCATTGAATTTGGACCAGGGAGAGAATGACATACATACTAAATAGGGTGTCCCACCCTACAGGCACATGGGGGGAGGGGGATGACAGAAGGTAGTGGAGGAGAGGGCAAGGTCAGGGGGAGGGAAGTTGGAAACACCCACATTTCAGTATCAAAGTGGGGAATGGACCAGGTGTAAGGTGGTATGGGAGGGAGGGAAATACAGTCAGTCTTTTACAATATATCTACTAGGGTAATGTTTTGCATAGCTACACATGTATAGCATATACTGAGTTGCTTATCTTCCTTTTAAAATCATTTTAATATGTAAAAATACTATGATTAATACTATTTTGCATATAATTGGGAGATAAGATGTGCAGGCAATGGGGTGCTGGGATTCACCTTGCCCTACTGAAAAAAATTGAAGGGGGTATAAGAGAAGAGATGGAAGAGAACAGATTGTTTGAGGGGATATCCTGAGTGATTGTTATTCTGGGGGGGTAGGCAAAAAATGGGGAAAAATTGTAACTCAAAATCTGACAGAAATGATGTAAACTAGAAGTTAATAAAGAATTTGGGGAAAAAATTGTCACTGATACTGCAATTTGCCTAAAACTGATTAATCTTTCCCTTGAAGTTTGCATTCTTAGTATTTTTAATTTTACTTTTTCTAAAAATAATTACCTTATGTTAAACTTTTCCAATATTTTTTTTCAATGCTGCCTCTCCATCCACTAGAAGGTAAGCTATTTGAGAGCAGGCACTGTGCTTTTGTCTGTCTTTTTTTTTTTTAAAGCAATTGGGGTTAAGTAACTTAAGTAGCTCAAGGTTACACGGCTAGTCATTTGATTTATTCGTGGGTGCTCATTTTCTGAGGCCAGATCTGATCTCGGGTCATCCAAACTCCGAGGCCGGCGCTCTTACTCACTGCGCCACCTAGCCGCCCCTTTAGGGCAATTGGGGTTAAGTAACTTGCCCAAGGTTACAAGGCTAGGTTTTTGTTTGTGCGGATTAAGTGTCAGAGGCCGGCTCCGAACTCAGGTCCTTCTGATTCCTGGGCCGGCGCTCTATTCATTGCGCCACCTAGCCGCCCCTTTTGTCTGTCTTTTTGTCCTCGATGCTCAATGCATTTTCTCGAGCACAGTAAGTACTTAAAAAAATTAATATTAAATTTTCTCCAATTACATGTAAAACAATTTTTAGCCTTCATTTTTTAAGAAATTGGTGTGCAAAATTTTCTTCCTCCCTTCCTTTCTGTCCCCATTGAGAAGGCAAGCAATTTGATATAAATAATACATGTGCAGTCATGCAAACATTTCATGTTGCAAAAGTAAACACAAATTAAAACAGAAAAATAAAGCTTTTTTTAAAGTATGCTTTGATCTGTATTCAGACTCCATAAGTTCTTTCTCTGGAGGTGTACTGAGGCTAGTGCAGTTGGTTGGCTAGTGAGGGGTGAGAATAAGAGATGGGATCGTAATAAATAGTCTGTTTAATACAGAACCATTTCATACAGAGCTAAAGATGCATGGAGCTCACAGAGTTTTTATTCCCCCCCCCCCCACAAGAAAATGTAGACAGTGTAGGAAGATCCTATCAAAGGAATGCAGATAATGTAGAAGGACCCTCCCTTATCCTGTTTACTATTTACCCTTGCTTAAGGTTAGTTATTTATTAGGGTATTGTTCTAGGACCAGACTGGGAGGCATAAACAAAAAAGACTACATGCCCTCTTGCTTATCTGCCCTGTAACCTTTGTAGGTAACTGTATAGGGCAGGGGAGTGAGGTCAAGAGGCCCCAAAACATTCCCTTCATAATACATTTTCTTGCTTCTCTGCCCTGTAGCTTTTCAGAAAATAATATATGGGAGGGGAAAATTTCATTGGCGAAGCCAGGAGACTTCTGAAAGTTTGCTACAGAGGTCGATAGCATTTTTCATAGTAAGTCCGTCAGAAATATATTGGGTCATTGTATCAGTGAGGTTAGGTAAGTCACTAACAGTTGATCATCATAGAATATTACAATTACTATATACAATGTTCTGCTGTATTTGCTTATTTCACCTTGTATCAGTTCATGAATGTCTTTTTAGGTTTTTTTAAGATCATCCTATTTATCATTTCTTATAGCATGATGATATCAGGTATATTAGATACAACAACTTTTTTATTCATTCTTTAATTGATGGCCATCCCTTCAATTTCCAATCCCTTGTCACCACATAAAGAGCTGCTAAAAATATTTTTGTAGTCATGGAGTCAAGATGGCGGAGAAGAAACAGTGTGCCCAAGCCACGCTTCCCCCAGGACACCTCCAAACTGTGTAAAAGGGGACTCTGAACAACTTCTGGAGCCCCAGCACCCACAGAACAACACAGAGAATCCAACCTTCCGCTGAGGACAGCCCAGCAGCCCAGTTGGAAGGACCAGCACAGTGCCAGTAGCAGTGCGCAGTGATCAGGGAGCCAAACTGAACTATGACTGAGTTGTGGTTTTAGCCCCAGGGCGGCAGGGCCAGTTGCTGGCTAGAGGAACCCCAGAACACCAGCAGCTGTGGAGACTCCAGAATTATCAACATAGACATGCCTAGGACAAAGTGAGAGGTTAGTGCCCTTTGGACTTTGGGACCAGTATTTGGGGAACACATCTGCTTCCTCCCCGGGGGCTAGAAGCCGCTGAGGAAACATGGCATTTTGCAGTTTTCAGAGTTAGCTCCAACTCCTGGCCTGCGAACTGTAGGGAGATCCAGCGATCAGTCTTGGGGGGGTAATTGCTCTTGCTTCAACCTCCATGGATCTGGATTGTAATCTTGGGTGGAAGTCAGGGGTGGGTTTCCAGCTTGCCAGAAATGGAAGTTGCCCCCCCATACTTTCAGGGTGAAAGTTCCTGTTTGGTGCCAGGCCATACTGTGGCAACAAGCCCAAAAGTCAAGTAATTAAGTGGCAACATGCCAAGGCAAAGGAAACAAATTAAACAGAAAAATGCAACCTTAGACTCCTACTTTGGGGGCACAAAGGATCGAAGCATAGAGTGAGAGGATGGCTGTGAGGTCAGAGGTCCTGCTCCAAAAGCCCCAGGGGAAAAAATGATCAGGTTGCAGGCCATAGAGGACCTTAAGAAGGACTTTAAAAATCAAATAAGAGAAGTGGAGGAAAAATTGGGAAAAGAAATGAGATGGATGCAGGAAAAGTATGAAATGAGGGTCAACAGCCTGACTGAGAAAAACAACACCTTAAAAAATAGACTAACTCAAATGGCAAAGGAGGCCCAAAAGGGCAATGAGGAGAAGAATGCCTTAAAAAGTCGAATTTGCCAGATGGAAAAAGAATCTCAAAAGTTCACTGAGGAGATTCATTCCTTCAGAGTTAGACTGGAGCAAATGGAAACTAATGACTTTATGAGAAATCAAGATGCTGTTAAGCAGATCCAAACAAATGAAAGATTAGAAGGCAATGTGAAATATCTCATGGGAAAAACCACTGACCTGGAAAATAGATCCAGGAGAGACAATTTAAAAATTATTGGACTACCTGAAAGCCATGATCAAAGAAAGAACCTAGAAATCACCCTTCAAGAAATTCTCAAGGAAAATTGCCCTGATGTTTTAGATCCAGAGGGCAAAATAGAGGTTGAAAGAATCCACCTATCACCTCCTGAAAAAGATCCCAAAAAGAAAACTCCCAGGAATATTATAGCCAGGTTCCAGAATCCCCAGATCAAGGAGAAAATACTACAAGCAGCCAGAAAGAAACAATTTCAATATTGTGGAAACACAATCAGAATAGCCCAGGACCTGGCAGCTTCTACACTGAGGGATCAAAGGGCATGGAATGTGATATTCCAGAGGGCAAAAGAGCTGGGAATGAACCCAAGAGTCACCTACCCAGCAAAACTGAGTATTTTGTTTCAGGGTTAAACATGGTCATTCAGTGGAATAGAGGACTTTCAAGCATTCTTGAGGAAAAAAACAGAGTTGAATAGAAAATTACACATCCAGACACAAGAAGCAAGAGATGCCTGAGAAGGTAATCAGGGAAAAGAAATCAAAAGGAACTTATCAAAGTGGAAATATTTACATTCCTACATTGAAAAACAATAACTGTGACTGATGAAACCTTTCTCAGTATGAAAATAATGGAAGAAGGGTGAATGGTCATATGAATACATATGTGAATGTGTGTATATATGTTTACAGTTATACATGGATACAGGGCACAAGTTGAATTTGTTGGGAAGGGATGATATTTAAGGGGTGAAATTATGAGGTGAGAGAGGAAAGTGGCAAGAGGAGATGGGGAGAGACTTGGTAGGGTAAACTATCTCATGTAGAAGAAGCAAGGGGAAGTAGTTGCAAGGGAGGGGAATAATAGGAAGACACAAAGGCAAAACCACATTCTCATTGAATTTGGTTCAGGGAGAGAATGACATACATACTAAATGAGATATCTCAACCTGCAGCAGAATAGGGGGAAGAGGGGTGAGAGGAGGGATAATGGATGGGAGGGCATCCTTGGGTGGAGGGGAGGTTGGAAGTACCCACTATAGAAGAGGGACAGGATAAAGTAGGGAATGGACCAGGTGGGGGATGGGATGAGTGGGAGGGAATTATAAGCAGCCTTGTACAATATATCTACTATGATAATGTTTTGCATAGCTAGACATGTACAACATATATTGAATTACTTATCTTCCCAGAGGGAATGGGTGACAAGGGAGGAAAGAAATGGATCTGAAATTCAAGGTTTTAAGACTAAATGTTTCAAATATATATAAATACTATTATCAATACTCTTTTGCTTGTAATTGGGAGATAAGATGTGCAGGCATTGGGACACAAAGATTCACCTTCTTGTAATGGAAAAGTAGAAGGGGTTATGGGAGAAGATAGGGGAGAGAGCAGATTGGAGGAAGCGATATCTCGTGGGAGTGCTATTCTGGGAGGGTGGATAGGGGAAAAACGGCGGGGGGGATAATTGTAACTCAAAATCTGGCAGAAATGAATGATGTAAAACAGAAGTTAATAAAGCATTTGTTTAATAAACAAAGTTAAGTAAAAAAAAATGTTGTACATACAGATCCTTTTCTTTTTTTTATCTCTTTGGGAGATAGACCTAGTAGCACTATTGCTATGCCAAAGGGTATGCATGGTTTAATAGCTCCTTGGTTATAGTGCCAAATCGCTTTATAGAATTGTTGAATCAGTATAAAATTTCATCAATAGCACAATAGTGTGTAAACATTTTTTGTGTTTCCTTTACTAAGTTACCAATCAAGAATTTGTTTCATGGAATTATTTAAAGTTGTTTGGAGAGGTTTTGGTTAGGACTTAGAAGATTCCTTGCTCTTCTCAGCCATCTTGGTTCTGTCTCCACAGTAAGTTATTAAGAATTTCTTATTACCTTTCAAAGACATATAACCCATGCAAAATCTTATTTCTGTGATCTGTCAAATTCTATCCTTTTCACTTAATATAGTGAAATTTCATTCTGCCAATTCTACCCACTTTCTTTTCTACCTAAGCAAAACAAACCCACTTTCTTTTCTACCTTTTCTACCTAATTCTACCCAATTTCTTTCCACCTAAGCAAAACAAACCATGAACTAAGGAACAGATGAATAAAATTCGGTATTCTCAGTGAAGTTCCCCAACAATTTTTAGTAATAATGACCTCTTGTTTCCCCCATTAATTGCTAGTTTAATTGCTATCCACTACTTATAGGAGAGAATAATATTAATCCTGTGAGCAATTGTTATTTTTTCGTTTCAAATGTGCAGGATGGTAAATGAGATTTGTTTTTAAGTATATAGGAAATTGTTTCTACTCTTTCCTTCTTTGAATCTAATTAGTGGATAAAACGTCTGTGAATAAAATAATTGTGACACTTTAAAAAAATAAGATAAATTCAGAATGAGATGGGTAATAGACCATACTATTGTAGTTGTGCAGAATGGTAAGTGAGGAACTAGAATATCTACTAGAATTGGAAGGAAGAGAGCAGAGAATAACAAATATTAATTGATTTTTGTGTAACCATAATGCACTAAAAATTGTAATATATAAAAGATATGTGAAAAGAAGATGCATGACTAAATTGAAATTGAATAATAGAATAATATCCTAAATAATTGATGTTTGTTTTTCAATCATGCCTGAGTCTTCATGACCTATGGACCATAGCATACCAATATGTCCATGAATTTTCTTGGCAAAGATAAAGACGTGGTTTGTCATTTCCTTCTCTAGAGTATAAAGGCAAATGGAAGCTGTGACTTGCCCAGGCCTACATAGCTAGTAAGTGTTTGAGGCCAGAGTTGAAGTCAGTTCTTCCTGAATCCCAGCTCAATACTATTCACTGAGCCCATTAGCTGACTCCTACCCCAAATAATAAATGGATGAAATAGAAAAACATAGGAAAAATAATTTTATTGAAAAGATTGGTAAAATTTGGTAATACCAATATTTATGTGATTCAATTTAATATTTTTTTAGAAAATAAAGTATGTTTAAGCACATTTATTAGTAAAATAAAAGTATTTAACATGATTAAAATCAAAGATAAACAAATTAAAATATCAAAACAAACATAAAAGAAGACATTTTACCCATCAAAGAAGATAATGTCAAAAAGCATTAAAGCTTTTCAAGTAGCGTATTTAAAGAACTGATACTTTGTACAGACTAATAATGCTTAGGGAAGAACATTTAATTACTTTGATTTACAAAGAGAGAGAAAATTAAAAAAAATAAGATTCAAATTAGAAGGGGGAATTCACAACAAATTTTAAAAAAAGAAAATTTTCATAAGCTATTACATATTGTTCGGATGAGGCCTCAGACACTTAATGCACACACACACACACACACACACACACACACACACACACAAAAGAAAAAGAAAAAGAAAAACCCTAGCCATGTGAGCTTGGGCAAGTTACTTAACCCCAATTGCCTTCCAAAAAGCAAAAAAAAATCAAATAAATAAATAAATAAAAAAGAAGGGACTGGAAGGGTAATCAGAGCCAGGTAGGAGAGTCGGGCCCCCAGTGGAGAGAGAGGCTTCTCCAGCTGCATTTGGCCCCCAGCCTGGAACTTTAGAAACTGCCTGCCTGTATAATACAGGGGCTGGAATGGCAAAGTAAATTCTAGCTGCTCTGATCCTCCCATTACTCCTTCATGAAGCAGAAAACCCAAAGATAAGTCTCCCACCCAGATTAAAATCCCAAGTTAATGGAAATAGCCTCAGGCTTGAGAGTCTCCAAGAAGGGGTGTAACTGAGACCGCCAGGAGTCTGAAGAGAAGAGAGGGAGGGGTCCCAACAAGCCCTACCTCACCTCACCAACAAAAGCCTACTTATAGCCCAGGGGTAGAGAGGCAGAAACCTGAAGTGGTCAGATTCACCCCCACCTACTCATCTACTTTCCTCACTGACTTCCCTGACTTAGCCATAAACTATCCACCCAGAGGTATTCAAAGTCAATGATCAGGCTCTAAACTCATAGCCTGAGAAACTAAGAAATAAGAAATCACAATGGGAAGGAAGGGAGCTGAGAAGGAGAAGGGGAAGGCAAGAAAGTCTATTCGAGCCTACTATGTAGGGCAAGAACAACCAAACAAACAGGACAATATAGATTATTTACCCACACCTTAGACCACAGAAGAAAACATGAACTGGTCTCAAGCCCAAATAGAATTCCAGGAGCTGCTTAAGAAAAATTTTAAAGACCAAATCAGGGAAGCAGTGACCAACTTGGAAAAAAGTCTCAAAAGTAAAATTAGTGAATTAACTGAAAATAATACCTCCCTAAAAAAGGACCTTCAAAAATTTATTGAAGACCGTAATTCGCTAAAAATTAGATACAATCAAACTGGAACTCAGAACTCTATGATGCAGCAAGAGTCAATCAAACAAAACAAGACGATCGAAAAATTGGAAGAAAATGTAAAATATCTCACTGGACAAATAACTGGCCTAGAGAACAGATCCAGGAGAGACAACTTACTGGTCTACCTGAAAGCCATGATGAAAAAAGTAGCCTAGACAACATCCTCCAAGAGATTGTCAAAGAAAACTGTCCTGAAGTACTGGAATCAGAAGATAAAATAGCTATCGATAAAATTCACCAGAATCCTCCTGAAAGAGATCCCAAATTGAAACCTCCAAGAAATATAGTAGCCAAATTTCAGAATTACAATATTAAAGAAAAAATTCTACAAGCAGCCAAAAAGAAATAATTCAAATATCGAGGAACTACAGTTAGGGTCACACAGGACCTAGCAGCTTCTACATTAAAAGAGTGGAGGGATTGGAATTTGATATTTCTTAGGTCAAGAGAGCTAGGACTACAACCAAGGATTAACTACCCGGCAAAACTGAGCATAATCTTTCAGGCAAGGAGATGGTTGTTTAATGACATAAGGGACTTCCAGTCTTTCCCGATGAAAAAGCCAGAACTCAATGGAAAATTTGATCTCCAATTACAAGACTCAAGAAAAGACATAAAAAGGCAAACAAGGGAAAGACAGACTCACACATGCATAAGTGCACATACCCACACCCACAAACACACGCTCATTACTTGGGATGCAACAAGAGCAAAATGTTCACATTCCTATATGTGGAGCTGATAACTGTCAATATTCAAAATCTTTATGATTATCATGACCCTCAAAAGGGTTATACTAAGATAGAGGGTGTGGGTATGAATGCACTAAACTGAAGACTTTAAAAAAAACTATTAAGGGCATCAAAGGGACTGTAATGGGAAAAATGAAAGGATGAGATACGAAAAGGTAAAATATGCTATCTGAAGAGTTGTCAAAACACACTATAGAAGAGGGGAAAGAAAGAGGGAGAGGAACATCATGTAAACCCTATTCTCACTGGTTCTTGTTCAAAGAGGGATCAACTTAATCAGTGAAGTTCAAGATTCTAATGTGAATAGACACATAAATTCATTAAATAGAGGAAAAGGAGGGAGGGAGAGGAGCACTGTTTGAAATTTACTCTCATTGGTTTGGAATCAAATGGGGAATAATTTACTCTGATAAGTATAAAAAGTTATTGTGTTCTATAGATAGTAGAAGGGTAAGGGGGGGTGAAAAGGAGGAGACTAATGGGGAGGATTAGAAGGGAGGGAAATAGTAGTAAGGGGAGTGGGTAGGTTAAGAAGGGGGTCACTGGGTGGAAACAGGGAGGGAGAGGTGGTCAAAAGGGAAATCTTCAAGGAGGGGAAAGGAGAAGGAAGAAACAAAAACATAAACAGGGGAGGGAATAGGATAGAGGGGAAGAGAAAGATAGTCATTATTACTGTGAATGTGAATGGGATGAAATCTCCCATAAAACAGAGCTAGATAGCAGAATGGATTAAAAGCCATAATCCTACAATATGCTGTCTACAAGAAACACATTTGAAACCAAGGGATACCCACAGGGTAAAGGTAAAAGGTTGGAGTAAAATTTATTATGCCTCAACTAAAGTAAAAAAGCAGGGGTAGCAATACTTATCTCAGATAAAGCAAAAGAAAAAATAGATCTTATTAAGAGAGATAACAAAGGAGACTATATCTTACTAAAAGGCACCATTGAGAATGAAGCAATATCACCACTTAATATATATGCACCAAGTGGTATAGCATCAAAATTCCTAGAGAAGAAGTTAAAGGAATTAGAGGAAGAAATAGATAGCAAAACTATATTAGTGGGGGACATTAATCTCCCCCTCTCTGAACTCGATAAATCAAACCTCAAAATAAACAAGAAAGAAGTTAAAGAGATGAATAGAATCTTAGACTAGATATGATGGATCTCTGGAGAAAACTGAATGGGGATAAAAAGGAATTTACTTTCTTTTCAGCAGTACATGTTACATGCTCAAAAATAGACCATGGACTAGGGCATAAAAACCTCACAATCCAGTGCAAAAAGGCAGAAATATTAAATGTGCCATTCTCAGATCATGATGCAATAAAAATTATATGCAATAAAGGCCCAGGGAAAGATATATTAAAAACTAATTGGAAATTAAACAATTTAATCCTAAAGAATGGATGGGTCAAACAAGAAATTAGAGAAACAATCAATAATTTCATTCAAGAGAATGATAATAATGAAATAACATACCAAAATTTGTGGGATGCATTAAAGCTAGTTCTCAGGGGAAGTTTTATATCCCTGAGTGCATACTTAATTAAAGCAGAGAGAAGGGAGGTCAATGAATTGGACATGCAATTGAAAAAGGTAGAAAAAGAACAAATTGAAAATCCCCAATTTAGTACCAAATTAGAAATATTCAAAACCAAAGGTGAGATTAATAAAATTGAAATTAAGAAAACTATTGAATTAATGAATAAAACTAACAGCTGGTTTTATGAAAATCAACAAAATTGATAGAACCTTAGTCAATTTGATAAAAAAAGAAGAAAACCAAATTATGAGTATCAAAAATAAAAAGGGCGA
This sequence comes from Gymnobelideus leadbeateri, assembly GCA_011680675.1. Taxonomy (NCBI): domain Eukaryota; kingdom Metazoa; phylum Chordata; class Mammalia; order Diprotodontia; family Petauridae; genus Gymnobelideus; species Gymnobelideus leadbeateri. Next base: position 354,201 of record WOXC01003308.1, read on the forward strand.
ATCTACCTCCAATGAAGAGGAAATCAAAAAATAATGAGGAATTATTTTTCCCAATTGTATGCACATAAATATGACAATCTTAGTAAAATGGATGAATATTTACAAAATCACAAGTTGCCCAGATTAACTGAAGAGGAAGTGAATTACCTAAATAACTATATCTCAGAAAAAGAAATCAAACAAGCAATCAATGAACTCCATGGGAAAAAAATCTCTAGGGCCAGATGGGTTTACTATCAAACATTTAAAGAACAACTGATTCCAATACTCTACAAACTATTTGGCAAAATTAGTGAAGAAGGAGTCCTACCAAACTCTTTCTATGACACAAATATGGTACTGATTCCTAAATTGGGAAGAGATAAAACAGAGAAAGAAAATTATAAACCAATTTCCCTCATGAATTTAGATGCAAAAAATTTAAATAAAATATTAGCCAAAAGACTCCAACTTATCACAAAAATAATATACCCTGATCAGGTAAGAATCATTCCAGGAATGCAAGGATGGTTTAATATTAGGAAAACCATCGGTATAATTTAGCATATCAACAATAAAACTAGCAGAAACCACATGATCATCTCAATAGATGCAAAAAAGGCTTTTGATAAAGTACAACATCCATGCCTATTAAAAACACTAGAAAGTATAGAAATAAATGGAGCCTTCCTAAAATAGTTGATAGCATCTATTTAAAACCATCAGCAAAGATTTTTTGCAATGCGGATAAGTTAGAAGCCTTTCCAATAAGATCAGGAATGAAACAAGGGTGTCCACTATCACCCCTCTTATTCAATCTGGTTGTAGAAACCCTAGCAGTAGCAATTAGTGAAGAAAAAGAAATCAAAGGAATCAAATTAGGCAAAGAAGTGACCAAGCTATCACTCTTTGCAGATAATATGATGATATACTTAGAGAATCCTAGAGAATCAAGTAAAAAACTACTTGAGACAATAAATAAATTTGGCAAAGTTGCAGGATATAAAATAAACCCACATAAATCCTCAGCATTTCTGTACATCTCTAATGAAACTCAACAGCAAGAGATAGAAAGAGAAATCCTATTTAAAGTCTCTGTAGACATTATAAAATATTTGGGAATCTACTTGCCAAAACAAACCCAGTATCTATATGGTCACGACTACAAAACACTTTTCACACAAATAAAATCAGATCTAAATAGTTGGAAAAATATCAATTGCTCATGGCTTGGTCGAGCTAATACAATAAAAATTACAATTTTAACCAAAATAAACTATATATTTAGTGTCATACCAATCAATTTATCAAAAAACTATTTTAGAGTTAGACAAAATAATAACAAAATTTATTTGGAAAAGCAAACGGTCTAGAATATCAAGGGAATTAATGAAAAGAAATGCTAGGGAAGGTGAACTAGCTATGCCAGATCTTAATCGGTATTATACAGCAGCAGTCATCAAAGCTGCTTGGTACTGGCAGAGATGTAGAGTAGTGGATCAATGGAATAGATTAGGCTCAGGAGACCCAGCAGTTAATGAATATAGTAATCTATTGTTCGATAAACCCAAAGACCCCAGTTTTGGGGATAAGAATGGACTATTTGACAAAAACTGCTGGGAAATCTGGAATACACTATGGCAGGAACTGGGCATAGATCATTATCTAACACCATATACCAAAATCAAGTCTAAATGGGTTCATGATCTAGGTATAAACGATGATACTGTAAGCAGTTTGGGAAAGCAAGGAATAGTTTACCTGACAGATTTGTGGAGAGGGGAAGATTTTAGGACCAAACAAGAATTAGAGAGCATTGTAAAATGCAAAATGGATAATTTTGATTACATTAAATTGAAAAGCTTCTGTACAAACAAAGCCAATGTAACCAAGATCAAGAGGGAGTTGGGAAATCGGGAAAGGATTTTTACAACTTGTGTCTCTGATAAAGGACTCATTTCTAAAATTTATAGAGAATTGAGCCAAATCTATATGAATACAAGTCATTCCCCAATTGATAAATGGTCAAGGGATATGAACACGCAGTTTTCAGAGAAAGAAATTAGATATCTATAAGCATATGAAGAAATGCTCTAAATCACTATTGATTAGAGAAATGCAAATCAAAACAATTATGAAATACCACATCTCTCCAGTCAGATTGGCTAAGATGACAAAACAAGAAAGTGACAAGTGCTGGAGAGGATGTGGACAAATTGGAACACTAATACATTGCTGGTGGAGTTGTCAACTTATCCAACCATTCTGGAGAGCAATCTGGAATTATGCCCAAAGGACTATAAATAATTTCATACTCTTGGCCCCAACAATACCACTTCTAGGGTTATATCCCCAAGAGATCATAGAAGTGGGAAAAAGACCGATATGTACAAATATATTTACAGAAGCCCTTTTTGTGATTGCAAAGAATTGGAAACTAAAGGGGTGCCCATCAATTGGGGAATGGCTAAACAAGTTGTGGTATATAAATATAATGGAATATTATTGTCCTATAAGAAACGAGGAGGAGACGGATTTCATAATTACCTGGAGAGACTTATACAAACTGATGCTGAGTGAGAAGAGTAGAATCAGAAGAAATTTGTATACAATCATAGACATATCATATCTGTGATGACCAACTATGACAGACTGGACTTTTTTCAGCAATGCAGTGATATAAGTCAATCCCTAAAGACTCAAGAAAGAGAGAAATGTGCCATCCAGAGATATAACTAGAAAGAACTGAGCCTGAATCCTGATGGAAGCAAACTAAATGATCTTTTTCTTTTCATTGTTTGGTTTTATTTCTTCTTTACCATCTTTCATCCCACCTAGTAAAATACGCCTTTGTAATTGGAATAATGTCTAATATGAATATATTTGCAGATCCTATACTGTACTATATGCTATTGTGGGGGGAGAGGGGAGGGAAGTAAAGGAAATTTGAAAATCAAGGAACTATGGAATTTAATCTTGTTAACTGAAACTAAACTAATTAATTTAAAAAAGAAATTGAAGTAATAAGAATAGACAGTGAATAAACCAATTTATTGCTTTTTTCACATGATATGATGATTTATTAGAGAACCCTAGAGAAACAACTGAAAAAAATCTAGTCGAAACATTTAACAAACAGCAAAAATGTAGGATATAAAATAGACTCACAGAAATCATCAGCATGCCTTCATATTGCCAAAACTACAGGAGGACATGATAGAAAGACAAATTCTATTTAAAATAACTACTGATAGTACAAAACACTGAAGAATGTACCTGCTGAGATACATACAGGAACAATATAAAAATTATCTTCACAAAAATGAAAACAGATCTAAACACTGGAGAAATATTAATAACTAGTCTCATGAGCAGACTGAGCCAGGATAATAAAAATGACAATACTATTTAAAACTAATTCACTTATTCAGTACCATATCAATCCAACTACCAAAGACCTACTTTGTTAACTTTTTAAACTTTATTAACTACTTTGTTGAAATTTATTTGGAAGAATACAATTTCAAGGACATCAAGGAAATCAATAATTTTCAAAAATGAAAGGTTGGCTAGATGTACCAGATCTTCAACTATTCTAGACAGCTGTATTCATCAAAAAAAATTTGGTAGAATATAATACTTGTAATAGTTGATCAGTGGAACAGACTACAGAAGCAAATGAGCATAGTAACCAAATGTTTGATGAATCCAAAGATCCCACCTACAAGAACTCAGTATTTGACAAAAACTGCTAGAAAATAGTCTGGCAAAAACTAGGCATAGAAGAATACCTCACATTGCATAACAAGATCACCTCATAAGACTTGATTAGATATGAGACATAAAGGGTGAAATTATAAGAAATGAGGGGAGGATGGAAGAAATTACCTGTCAAATTTATGGACAGGGATGAGCTTATAACAAAAAAAAAAGAGAAAGAGTGGTTCACAGGAGATACAATGGATAATTTTGATTACATCAAATTGAAAGGTTAAAACATTGCATCTAAATAATTAGAAGAAAAGCAGGAAATTGGGGAAATCATTTGCAGAATTTACTTTGATAAAGGTCTCACTCAAATATATAGGAAACAGTCATTTTTTCCATTTTTTTGTTTTATTAACTTCTGGTTTACATCATTCATTTCTGCCACATTTTGAGTTACAATTTTCCCCCATTTTTCTCCTAACTGCCACCCCAGAATAGCAGTCCTAGAGGATATCCCCTCATCTAATCTGCTCTCTCTCATATCTTCTCCTATACCCCCTTTGACTTTTCCAGTAGGGCAATCTGAATCTCTGTGCCCCAATGCCTGTATATATTATTCCCAATTATATGTAAAATAATATTAATAATAGTATTTATATATTTTAAAACATTTGATTTTAAAACTTCGATTTCCAGATTCATTCCCTTCCTCTCTTGTCACCCACTCTTGCTGGGAAGATAAGCAATTCAGTATATGTTGTACATGTATAGCTATGCAAAACATTACCATAGTAGATATATTGTAAAAGACTGACTATATTTACCTCCCTCCTATCCCACCTCCCACTTGGTCTATTCCCTACTTTTATCCTGTCCCTTTTCAAAAGTGGATGCTTCCAAATTCCTCCCCCCCCCCCAGTCTGCCCTCCCTTCCATCATCCTCCCTCTCATCCCCTTCTGCCCTACTCTCCTGTAGGGTGAGATAGCCTATTTAGTAAGTATGCCATTCTTTCCCTGAGCCAAATTCAATGAGAACAAAGTTTTGCCTTTTTGCTTTCCTGTTCTTCCCCCTCCCTTGTAACCACTTTCCCTTGCCTCTTCTATATGAGAGGAAACAATCATTTTTAAAAATCAAAACAACTCTCAAATAAATGCAGTGTCCAAAGAAAAGAAAAGGCAGTTTTCAGAGGAAGAAATCAAAGTTCTCAATCATCATATGAAAAAAAAGGCTAAATCACTACTAATTGGAGAAATGCAAATTAAAACATCTCCATGGTACCATCTCATGTCTATCAGATTGGCTAACATGATGGAAAATAAAAATTACAGATATTGCAGGGAATGTGGGAAAATAGGAAGACATACTATTGGTAGAACTGGTAACTAATCCAATGATTCTGGAAAACTTTTTGGAACTACGCAACAAAAAGTATTAAAATTTCATCCAGCAATTCCAGTACTAAGTCTATATGCCAGGGGAGGAAAGAAAAAAGTAAAGGATGTGTGCTTACAAAACCCCACTATTTATAGCAGTTTCTTTTTGGGGGGTGGGGGTATGGGCAAAGAATTGGAACCATGGAGATAGCTAACAAATGGGGAATTGCTAAACAATTTCTGGCATGTGAATGTGAGAAGTATTATTATTGTTCTCTAAAAAAATGATGAATAGAATTGTTTCAGAAAAGCCATGGAAGATTTATGTCAACTGAAGTAAAATAAAGTGAACAGAATCAGGACAACAATTTCTAAGTAACAATATTATAAAGAAAATCAACTGAATAAGATTTAGTCATTCTAATCAAAACACTGAACCACCATAATTCCAAAATACTCATAACGAAAAATGCCAGGGTTACCACGTGAAGACAAAAATCCAGGAAACATGTTTCCAGCCCCCCACTTCAACTCTTCTGTTTTTAACACTTTATTAAATGAAAATTTTTTAATTATTTTTTACCACTGAAGAAAGTAAATTTACCTATATATACACACATACATATGCATGTATATAAATACACGTATATACACATACATGCATGCATAATACACATGCATACATAAGTGCATAATTATTTTAAAGTGCTTACTCATTATCTTTTGCTTTGTAAGGATTATAGTAATAAAAATTCTATCTGGTAACAGCCTTCCCAGTGTTGGTGTTACTTTGTAAAGGCTGAGGAATGACAATGTGCTAAGAATACATTTGATTTTTGATGGTTATACTGATCACAGGGCATTTTCCTTATTAATACCATTTCTTGGCACACAGTGAGTCCCAGGTGTTCATAATTACTGTGGGCTAAGTTTTCATTATTCTGTAGTTTAAGTATGACAGTGAATGCAACACAAGTCACCAAACCTTCAACGTGCTCAGTAAGCTGCAAACTGTGTAGAAAACAGTTGGCAACCAGTTTATATGCCTAATGAAAGTTGGCTAACCCTGTGTTAAACACTGTGTAACATGTTTTAATTGTCCCCTCTTGCAAATATTCTGGCCTGTTTTGGTGTCTGAGCAGAAGCTATCTCTAATGGAAATTGTATTAGTCATCACACTCATTAGTGGGATCAATGTTTTCATGAGCAATCTGTATCTTTATTGCTGAATCTTCCTACCAAAAAAAGTACTAAAAAAGCATTATCAGGAAGGGTTTTTTTTTTTTGCTCAGATAATCTCATGAGCAAAATTAGAAGTTCCAAAACAATTTTAATAGCTTTTTTGCATTCTTTAACCCATGAGAGAGCTACAGATAGAAGCAACTTCAGACACCAGACAAATTTTTAAGCTTCATGGAGGATCTCTCCTTTTCTCACTTCTGAAAATGGCCTCTAATAAGCAAGGTTATAGAAAACTTTTGTAATCCCCTACCTGGGGATTCAGAAGGTCCCTTCAAGAGGATTTCATTTTAATACAATCAAAGAGGGTCAATGGTTAACATATGCTCCCAACAATCAAGTTGAAATAGAGAAAAGAGAAACAATCCCTATCCTTTTGGAACTGCTCATCTAGCTAGCTACCATGTCTTCTTCCCCCATTATAGGGTCAGTATTTAATTACCATTACTATTTTCCTGCTAGAAGAATGTGTATTGCCTGCATTCAACAATGATTTTATTCTTTCAAGTCAAAATGCTAATATCTGTGTTAATTGTTTGGGTTAATTTATCTTGCTTCCTATCATATCTGGATCTAAGGAGCTTAGATCCACATAACCCTGGTGAATTACAACCAATCAACCTTCAATGGATTAGAATTGACAAATTACAGTAAAGAAAAATGTTTTAATCCTTCACTACCCAACAATTTTACAAGATTACTGTGTCTCCACACATAATATTAACTTAGCTAGAGGCCAGCATCATCATCAGATTTATCCTGTCTCTAAGTCCTTCTAGGTGGTATACACACACACACACACACACACACACACACACACACACACCTCTTTATCTATCCATCTCTCTGTCTTTCTGTCTGCCTGTCTCTCTGTCTGTATGTCTACCTTTCTATCTACTTGTTAAGCCAATCATGACTAGCTCCCCTGAGGACTGCTGCTGTGAATAACTTTAAGGAACTAATCACATAGTATAGTGAGCACTTCATTTATTCTGCAATAAACTAAAGCACAACATTCACAACAATATCACATAACAGCTTATTGCTATGGTGTTCACATAGTCTTAAACAAAACATATCTTTCACTAAATCATAATCTCCTAAATGAATGTAGAGTACCCAAATCAAGTGTTATTTCACCTTGATTCCAGGCTGACTTCCAATGATCCTTAAGCCAATAATCCTTAAGGGATAGCAGAAAGTACAAACACCATCCCACCTAGGTCACAGTAAGTTACAATATCATTAGTCAGCATTGAGTGCCCAAGTAAAGTCTCCTTTAATCTTTACTTGAGGCTGATTTCCAAACCCCACAATTGCTCTTCTACAGGTTGGCTGCTCCCAGTTATTGCCTGGATTCACCCTGTTTGGATCACTGATAGCATTAGGGCATTGGATAGTGTAATGGTGAGAAAGTAGTACTTTGCTTCTTGTTTCAGTTATTCAAGTGACTTTGAGCCTTGCCTTTGATTGTATCAAATATTTTTTTTTGAAAGCAGTATACATTGTATTGCCCTTAATCAGGCTAATGGTGTTTGGAGACCTTTGCTGCCCTTAAAAAGTTTAACATCATCACATGGAGTCCACAGTGATTCAACTGTTGCCTGGATTCACAGGTAGGCAGCTCTCTGCTCCTGTTCCATATCACAACTCACAGGAACTACTCTACTCTAAGCTCTTCAAATTTTCTGTTTCTAGGAAAATGAAGCTCAACAGGGTTACAACAATATTTACACCCATTGATCATACTATCATATCAATTCAATTTCTAAGAAATCAACACAAATCAACAGAGTGCTTCTGTCTGACAAAGTATCACTAAAACAAATCAGCAGAAAGAGTGCTTTTGTCTGACAAAGTAACATCAAAGCAGAACAACAGACAGAATGCTGACATCACAAGCATTCTCTTTCTTAACTCTCATTGGCCTCAGCTTGTGCTTGAGCTTTTATCTGATCTTATTCTTATCAGATCTGTTCCTTCCTCTTCAACCCTTCCTGTTCTGCCCTTCCTATTCTGCACTTTCAGCAAGCTCCTCCCCTTGTGGACTTCATGTGATGATGTTAAGCCTTTTAAAGGCAGGGAAGGTCTCCAAACACCATTAGCCTGATTAAGGGCAATACAATATATACCATTTCCAAAAAATACTTGATACAATCAAAGGCAAGGCTCAAAGTCACTTGAATAGCTGAAACAAGAAGCAAAGTACTACTTTGCTCACCATTACACTATCCAATGCCTTAATGCTATCAGTGGAAAAAAAATGTTGATTCTTATCATTGCGGAAATTTTATATAAGGATAACATCATAACAAAACAAAACAAAAAATGCCATTGCTTACAGAAATAAAATGACAATTAAAATGATTAAGTAAGATATTGATTTAAATTAGTCCAAAGTCTTGCAGAATAAACCTGATTGAAACATGAAACTTTCTTCTAGTAAAGTTTAAAAGTTCACTTTTTTCCTCCTATAAACTAAATCCAAAGTAATCTTATATAACTAAATAATCAAATAATAAAAATATTATAGATAGATCAACTGAAGATTAATTATATATCACGATATTTGAAGTTATATGTTGTATTAATGTTAGTTATATTTGCTAGGGCCCCTATCCTTTATTAAAATAGCTCAGTGGCTTCATTTATTTATTCTTCTTTCCAAAATTTCTCTCCACTTCTCTATCCCAGTATAAAATATTTATTATTCTTCAAGATGCTACTTAACTTAGAAAGTGTGTAATCTGCCATCACCAAAATGTCATTATATTCCTTAGCATACAGAGCCAGAGAGAGAAGAATGGAATTAACTGATGGAATTAAAACATGGCTGAAATATTAAAGTAGGATTTTTAGCATTTTATGACAAAATCTGGCAAGGTTTTCTATTTTTTTTAATTACCCAAAGACAAGACTAATGTCTAGTAATTCGGGGTCCAGTGACATCATTATGTGAGTCTCTCCTATGTTAAATGACCCATCTAGCCCTTTGATCTTTCTACCTTCATCCCCTCTTAGCTAAATAGGTGAAAAATTCATATTATGGTGAATATTAAGAGCAGATATGAAAGAGAAAAGCACAGTTAGTTTTAATACAACACTTGTCTTAAAAACATTAATTTATTCCAAGGAGACTAATGGAATTTTGCATTTTCCTATACATGATTTCAAATATGTCAAAGAAAATTACACAAATTAACATTACTCACAAGTTGCAACTCTTCTGATGACTCTTTCCATAAGTAAATTTAAGGTCTTTTTCAAGGTAAAGTGACATTTATTGTCTACTTTCTGCTGCGGAAAAGGGAGGGCTAGACTGTTTTCTTGCCATATACCATAAACTTGGCTTTGATGCCAAATTTGTGTGAAGCTTTGACCCTGACTTTGGAATTTGAAAACAGGTGGAGCAGTAGCCTGAAGTCTTCCATGCTGCCATTATTTATTATAGTATTTATGTATTTCTTAGCTATTTGGCACTTCTAACATTGTGCTACTGGTTTAGTCATATACCTAACATTTATTGTATGTCCTTGATGAAGTTTGTGACCATTGTCACCCAACTCAGGCAATAGAGGTGGTGTTGTAATGGAAATGCAGATTTGAAGGTCCTCCCTGCCCCTAGGCCCTTTGATTGGCTTAAGTAACTCTGAGAACCTTCTTTAATTTAAAAATGTACTCAGCCCCCTAATAGGCTGAATGTGGTCACTTGGAGCCTGTGGTAGGAGGCTTGGTTTTCAGGTATGACCACACCTTGATGCTGTGTGATTGGGCAGTGGGTCAAGAGGGTGGTTACATTCTCTGACCCAGGAGAAGGCTATATAATTCCTGATGCGAGGCTTTGCTGTGGGGCTCACTTTGAGAAATGTTGTGTGATTTGACCAGATGAGACTCTGGGCAGCCATTGAGAGCCCCCTGGCTTTGAAAACCCAGATGTTGGGCGGAGCCAAGATGGCGGAGTAGAAAGAGCTCATCCAAGCCTCTCTGCTCCCAGATTCCCCCCAAACTATGTGAAAGGGAACTCTGAACAACTCCTGGAGCCCCAGCACCCACAGAATGACACAGAGCAGCTAACCTCCCGCTGAGGACAGCCCAGCAGCCCTGCAGGAAGGACCAGCGCAGAGGTCTGGGACCTGGCAGTGCCAAGAGTGCAGGAGCCGAGCCGAGCCCAGGTCCCTGTGAGCCGAGGTTTTAGCCCCAGGGCGGCAGGGCCAGCAGCCATCTGGAGGAACCCCAGAACACCAGGAGCTGTGGAGACTCCAGAATTATCAACATAGACATGCCTAGGACAAAGTAAGAGGTTAGTGTCCTATAGACTTTGGGACCTGTATTTGGGGAATGCGTCAGCTCCCTCCCCTGGGGGCTAGAAGCTGCTGAGGAGACACGCCATTTTGTAGTTTTCAGAGGCAGCTCTGGCTCCCAGCCTACAAATCGTGGGGAGATACAGTGATCAGTCTTGAGGGGTAATTGCTCTTGCTTTAACCTCCCTGGATCTGGACTGTGATCTAGGGTGGAAGTTGTGGGTGGGTTTACAGCTTGCCAGAAACGGAAGTTGCCCCCCACACGTTCAGGATGAAAATTCCCCTATCTGGCCTTAAAGCCATAGTGTGGCAACAAGCCCAAAAGTCAAGCAATTAAGTGGCAACATGCCAAGGCAAAGGAAACAGAAAAATGCAACCCTAGACTCCTATTTTGGGAGCATAGAGCGGGAAAAGGACTCTGAGGTCAGAAGTCCTGCTCCAAAAGCCCCAGAGGAAAACATGAGCAGGTTGCAGGCCATAGAGGACCTTAAGAAGGACTTTAAAAATCAAATAAGAGAAGTGGAGGAAAAATTGGAAAGAGAAATGAGAAGGATGCAGGAAAAGTATGAAATGAGGGTCAACAGCCTGACTGAGGAAAACAACACCTTAAAAAATAGACTAACTCAAATGGCAAAGGAGGCCCAAAAGGGCAATGAGGAGAAGAATGCCTTAAAAAGTCGAATTTGCCAGATGGAAAAAGAATCTCAAAAGTTCACTGAGGAGATTCATTCCTTCAGAGTTAGACTGGAGCAAATGGAAGCTAATGACTTTATGAGAAATCAAGATGCTGTTAAGCAGATCCAAACAAATGAAAGATTAGAAGGCAATGTGAAATATCTCATGGGAAAAACCACTGACCTGGAAAATAGATCCAGGAGAGACAATTTAAAAATTATTGGACTACCTGAAAGCCATGATCAAAGAAAGAACCTAGAAATCACCCTTCAAGAAATTCTCAAGGAAAACTGCCCTGATGTTTTAGATCCAGAGGGCAAAATAGAGGTTGAAAGAATCCACCGATCACCTCCTGAAAAAGATCCCAAAAAGAAAACTCCCAGGAATATTATAGCCAGGTTCCAGAATCCCCAGATCAAGGAGAAAATACTACAAGCAGCCAGGAAGAAACAATTTCAATATTGTGGAAACACAATCAGAATAGCCCAGGACCTGGCAGCTTCTACACTGAGGGATCGAAGGGCATGGAATATGATATTCCAGAGGGCAAAAGAACTGGGAATGAACCCAAGGGTCACCTACCCAGCAAAACTGAGTATTTTGTTTCAGGGGAAAATATGGTCATTCAGTGGAATAGAGGACTTTCAAGCATTCTTGAGGAAATAACCAGAATTGAATAGAAAATTTGACATCCAGACACAGGAAGGAAGAGATGCCTGAGAAGGTAATCAGGGAAGAGAGATCAAGGGGAACTTATCAAAGTTGAACTATTTTTATTCCTATATGGGAAAGCAATAACTGTGACTGATGATACCTTTCTTGCTATGAAAATAATGGAAGAAGGGGGTGTGGTCATATGAATACATATGTGAATGTGTGTGTATATGGTTACAGTTATATATGGATAGAGGGCATAGGTTGAATTTGTTGGGAAGGGAGAATACTCAAGGGATGAAATTATGAGGTGAGAGAGGAAAGTGGCAAGAGGAGATGGGGAGAGACAGGGTAGGGTAAACTATCCCATGTAGAAGAAGCAAGGGGAAGTGGTTGCAAAGGAGGGGGAGAATAAGGAAGGCTAAAAAGGCAAAACCACATTCACATTGAATTTGGTTCAGGGAGAAAATGACATACATACTAAATGGGATATCTCAACCTGCAGCAGGATAGGGGGAAGGGGGATGAGAGGAGGGATGATGGATGGGAGGGCATCCTTGGGGTGAGGGGAGGTTGGAAGTACCCACTATAGAAGAGGGACAGGATCATGTAGGGAATGGACCAGGTGGGGGGTGGGATGAGTGGGAGGGAATTATAAGCAGCCTTGTACAATATATCTACTATGATAATGTTTTGCATAGCTAGACATGTACAACATATACTGAATTACTTATCTCCCAAGAGGGAATGGGTGACAAGGGAGGAAGGAAATGGATCTGAAATTCGAGGTCTTAACATTAAATGTTTCAAATATATATAAATACTATTATTAATACTCTTTTGCTTGTAATAGGGAGATAAGATGTGCAGGCATTGGGATACAAAGATTCACCTTCCTCTAATGGAAAAGTCGATGGGGATATGGGAGAGAGCAGATTGGAGGAAGTGATATCTTGTGGGACTACTATTCTGGGAGGTTGGGTAGGGGAATAATGGGGTGAAAATGATTGTAACTCAAAATCTGGCAGAAATGAATGATGTAAAACAGAAGTTAATAAAGCATTTGTTTAAAAAAAAACCCAGATGTTGATGCTTCCCTCTCTGGTAACTGTGATTTGGTATTGATGTAATGGTTGGACAGTTTGGAAGCCTGTCTGCTTGATCTCTTTGTTTCTCTGTTTTGAAACTACTGTCTGTATACTCTGAAGTTCGAGGTGCTGACCTTTTTTCCCTTGAACTAGGTAAATTATATATGTTTGATTAAAGTGAGCTTGTTAACCCATTCTGAGTTGTTTTCCTTTACAAAAGCAGATCTAAAAACCTGTGTTGGCAGCCACTCTGGGGATGCTGGGGTGCTTGCTGCTACAGGTGTCTAGATAGAGTGCCGAGCATAAAATCAGAAGACTCATCTTCCTGAGTTCAAATCTGATTCCAGACACTTATTAGCTGTATTAAGCTGGGCAATTCACTTAACCATTTGCCTAAGCTTCCCTATCTATAAAAAGAGTTAGAGAAGGAAATGGCAAACCATTCCAGTATCTTTGCCAAGAAAACCCAGATGAGGTCATGAAGAGTTGGACACAACTGAAAATGATTGAACAACAAAACTCCCAGTCCTGTTTTTACTTTTAGCTTTTTGTTTTTTACTGCAAAATTTTGCATAGCATTGTGCTTTGGTGGAATGCATATATCTTATTTTAGCAAAACTAACTGTACTCTCAAATGGAAAGACAGTATTCTGTGTAAAGGACTGAGTAGGAGTAGAAATAGTGCCACTGATTTGCCCTTGAATGGAATGAAATATGAGAAATCACCTGAGAGAAACTTCTAAGTTAATTCTATACATGAACGCTCCAGGTTTCTTTTATCACCAAATGATGGAGACACTTGATTCTGCTTTACTCGGTAACTTTTTCGCTTGTGGGTAGTGTTTCAAGAAGGGACAATGTGCACTAACTTATGAATTAATATATAAAGTCTTATAATTTCAGTCAGGAAGAGCCAAGTTTAAATCCTTCCTCAGATACTTATTAGTTGTGTGACCCTGGGCAAATCATTTAAGCTTTTATCAGTCTCAGTTTCCCCATCTTTAAAATAAGGATATTAATGGCACCCACCTTTCAGGGTTTCTGTGACTATCAAAAGAAATTCCATAGATAAATATATATGTGAACATATATGCCATATCTACATCTATCTATCTATACACACATATGTATAGAGATAGATACATATAGAGATAGACATATAGATCCCTAGATGTATCTGCAGATCTATTTATCTATCTATATGTACATATATAGAGTGTGTGAGAGAGAAAAAAGAAAGGAAAGAGAGAAAGAAAGAAAGAAAAAGAAAGAAAGAAAGAAAGAAAGAAAGAAAGAAAGAAAGAAAGAAAGAAAGGAAGGAAGGGAGGAAGGAAGGAAGGAAGGAAGGAAGGAAGGAAGGAAGGAAGGAAGGAAGGAAGGAAGGAAGGAAGGAAGGAAGAAAGGAAGAAAAAGAAAGGAAGAAAGAAAAGAAAGGAAGGAAGGAAGGAAGGAAGGAAGGAAGGAAGGAAGGAAGGAAGGAAGGAAGGGAAAAGAAGAGATATTCTAAGGGAAACACAGATTCAGATAAGGGTTGAACTAGACAAATGTTGAATTTTTAGATTCTAAGCAAGAAGGCAAGAAACTGTGGTTGCATCTTCCCATTTCCACCATTATATCTATAGTTGTAAATACCAATCAAAGAGTTTATGAACTGCAAGATGATCAACAATATTTTTACTTAGCATCTATCTAAAGTAGCTGAATTAATATCTATAGAACTGATTTCAAGGTTTTTATAGTATATATAGAGACTACTAATAATCCTTTGTGCTACATCTTTCAATGTGTAAAGTTTGTGTCCTTTATGACCAGGTTATTCAATTGTGCTCTGGTTTTCACAGTGTTTTTCAGTACAAATTGAACTCTAAAATTTGAATTACATCTTAAGAAAAGAATAAAAAATAATATATTGTTATTTAATCAACCACAATCATGGTACAATTGATTTTATCAGAAATCTAAATTAAGACTGAAACTGCATACTTAACTAAGAGATTTAATTTTGGTAGAGAGTTAATGTTATAAATGGGTCACGTAAAAGCACAACATGCCATATTGTATAGCTAACAAACTGTTTACAATATTTGCTTTAGATTTGTAACTCCTTGAAAGACTTAGAGGCAGATGACCTTTTATGGATGATTATTTTACTCCTTTGTGTCAGGAGAGATTGAACCCCCAATCAAAAACAAACAAACAAACCTTAAAGCTATAGGATAACAGAATTTCAAAAACCTGTTTCCCCTTTAGTGTTTCCTGGAAGGACATAAGGCAAGATGTGTGCAAGTGAGCAGCATAGGTATTGTACAATGCATGTGCAGTGCTCTAAGACCCTGCACCAAACCTGACAATACGCAACAGTTATTTAGGAGTAAAAAAGGGGGAGGGATGAGAGGAAGAACCAGCATACTTTGCCTCCTTAGAGGGAATATACAAAAGACCACTTAAAAAGGTGTTGATTTTTTTCCCTAGCTGCTGCAGTGCCTTATGACATGGATATATAAGATAGGAGCAAAGACAGAACAAATCCTCATTTCCAAAGCTCAGTGGTGCCATTGCTAGAGACCTCCACTAAAGTACTGAGAACTCATTTATTATAATGGTACTCTGTACAGAGCACCTTGGTTGTCTGAAATAACTGATTTATCTAAAGAAGTATTTTGTGAAATAAAATTGACCTTGGCAAAAATTTTAAAGTTGATATAATTTTTCTTTTCTGTCCCAACCTATTGTCCAGTGTTTTTTTCTATTCCTCCATTTTTCTTCCTCTTATAACCATAAATACTTGTGACCTCATGCTCTGTGTGTGTCTGTCTCTGCTTCTGACTCTTCCTTTCTCTTTTTCTTCATTCCTCATGCCTAACCTTCTCTAAAGCTGAAGGTATAAATAACTGATAGCAGTTTAAAGTGGAAGCCTTTCCATTTCCCAAGCTTTAATTTTTAACAGTTTAAACCATCATCAAAGAAAAGTAGTATTTATGTGAAGCATCAACCAGTGACTGTAGGGAGATAGCTCTAAAATCACACACCAATTGGTACCTGCTGACCTATCTCACCTTCCCAGAAGACCATTCTTTATAAAATGATATTTTTCAAGTCACAATTACCACATATGTGGTGTGAATCTATAAACCTAAATAGACTAAAGAATGATAATATATTTCAATAAGTTTTAATGTGGTAAGATACATCTAAAAACATAAGTGATATACTTGGATACCTTGAAAAACTGCCCAAAGGTCTTGAAATTAAATATATTGCAAGAGGCCTTTTGTTTGATTTTCAAGATGTTCTTCTTCAGTCATCATTAGCAAATATGTATTAAATACAAATGCACTATTGTGCTATACTAGGCAACATCTAAAATTAATCATTGCTCCTCTTCCATGTTACACTCCACACCAAACTCCTTATATATCTACATGAAGTACATGAATAATAGAAAATCTCAAGTACCATTTTCATTATTTATAATTTAGAATCAAGTTTAAGATATAGTTAGATTATGAACAAAAACAGCACATATAGTATTGTTTTGGGAGAGATAGCAATTGCTGAACATAGATTTTCTAGCTAGTCCCTCCATTTCAAAGTGAGGACAGGGCTGGAACATATTCTATTATTCACTGGTGTAGGAGTTACCTAGCAGCCAACCTGCCAACAGGTGCATATATCCTCCAAGAGGTAAGTTGAAGTCTGGGTTACAGGAACAGAAGCAACTCATTAAGAAGAAGCACAGGGAAGACTTACCATCGAATATGGTTCATTTTTGTCTTTGTATATCCAGAGCCATGGACAGTGGACACATTTTTTTTGGTCTGACTTTGATTTTCTTGGGGTTAGGGATTTCTTGGGGGAAAAAAGCTCTAGCAATGAGAATCAAAACAGACTGCAATTAGAATATTAGGGAATAATTTGGGGTCTCTCAGAAATTAAATGACTTCCTGAGAGTTAAGTATCATCTGATGCTAGCAAAATAACTTTATTTATTTATATTTATTTATATATTATTTATTTATATTATTTATATATTTAACTGAATGAACAAATAGTTACTTTAACATCAAGGAATGCCTACTTCTTCATCAAGTGGTAGGTTTGGTTCTAGTGTTTTATTTTGCTTTGTTTCATTCCCTTTATAATAATTTTCAAACTTTATGACCTCAGTAGCTCCACTATTTTATTTAGGTTGTGAGGTCTGGGGATTCTTTGGAGATAATTGATTGTTTCCTCAAATTAGGAAAGACACAGAAAATATTCTCTTTTTTCCTTTCTTTTTCTTTCTTTTCCACCTTCCTTTCTTTTTTCTTTTCTTTCTCCTTTCTCTTCCTTCTCTTTCTTTCTTTCCCTCTTCTTCTTCTTCTTCTTCTTCTTCTTCTTCTTCTTCTTCTTCTTCTTCTTCTTCTTCTTCTTCTTCTTTTTCCTCTCTCTCTCTCACTCTCTCTCTCTCTCTCTCTCTCTCTCTCTCTCTCTCTCTCTCTCTTCATATTTCATTAGAATTATGTCCCTTTCATTCCCATGCTCAGGCATGCATCCCTGCATTAGAAGTAGTATATACATGTTTTAAAATATTATATATAAATGAAATATCATCATGATAAAATTGTGCTTTCCCATGAGGATGACCAAAGCATTATTTCTTACATTCTTATTTTTGTTATCTTTATTAATGCAAATATTGCATTAATATGCAAATATTCCCATAACTCTTTAAGCTTCAAGTTACCTAATTACAAGTTCAAGTACCATCAGATGGTGTAGTAAAAAAATTACTAGACTTGGAGTCAGTGCAGTGATTGATTTGAATTCCAGATGTGATACTTACCATGGGATCTTAATCACTTGACCTCTTTCTGCCTCAGTTATCTGATTAGTAAAATGAAGATAATAATATTTAGATTACCTTCATCACTGAGTTGCTATGTGAAAGCATTTCATAAGCCTTAATACACTATATAATTATCAGTGTTAAGACCCTTTGTTCATAAATGTTTTAATGTTTTATAAATATTCTACCTTCACCCCAACCCAATCCTTGGTCTAGGTCTCTTATAGAAGATATTAATTGATGTGGCTACTTCTTATATTTCAGACTCTCTACTATGTATCCTTCATACAACTTAATTCAACTATTCCAGTCTTATCTCATATTACTCCCCTCCATGTTCTCTGTGTTTCAATCATCTTGGGCTAACCTCTGCCAGTAATTCAATAAGTATCCATTAACTATGTGTTAGTAATTGGTGATATATAGGATGGGGGGGGTAATTTTAGTCTCTGCCTACAAGCTGCTTACCTTCTAAGATGGGAGGGGATGGAACACGTAAATAGATATAAAAAAGATACAGTGCAGATAAAAAGGTAACATGATAGGGAAATACACTATTAGCTAGGGAGACATAGACACAAGGGGCAGATAGACAGTGCAGTAGAGAGCTTGACCTGGAGTCAGAAAGAGTTAAACAACTTTGGTATCTTTGCCACAAAAACCCCAAATGATCATGAAGACTTAGACACAAATGAAAATAACTGAACAACAACAGAAACACCTGCTAGCAGAAGGTAGTTTTTCAGACAGGTTTTGAAGAAGTCAGGAATTATAAACAGTGAAAATGAGAAGGACAAGTAGCACAAAAATTTCACATGGGAAATGGAGTTTCATGGTGAGAAACAGAAATTAGGAAGTTATTTAGGAGTCATGAATTCTATGGAGAATAGCTATACCTAAGAAGACTTGAATAAGGAAGAGGCCAGGCTGTGAAGATCTTTACATACCATACAAAGGAGCTCTCTATTTAATTATACAGGTAATGAGAAACCACTGGAGTTCATTGAACATAAGGTGTGATGTGATCAGAGTTTAGCAAAATTACTTTGACAGCTGTGTAGATGGTGTATTGAAGTAGGAAGGAATATTTCCACCTCCAGTTATTTTCTCACACTCTTCACTCTATCTGTAGTATGTACCTTCCCATATCATTCACTATCATTTTCCTACCTACTCTGAAAAGTTCAACTGAATAATGAGCTTCTTCCAAACATTTCTCTTCTCCCTCAGTTGATAATGACCTTCCTCAGCAGTCACATTAAATTTTGTATTGTAACTTTTAAATAAATTTGGTTTATTGTTTTTGTTTATTTGTGTTTGCTTTGGTAAAAAAATTATTATACATACAGAACATTACAATTAAGTAAAGTTAAACAAGCAAGGACATAGTTGGGCTAGATGGAAGATGGCAGCAAGATCTTTGGAAATCAAAGAGGTGATGGTAACTTTAGTCTTGACATAATGTTAGTGAATTTGGAACATGGGGTGATTTATAAGTACAAATGGCAGGAGTTTATTTTTTCCTTATTTTGTGGGGGGGGGGATGGGGTATGACAGACCACTTCACCCAGATGTAACTTCCTTCACCACCAAACTAGGAGATACCCAGACTGGACTTTGGTTGAATTCTCACCTAGGACTATAGATTTAAAGGAAGGGATGACTTCTCTAAAGACATATTTCTCCTTAATCACTGAATACCATTTTAAGCACCTGATTTAATGAGATGATTTCCATACAATCTACATGAAGTTAATAAGAGTCACAATTCAGTGAAGTTCAAAACATTGCATTACAAATAGCCATAGCTGTGGGTGGTAACCTTCCCATCCCATCTCATCAGTAGTCAGTGATGGACTGGATCATTCTGGAATTAAACCAGGTCATTTTTTTCCATGTACAAAGGAATTACTCTGATGAATATTAAATTATAAGGAAAAGTAAGTGACTTAAAAAAAAAAAAACAACAATAGTATTCTATGTGGGAGAAGAGTCCTTCAAAGCAAAGATAAGATAGCAGAGGAAGAGAAAAAAGGTGTTGCTGCAGTCCCAACATCACTCATGCTACTTCAACTTTACTTTGGGTGGCTTCAAGAAAGTTCATTTTTCTTCTCCTTTTTTTCCCTTTGTGTTTGCTTGGAAATTTTACTAAAATCTTCACATGTCTATCTACTTTCCTCATAGTTTTGTGGCTACTGTTTTCTCTCTTTACTTTTTTTCCTTGTGCTTCAATCTCTTCTTTGTTGCTTTATGCCATGTATTTCATTATCTTCTTTCTCTTTCTTCATCTCCAATTCAAAGAAAAGCTTTACTCTCTCTGTCACCTGTGAAATTTAACAAAAAGTAAACTGTCATATTTCTTTGAGCAAGATATCATTTTATTAATAAAAATGCACAACCTGCTGAAATAAGCATCAGTGGCTTTGCCTCTAGCAAACCAGATGATAGCTCCACTTTTATAGGTATTTGAAAGTACAGAATAAAAAAGAACACAGGGTAGGTGACATCATGGTATTGAAAAAATTATGATCTGGGAAAAGGACCAATATGTACAAAAAATGAATAGCACCTCTTTTCGTGGTGGCAAAGAATCAGAAATCAAGGGTATGCCCATCAATTGAGGAATGACTAAACAAGTTATGGTATATGAATATAATGGAATATTATGGCGCTATAAGAAATTAGGAGCAGATGGACTTCATAATAACCTGGAGAGATTTATATAAACTGATGATGAGTAAGGAGAGCAGAACCAGGAGAAATTTGTATGCAATTACAGACACATCATATCTGTGATGACTAATTTTGTTAGACCTCTCAGCTATTCAAGGTTAGAAGACAACTCCAAAAGACTCATGATGGAAAGGGATATCCACATCCAGAGAAAGAACTACAGTCTGGATGCAGATTAAAGCAAACTACTTGCTCTCTTTTATGTTTTGTTTTGTTTCATTTATTCTTTCTTGTTCACTCCATTGGATATAATTTATCTTTACAACATGACTAATGAAGGTATTTGTAGAACCTATATCTCATTGTATGCCATCACGGGGGAGAGGGGTTGGAGGGGATGAAAGGGAAGGGGAGAAAGTTTTGAATTCAAGGAATTGTGGAACTGAATGTTGCAAATGAAAAGTAAATAAATAAATTTTAAAAGGAAAATAATATGACTGGTTACAGAGCTGAGGAACAATATGATTAGTTGGAAGTTTCATAATGAGAGGCTAGCAATAATCTCTTTCTTGTCTACCTGTGTTGAGAAATTCTCATTTTTTAAGACCAATTGCAAGGCTACTGAAAATGGTCCAGACTCTTTGGAAAGCAAACCAGATATCCTTGAAGGATACCTTGGTTGTGTCAAGGTACTAGACTCAACTCCCTTGTGTTCATATGCAGCCCCCACCCAAGATTTAAGCTGAATTCCTTGAGGCAAGAATATGCCAATAACTAACAGGAAAGCAAGGTTTCTAAAATTAACCCATTACAGCCCAATTGAATTCTAAATTAAGTTCAGATACAGAGAGAGCTGTGGTTTAAACAGAAGACAAAAGAATTTTAAGACCAAATCAATTAATGGTAAATAGGAACAAAAATAAATTATGCAGAATCAATCTTGATCTTTCTTTACGTTTTCTTGTGCTTCAATTTCCCCTCATTTTTGTCACTTTATTTCCCCCCATTTTAATATATTTTTCCCAATTACATGTTGAGACAAATTTTTACATTCATTGTTACATGATTTTGAATTCCAAATTTTCCTCCTTCCCTCACCTCCACTCTTCTGCAAATGGTAGGCAATTTCATATAGCTTATACATATGCTTTCATGTAAAACATGTTTCCGTATCAGTCACAGTTGTGAAAGAAGAAACAGGTCAAAAGGAAAAAAAACATGAAAAAGAATAAAGTGAAAAAATGTTCTTCAATCCACACATACAGTCTATCACAAACAGAGTCTATCAACTCTTTATCTGAATGTATATATTTTCCTTCATTAATCTTTTGTACTTGTCTTGGATTATTCTGGTACTGAGAAGAGCAGAGTCATTCACAGTTGATCATCACACAATGTTGCTGATACTATGAACAGTGTTCTCCTGATTCTGCTCATTTCACTTTGCATTAGTTCATACAAGTCTTTCCATGTTTTTCTGAAATCTGTCAGTTCATCCTATAGTTATTCCATTATTTTCATATCCTACAATTTGTTGTCACTTGACAATTGATTGGTTTCCCCTAAGTTCCAAAAATTTTATACCAGAAAAAGGCTGCTATAAATATTTTTGGCATGTGAAGGTCCTTTTCCTTTTTAATGATCTCTTTGGAACATATGACCTAGGAGTGGTATTGCTGGGTCAAAGTGTATGCACAGTTTTATAGCTCTTAGGGCATAGTTCCAAATTCTTTCCAAAATGGTTTTATCAGTTCACAACTCTGCCAACAAGTGTTCCAATTTTCCCATATCCTCACCAATATTTATTGTTTTCCTTTTTATTCGTCTTAATCAATCTGATAGTTCTGAGGTGATATCTCAGCATTGTTTTAATTTGCATTTCTTTAGTCAATAGTGATTTAGAGCACTTCTTCATATGTCTATAGATAACTTTGATTTCTTCATCTGAAAGCTACATGTTCATATCCTTCAATGATTTATTAATTGGGGAATGGGTTTCATTCTTACAAAATTGACTCAGTTCTCTAAATTTTTGAGAAATGAGGTCTTTATATGAGACACATGTTATAAAGATTGTTTCCCAGCTTTCTGCTTCACTCAAAATCTTTATTGCATTGGTTTTGTTTATACAAAAGCCTTTCAACTTAATATAATCAAAATTATCTATTTTACTTTTAGTAATGCTTTCCATCAACTTTCTGGTCCTGAATTATTCCTTTCTTCATAGATCAGACAGGCTATATTTTTGTTCTTCTAATTGGCTTATAGTGTCACCCTTTATGAATAAATCATGCACCCATTTTGATGATTGCTGCTTTATAATATAGATTAAAATCTGGTATGGCTAGGCCACCTTCCCTAGCATTTCTTTTCATTAATTGCCTTGATATTCTGGACCTTTTGTTCTTCCAAATAAATTTTGCTACTTTTATTTTTAGCTCTACAAAGTAATCTTTGGTAGATTGGTGTGGCACTAAATATGTAATTTAATTTAAGTAGAATTGTCATTTTTTTATATTAGCTTAATCCAGTCATGAGCAATTGATGTTTTTCCAATTAGTTAGATCTGACTTTATTTGTGTGAGAAGTGTTTTGTACTTATGATCATATAGGTCTTGGGTTTGTTTTGGCAGGTATATTCCCAAATATTGTATAATGTCTACAGTAACTTTAAATGTGATTTCTCTTTCTATCTCTTGCTTTTGGATTTTGTTAGAGATATATAGGAATGTTGAGGATTTATGTGGGTTTATTTTATATCCTGCAACTTTGCCATATTTATTATCTCAAATAGTTTTTTTACTTGATTCTCTATGATTATCTAAGTAGATCATCATATCATCTGTGAAGAGTGATAGCTTAGTCTCTTCTTTGCCTAATTTCTTCAATTTATTTTTCTTCTCTTATTGCTAAAGCTAACATTTCTAGTATCAGATTGAATATGAGGGGTGATAATGGACATCCTTCCTTCACACCTGGTCTTATTGGAAATTCTTCTAGCTTATCCCCATTATATACAATACTTGCTGATGATTTTAGATAGATGCTATTCATTATTTTAAGTAAGACTCCATTTATTCCTATGCTTTATAGTGTTTTAATAGGAATGGATGTTGTTTTTTATCAAAGCCTTTTCTGCATCTGTTGAGATAATCATATGGTTTCTGCTAGTTTTGTTGTTGATGTGATCAATTAGACTGATAGTTTGCCTGAAATTGAACCACCCTTGCATTCCTGGTATAAATCCTAACTGATCACAGTGTATTATTCTCATGCTGAGTTCCTGTAGTCTTTTTACTAATATTTTATTTAGAATTTTTGCATTTATATTCATGAGGGAAATTGGTCTGTAATTTTCTTTCTCTGTTTTGTCTGTTCCCAATTTAGGCATCAGTATCATATTTGTGTCATAAAAAGAATTCGTAGGACTCTTTCTTCTCCAATTTTCCCAAATAGTTTGTAAAGTATTGGAGTCAATTGTTCTCTAAATGTTTGGGAGAATTCAATAATAAATCCATCTGGCCCTAGAGATTGTATCCTAGGGAGTTCATTGATGGCTTGTTCAATTTCTTTTGTGGACATAGGGTTATTTAAGTAGTTTACTTCCTCTTCAATCAATCTGGACAATTTGTATTTGTGTAGATATTCATCCATTTCTCTAAGATTGCCAAATTTATGTGCATACAATTGAGCAAAATAATTGCTAATTATTGTTTTAATTTCCTCTTCATTGGAGGTAGACTTACCCTTTTCATTTTTGATACTCTTAATTTGGTTTCCATCCTTCTTTGTTTTTATCATTCTGACTAAAGGTCTATCAATTTTATTTATTTTGTCATAATACCAGCTCTTAGTTTTATTTATTAATTCAATAGATTTCTTCAATTCAATTTTATTAATCTCTCCTTTGATTTTCATTATTTCTATTTTATTACTTAATTGGGGATTTTCAATTTGTTCTTTTTTCTAGTTTTTCAGTTGCATGCCCAATTATTGACCTCCATTTTCTCTATTTTATTTATGTATGCATTCAAGGATATAAAACTTCCCATAAGAGCTGTGTTTGTTGTATCCCACAAGTTTTGGCATGTTGTCTCATTATTGTCATTCTCTTGAATGAAGTTACTTATTGTTTCTATAATTTCTTGTTTGACCTACTCATTCTTTAGGATTGAGTTATTTAGTTTCCAAATAGTTTTTAGTCTATTCTTCCATGGCCCTTTATTACATACAATTAATATTGATCATGATCAGAGAAGGATTTATTTAATATTTCTGCCTTTCTGCACTGAATTGTGAGGTTTTTATGCCCTCGGACATAGTTGACTTTTGAGTATGTACTGTGATCTTTGGAGAAGAAATTATATTTCTTTGTATCCCCATTCAGTTTTCTCCAGAGATCTATCATATCTATCTTTTCTAAGAATCTACTTAGCTCCTTAACTTCTTTCTTGTTTATTCTGAGGTTAGATTTATCAAGTTCAGAGAGAGGCAGATTGAAGTCCCCTTCTAGTATAGTTTTGCTATTGATTTCTTCCTCTAACTCCCTTAACTTTTCCTTTATGAATTTGGGTAATGTATTGTTTGATGCATAAATGCTTAGTAATGATATTGCTTCATTTTTGATGGTGCCTATCAAGCATGATATGGTTTCCTTCCTTATCTCTTTCAGTGAGATGTACTTTTGCTTTTGCTTTGTTTGAGATAAGGTAGTGACCCCTGATTTTTTTTTTTTACTTTAGCTGGGGCATGAAATGTTTTACTCCAGCCTTTTACCTCCCTTGTGTGTGTTTCCCCTATTTACTTTTCAATCCCCTCTTTATGCTTTTATTTTTCCCCGTCTCCCTTGCCCTCCTTAAGAGTTTTCCTTTTGACCACTGCCTCCCACAGTATTCCCTCCTTATCAGTCCCCCTCCTTTTTCTTACCCTTCCCCCTTACTTCTCCTTCCTTCCTTGTAATCACTCCCTCCCTTTTCTTAGCCCTTCCCCCATCCTACTGCATGTAGGGTATGATAGATTTTTATCCTTAATGTAGTATGTTATTTCTTCCTTGAACCAAGATTGAATGAGAATAGATCTCATGCAATGCTCCTCTCCCTCCCCTCTTTCCCTTTATTTTGATAGTTTTTTTTTTTTTATGTCTCTTCTTGATAGACTCCTATACTTAACTGATTATGTTATTCCCTCCTTACACCAGAACCAATGAGGGCAAAGATCATATAATGTTCATATCCTAGCCTTCTTTCCCTCTACTATAATTTTTATGCCTTTTTGTGTAGCATATTTACCCTTTTCTGCTTCATCCTTTCTTCTTCTTCCATTGCAGTCCCTATGCAGGCCTTAATAAGTTTTATATTTTTTTATCATCATTTTGTGAAATTTATACCCATGACCTCTATTTATCTATATCCCTTTTGGATGTTGCCATAAGTGTAGATTTTTCAATATTAACAGGTATCAATTTCCCATTTAGGGATGTAAACAGTTTGTTCTTATTAAATCACAAGTTGTGTGTCTGTGTGTTTTCCCTATTTACCTTGCTATGTCTTTCTTGAGTCTTGTAATTGGAGATTGAATTTTCCATTGAGCTCTGGCTTTTTCATCAGGAAGATCTGGAAGTTTCTTCTATCATTGAATGACTATCTCCTTGCCTGAAAGATTTTGCTCAGTTTCGCTGGGTAGCTGATCCTTGGTTGTAACATTAGCTTTTTTGCCTTGGGAAATATCACTTTCCAATCCCTCTGTTTTTCAGAGTAGAAGCTGCCAGATCCTGTGTGATCCTCACTGCAGTTCCATGATATTTGAATTGTTTCTTTCTGGCTGCTTGCAGTATTTTCTCCTTTACCTGATAGTTCTGGAATTTGGCTACAACATTTTGCATACTTTTCACTTTGGGATCTCTTCCAGGAGGTGTCCTGTCAATTCTCTCAATTTCTATCAATTCTCTCAATTTCTATTTTATGCTCAGGCTCTAGGATCTCAGGCCAGTTTTCCTTGATGAGCTCTTGGAAAATGTTCTCCAGGCTCATTTTTTCATCATGATTTTCTAGTCGACCAATAATTCTCATATTATCTCTCCTGGATCTGTTTTCCAGGTCTGTTATTTTTCCTTTGAGATATTTTACCTCTTTTTCTAATTTTTCATTTTGATGTTTTGTTTGACTGATTCTTTTTTTTTTTTTTTTTTTTTTTTTTTTTGGAGAGCAATTGGGGTCGAGTAACTTGCCCAAGGTCACATGGCTAGGTTTTTCTTTGTGTGTGCATTAAGTGTCTGAGGCCGGATCCGAACTGAGGTCCTTCTGACTCCAGGGCCAATGCTCTACTCACTGCACCACCTAGCCGCCCATGTTTGACTGATTCTTGGTGCCTCACGGAGTCATTAGATTCAGTTTGATTGAATCTAATTTTTAGCAAATTATTTTCCTCAGTTAATTTTTGAAGCTCCTTTTCCCTATGTTCAGATTTATTTTTAGTTCACACATTTTTCTTTTTAAGGAGCTGTTTTCTTCATTGTAAAGTTTTTTCTAATTTCACAATTTTGATTTTAAAAGTATTATTCATTTTATCTTCTACCCTTCTAACTTGGTTTTCAAAGTTCTCTTTGAGCTCATCTAAGAATGTTTTCTGTGCTTGAGACCAGGTCATATTCTCTGTTGAGGCTTCAGCTGTGGGTGTGGAGTTAATACTGTCTCCTCCTGAATTTTGTTCCTCCCTTTCACAATAATATTCTAGTGTCTTTGTCTTTGCAGTCCATTTTTCCCTTTTTTGAGGCAGGGCCTGAGCTACACCCTTCCTCTAGGGCTCCCAAGCACTTGCTGCTTAAAATTTTGCTCTGGGGCACTAATTACAGTGTTTTCAGTGTCAGAGGAGGAAATTGGAGCAGCCAAAGTTCACTCTGCCATCCTGGTCCCTGGAAGTTCACATAGTTGCTTTTTAAATTTCCAGGCTGAGTTTGGTATTCCCAGGAGTAGCTGCTGCCACTGCCATGGGCTCTGCATTTGTCTCTTACCCAGCTTCCTCAGATCCTAGACCTGCAGTGATAGGCCTGGGAATGGCCTTTGAGGTGGGTGGATCAACTTTCAGTTACATTGACCAGGCCTCATCTGTGCCTCTACACTCCATGTTGTCCGTGTGTACTGTGTCATCTGGATCTCACCCCATGCACCCATTTTGACCTCCTATTGGTATACAGTGACAGTCTGTGCCTAGTTTCTGTTCTATGATTTTACACTTTTCCCAGAAGGTTTTGTTAACTAGTGTGTTAGTTATCCTGAAGTGTGGGGTCTTTGGGTTTATCAAACAGTAGGTTACAAAGGTCATTGACTAGTGTTTCTTCTGTACCTAATCTATTCCACTTTACCTCTTCACCAGTGTTTTGTTCTGTCTATTGCCTCCCCTAATCTTTCCCTATTTTTATCAATCCCTCCCCTTTTTTGATCTCCTCCCTCTTACTTGCCTGTTGGGTAAGATAGATTTCTATATTGATGTTTGTGTTCATTATGTCTTCGTTAGGACAATGCTAATTAGAATAAGGTTCAGGTGATGTCCATTGATCAACTTCCCATTTTCCCCTCCATTATAATAGGTCTTTTGTGCCACTTCCTGTAAAATAATTTACTGCCTCTCCCTTTCTTCTGTACCCAGTGTACTTCTCTTTTTCATCCCTGAATAATTTTTATGTAATTCCCTCAAATTTTACTTATACCCTTACCTTCTATGCATATTCCTTCTATCTGTATTATTAGTGATAAAATCTATAAGAATTACAAGTATCATCTTCCCATGTAGGGATATAAGCAGCTTAGCTATATTAAATGAAATTTTTTACCTTTTTACCTGTGTATGTTTTTCTTGGGTTTTTATATTAGAGGTCAATTTTTTTTGTTTAATTCTGGCCTTCTTATGAAAGCTTGAAATCTTTTTATTTCAATGACTGGCCATTTTTTCTTTGACTGATTATATTTATTTTTGCTGAGTAAGTGATTGTTGTTCTTAATTCTAGCTCCTTGGATTCCTGTAATAAGGTGTTCCGTAACCTCTGATATTTTAATGATAAAGCTTATAAGGCCAATGTAATACTGATTGTGACTACGTGATATTGGAATTGTTTATTTCTGGCTACTTGTAATGTATTTTTCTTGAATGGATAATTCTGAAATTTGAAAACTGGATAATTCAGAATGGATAATTCAGAATGGATAATTCAGAACTGGGTAATACAGAATGGATAATTCTGAAATTTGAAAACTTCTTTGGAGTTTTTATTTTGGGATCTCTTTCCAGAGATGATCAGTTTACTCTTTCAATGCCCATTTTCCCAATTCTTCCAGGATATCAGGTCAGTTTTCCTTAATAAGTTCTTGAAAAATGCTATTCAGGCCATACATTTGATTATGGTTTTCAAGTAGTCTAATGATTTTAATATTTTCTCTCATGGATCTATATCCAAGGTCAGTTTCTTTTCCCATTAAGTATTTCACAGTTTCTTCTATTTTTCATTCCTTTGAATTTGTTTTATTGATTCTTGGTGCCTCATAGAATCACTACTTTCCCCTTGCCCAATTCCAACTTTTAAGGAGTTGGTTACATCAATATTTTTTGCATTTTGTTTTACATTTGCACAATTGTACTTTTTAAGGAGTTGTTTTCTTCAGTGGATTTTTGTATCTCCCTTTCCATTTCGCCTATTGTACATTTTAAGCAGTTGTTTTCTTTATCCAAGTTGTTGATTCATTTCTCATAATTCCCTTTCATAACTCATTTCTTTTCCCAAATTTTCTTCTCCCTCTCTTATGATGTTAAGATCCCTTTTTAGCTCTTCACTGAATTATTTTTGGGCTTGAAAGCACTACCTGTTTTCTCTTTGGGGTTTGTCCATAGATTTTTTGACATTGTTGTCCTCTTCTGATTCTGTATCTTGATCTTCCCTATCATCATAATAACTTTCTTTGGTCAGATTATTCATTTTCATTGTTTTGGGCTCATCTTTCTTTTTGGCTTTTTCCCTTTATTTTAAGTTTGAGTTTTGTTTCTGAGTTGAAAGAGACACTGTTTCAGATTTCTTGCACCAGTGGATGTAGGCCCGGACTTTTAAACTGGTACTCCCCTAAGGCCCACAGGGGATCCTTATGTCTGCTACTATGTTGAGGGGGTGGAGTGGGAGTAGGGGTGTGGTTTCTACTGTTTGGAACCTTAAGGGTCTGGCAGTTTACCTGCTGCTAAGCCAGAGTCTCAGTGGTGGTATCTGTTTTGTGCTGGTATCAGTGGGATGTTTCTCCATTTTCTCAAGTTACATGAAAGCATGTGGGTGTCTGGCCACTGGAGGCTGCCTATTTTCCCAGGCATGCCACTTTCATATATGTGCTTAATTTCTATTTTTTATTTCCTCTTAATCTCAAATTCAACAAAAGCTTCATTGTGTATAAACTGCTTATTTGAACAATTTTGGGGGTAATCTTCCACCTTTATAGGATTCCACTCTTTCTTTTACTGCTCCTTTTGCTATTTCACAGTGTGTTCCACATACTCTTTTCCTGCTTACATCATATCCAGAGCCCTCTTCTGCTACCAATCTAGAAGTAACTTGCAGGCTTTTTCAGCAGTTTCAAAAACAAAACATATGCCCAGATTAACAGTTGATGAAAAAATACTTAAATAACCTCATTTAAGACAAAAAAAAAATATTGACAAACCATTAATGGACTCCTTAGGAAAACTTTCCAGGGTCAGATGGATTTACAAGCAAATTCTATCAAACGTTTGAGGAACAATTAATCCCCATACTATACAGAGAGTGTTTTGGAAAATAGGCAAAGGAGTCTTACCAAATTATTTTTATGATACAAGTATGTTATTGATACTTAAAATGGAAGAGCCAAAAAAAGAAATTTGCAGAGTGATTTCCCTGATGAATATAAATGCAAAATAAATAAATAAACAGCAAAAAGATTACAGTAACTTATCCTGAGAATAATAAACTATGACGGGATAGGAATTATACCCAGAATGCTGGTCTGGTTCAATATTAGGAAAATATCAGAATAATTGTCTATATCAATAACAAAACTAATACATAATATATGATAATCTCCATTGAGGCAGAAAAAGGTTTTGACAAAATACGGCATCCATTCCTATTGAAACACTAGAGAGCTTGAGAAGAAATTTTATTTTGCATAAAATAAGTAGCATCTACCTAAAATCATGAACAGATATTCCAATAAGATCAGGGGAGAAACAAAGACATCCGTTATCACTACTGTTATTCAGTAGGGTACCAAAATGTTAACTTTAGCAAAAAGAGAAGAAAAATGAATTGAAAGAATTGGTAAAGAAGAAACAAAGCTATCACACTTTGCAAATGAGATAATGGTATACTTAGAGGATCCTAGAGAATCAAGTAAAAACTACTTGAAATAATAAGTTTAACAAAGTTGGAGGATATAAAATAATCCCACATAAAGTATATGTGTGTGTGTGTGTGTGTGTGTATCAAAGTCTAATAGTAAGATATAGAATGAGAAATTCCTTGTAAAGTTATTGCACAGGAGGCAGAGCCAAGATTGCAGAGTAAAAGCAGGAACTTTCCTAAACTAGATCCCCAATCTCATCCAATACTTGTAAAAAATGACTCTAATCAAATTTTAGAGCTACAGAACCCATAAAATGGCTGAGTGAAATACACCTCCAACTGAAGGAAACTTGCTAAGCCAGAAGTAA
Source organism: Gymnobelideus leadbeateri (assembly GCA_011680675.1). NCBI lineage: Eukaryota > Metazoa > Chordata > Mammalia > Diprotodontia > Petauridae > Gymnobelideus > Gymnobelideus leadbeateri. Next base: position 385,439 of record WOXC01003308.1, read on the forward strand.
GGGTCTATCAAACTGGGTTGGGAAGGAAGTGCAGTCCCATCTGGGCTGTACTGACACAGGACAGCAGCACAGACTGGTGGCACAGACCAGCCAGAGCAGACCTCAAGGGGATGAATCACATGGCAGCTGTGGTGGTATCCAGACATCTCATTGCATAAATGCCAAAGAGAAAGTAAAAGCTCGGTAAGGAAACTGTGTTGGAGGTGGGTGAGAGAAGAGCACATCCAGCCCCTTACCCCCAGGGTATTGGAGGCAACGGTGACTGTGGCAGCAAAGTGGCTGCTTCTGGAGCTCGAGGCCCACAGGTGGTGGGGGGAACAATCTGTTAATCAGAGGCATGTCACAGGAATATTTTGGTTGGCACTGAGGCAGGATTATCTTGCTTTGTCCTGCTTGGATCTGGGTCACAGTCTTGGGTGGCAGTCCTGTGGTGAGGAGGAGCACTGGCATGGCAAAGGCTGTGATAACTTTCGAAAGGGAACCTTCCTCCCATTTCTGAAGCAGGTGCCTATAAGTAGCTCTGACAACAGCTGTGCCAAATCCAGAAATTTGGGACATAGCTCTCTATATTCTGGAAGCAGAGTTCTAACATGGCAAAGAGCTCAAAAGTCAAGTAATTGGCTATAAAAATGAGCAAACAGAGGAAGAGAAATCTGATTATAGAGTCATTTTTTGGTGACAAATAGGATCAAAACATAGAATGAGAGGAAGACAACAAAGTCAAAACCCTTGCATCATAAGCCTCCAAGAATAATATGAATTGGTTTCAGGCCATGGAAGAGCTCAAGAAGGATTTTGAAAATTAAATAAGAGAAGTAGAGGAGAAATTGGGAAGAGAAATGAGAACAATGCAAGAAGATCAAGGGAAAAAAAATTAGTCAACAATTTGCTAAAGGAGACTCATAAAATACTGAAGAAAATAACACTTTAAAAATAGACTAACTCAAAATGCAAAAGGGGTCTAAAAAACCAGTAAGTAGAAGAATGGCTTAAAAAGGAGATTTGGCCAAATTGAAAAGAAAATCCAAAAGTTACAGGGAAGAAAAAAATTTCAGAAGTAGAATGGAGCTAATAGAATCTAATGATCTCATGAGAGATCAAGATATAAAACAGACCAAAAAGAATAATAAAATAGAAAACATTGTAAACTATTTCATTGGAAAAATCACTGACCTGGAAAATATATCTAGGATTTTAAAAATTTAAATTTATTTAAAAATTTAAATTTAAATTATTTAATTTTAAAATTTTAAAATTATTGGACTACCTGAAAGTCATGATCAAAAAAAAAGGCTTAGACATCACCTTTCAAGAAATTATCAAGTGAAGGTGTCCTGATATTCTAGAACCAGAGGATAAAAAAGAAAATAAAAGAATCCACCAAACACATCTTGAAAAAGATCCCCAAAGGACAGCTCCTAGGAATATTATAGACAAATTTCAGAGTTCTCACATCAAGGAGAAAATATTACAAGCATTCAGGAAGAAAAAAATTGAGTACTGCGGAAACACAATCAGGATAACACAAGATCTAAGAGCTTCTACATTAAGCGATTGAAAGTCTTGGAATATGATATTCCAGAGGTCAAAATAGCCAGGATTAAAAAACAAGAATCACCTATCCAGCATAACTGAGTATAATACTTCAGGGGAGCATTCAATGAAACAGAAGACTTTCAAGTATTCCTGATGAAAAGATCAGAAATGAAACAGAAAACTTGACTATCAAATACAAGAAGCAAGAGAAGGTAAATAGGAAAGAGAAATCATAAGGAACTTGTTAAAGTTGGTCTGTTTACATCCCTAAATGCAAAGACAATATTTGTAACTCATGAGACTTTTTTCAGTATTAGGATAGTTGGAGAGAATGCCTGTGTGTGTGTACGTATATGTATAAGTATGTATATGTGTGTATATGTATATAGAGAGGGCACAAGGTGAGTTGAATATGAAGGGATGATATCTAAAAAATGAAATTAAGAGGTAAGAGAGGAATTTATAGGGAGAAGGAGAAAGGGAGAGATAGAATAAGGTAAATTATCTCACATAAAAGAGGCAAGAAAAAGTTGTTACAATAGAGGGAAAGAACAGGGAGGTTAAAGGGAATGAGTCAACCTTACTCCCATTAGATCTGGCTTAAGGAGGGAATAACACACACACATTCAATTGGGTATCTTACCCTACAAGAAAGAAGGGGGTAGAGGATAAGAGAGGGAATTATGGAAGTGAGGTCAAATTGGGAGACAGGGTAGTAAGAAGCAAACACTGTTTAAAAGGGACAGTAAAATAAGAAAATAGAATAAACTGGGTGTAGGATAGGATGGAGGGAAATATAGGTAGTCTCTCACAATTTGCCTACTATGGAAATGTTTTGCATAATTACAGATCTCTAACCTATATTGTCTTCTAAGTGGTGGTGGGTGAGGAGAGAAGAAGGGAGAGAATCTGGAACTCAAAGTTGTAAAGACTACTGTTAAAAAATTATTTATAGGGGCAGTTAGGTGGCGCTGGCCTCAGAGTTGGGATGATCTGGGATCGAATCCGGCCTCAGGAAATGAGCGCCCACACATAAATAATGACTAGCCGTGTAACCTTGAGCAAGTTACTTAACCCCAATTGCTTAAAAAAAATTCTTTCTACATGCACCCGGGAAATAAGATATACTGGCAATGAGGTATAGAAATCCATTTTACCCTACAAGAAAATAAGAAGAAAAGTGGTAAAGGGAGGATGGAGGGGATAGAAGACAGGGAAAACTGAGGGAATGGGTAATCAGTATTTGGTCTTCTTGGGGTGGGAGGCAGGGGAGAACTGGAGGGAAATTTTATAACTCAAAATCTTGTGGAAATGAATGTAGAAAACCAAAATAGATAAATAAAATTAAAAATTATTATAGATATTACAAAATATTTGAGATTCTACCTGCCAAAACAAACCTATATGAACACAATTAGAAAACACTTTCCCATAAAGTCACATCTAAATAATTGGAAAAAAAATATCAGCTGCTCATGGGTAGTTTAAGATAATATAATCAAAATGACAGTTCTACCCAAAATAATTTACTTATTCAGTCCCACACCAATCAAAATGCCAAAAACCGTTTTATAGAGCTAAAAAAATTATAACAAAATTCATCTGGAAAAACAGAAGTTCCAGAATATCAATGGAATTAATGGAAACAAATGCAAAGAAAGGTTGTGTATCCAAACCAGATATTAAATTGCATTATAAATTAACAATCATCTAAAATACTTGGTATGGGCTAAGAAATAGAGTGGTGGATCAGTGAAATAGTACACAAAAGGCAATAGTCAATGAATGTAGTATTCTAACATTTAATAAGCCACCAAACTGTAGCTTCTTGTATAAGAACTCACTATTTGATCAAAACTGCTGGGAAAACTAGAAAATTGTATGGCAGAAACCAGGCATAGACCAACATCTTATACCATATACCAACATAAAATAAAAATGGGTCTATCATTTAGAGAAAAAGGCTGATACTATAAGTTCATTGGGAAAGCAAGGGATAGTTTCCTCTCAGATTTATGGAGAATCAAAGAATTGATGAGCAAATAAGAGATAGAGAGCATTATAACATTCAAAATGGATAATTATGATTACATTAAAATTGAAAAGTTTTTATACAAACAAAACCAATGTAACCAAATTAGAAGGGAAGTAGAAAACTGAGAAAGTTTTTTTTTTTTTTTTTTTACAATCAGTTCTCTGATTAAGGACACCTTTCTAAAAGATATATATAGAACTGAGTTAAATTTATAAGAATGTGAGTCATTCCCTAAGTGATAAATAGTCATAAAAGATGAATAGGTTATAGAAATAAATAGGCATAGAAAATGAGAAATCAAAGCTATATATAGTTATATGAAAAATAAATGTTCTAAATCACTACTGATTAGAAAAATGCAAATCAAAATAACTTGGAGGTACCACTTTACACCTATCAGATTGGCTAAAATAAAAAAAATAATAATAAATGCTGGAGAAGATGTGGGAAAATTTGAAGACTCATATATTGTTGGTGGATTTTTGAAGTAATTCAACCATTCTAGGAAGCAATTTAAAACAATTCTGAAAGGGCTATAAAAATGCACATACCCTTTGACCCAGATATGCCATTTCTACATCTGTATCCCAAATAGATCATACTAATGGGAAAAGGACATGCATGTACAAAAATATTTCTAGGAGCTCTTTTTGCAGTGGCCAAGAATTGGAAATTGGGTAGATGGCTATCAATCATGGAATGACTGAACTAGTTGTGGCATATGAATATAATGGAATACTATTTTGCTATAAGTCATAATTAGTGGCCAGATTTCAGGAAAATCTGGAAAAACTTACATGAACTGATGCTGAGTGAAGTGAACAGAATCAGAACATTGTACACAGTAACAGCAACATTGTGTCATGACTCATTTTGATAGATTTATCTCTTCTCAACAGTAATAAATTCTAACACAACTCCCAAAAACTCATGATGGAAAATGCTGTCTATATCCAGAAAAAGAACCATGAAGTCTGAATGCTGTTTGAAGTATATTATTTGTTCTTTCTCTTTTTTTCTTTCTCATGGTTTTATTTCTTCTTTACAATATAACTAATGTGAAAATAAGCTTAATATGAAAACATATGTAGTGCTTATATTAATTTGCCCACTATCTTGGGGTGGGAGCTGGGAAGAGAAGGGGAGATAATTTGGAATTCAAAATCTTATGGAAAGGAATGTTGAAAACTAAAAATAAATAAATAAAAATCATAAAAGCAAAATTTGTCTATGCTCTCTTTGTGTCATCTTAGTTCTTGTCAGGGTGCACCAATATGGATAACTGATTGAATTGCTTCTTGATTTCCTTATCTGGAGTCTATGTGAAGAACCATACATGGATTGAGGTAGAGTAAGTCATTCAGGTTTTTGTTACAACAGAATTTCTTCCCCCTCCCCAATTTATTTATTTATTTATTTTTAGTTTTCAACATTCATTCTCATAAGATTTTGAATGACAATTTTTCTCCCCACCTTTTCCCTACCTCACACCCCAAAACAGTGATATTAGTGAATGCCCCTTCCCCCAATCTGTTCTCTCTTATATACTCCCACATTCCCCACCCCTAAATTTCTAGTAGGGCAAGATGGATTTCTATACCCCAATGCCTGTATATCTCATTTAACAGTTGAATGTTCCCTTCTTCCCTCCTCACCCACCCTCACTGAGAAAATAAGCAATTCAATACAGCTTGTACTTGTGTAGTTAACTCAAAACATTTCCATAGTAGTTACATTGTGAATTTGCTCCATCCTACCCCAGTCCCCACTTATTCTATTTTCTCCTTTGACCCTGCCCTTGTCAAAAATATCTATTTCTATCTACCCTCTTCCCCCAATCCTGCTCTTATCCACTTCCCCTTTTTTATTCCTGTAGGGTAGGATACACCAATGAGTGTGTATGTTATTCTCTCATTAAGCCAAATTCAAGGAGAGTAAGGTTGACCCATTCTCTTTCACTTTCCTTCTCATTCCCCTCCCTTTTTTATATGAGATAATTTACCCTAATCTATCTCTCCCTTTTTTCTTCTCCCAATTTATTCCTCTCTCACCTCTTAACTTTATTTTTTTAGATATCATCCCTTCATATTCAACTCATCCAGTGCCCTCAGTCTATATATACATGTACTTACATATGCACACACTCATATAAATATTTATATACACACTCTACTATACATACATATACATATATGTATACATATGCATATATATATATATATATATATATATATGTATATACCCTTCAACTATCCTCATGTTGAGAAGTTTTATGAGTTAAAATGATTCTTTTTCCATGTGGGAATGTAAATAGGTGAATTTTAATAAATTTCTTATGATTTCTTTTTTCCTGTTTACCTTCTCATGCTTCTCTTCCTTCTTGTATTTGAAAATAAAATTTTCTGTTCAGCTCTGATTTTTTCATCAAGAATGCCTGAACATCCTCTATTTCATTGAATGACCATATTTTTCCCTGAAACATCATACTCAGTTTTGCTGAGTAGGTGATTCTTGTTTTTGTTTTTGTTTTGTTTTAACAAATGCTTTATTAACTTCTGGTTTAAATCATTCATTTCCATGAGATTTTGAGTTACAATTTTCCCCCATTTTCCCCTACCCACCACCCCAGAATAGAAGTCCCACAAAATATCCCTTCATCCAATCTATTCTCTCCTATATCTTCTCCCATACCCCCTTCAACTTTACCATTAGGGCAAGGTGAATCTCTGTGGCCCAATGCCTACACATCTTATCTCCCAATAAAATGCAAAATAGTATTAATAATAGTATTGATAATAGTATTTATATATATATTTGAAACTTTAATTTTAAAACTTTAAAATTTGGGTCTAAAACATCAGGGCAATTTTCCTTGAGAATTTCTTGAAGGATGATTTCTAGGTTCTTTCTTTGATCATGGCTTTCAGGTACTTCAATAATTTTTAAATTATGTCTCCTGTATCTATTTTCTAGGTCAGTGGTTTTCCCATGAGATATTTCACATTGCCTTCTATTCTGTCATTTGTTTGGATCTGTTTAACAGTATCTTGATTTCTCATAGTCACTAACTTCCATTTCCTCCAGTATAACTCTGAAGGAATGAATCTCCTCAGTGAGCTTTTGAGATTCTTTTTCCATCTGGCAAATTTGGCTTTTTAAGGCATTCTTCTCCTCATTGCCCTTTTGAGCCTCCATTGCAATTTGAGTTAGTCCATTTTTTAAGGTGTTATTTTCCTCAGTCAGGCTGTTGACTCTCATTTCATACTTTTCCTGCATCCTTCTCATTTCTCTTCCCAATTTTTCCTCCACTTTTCTTATTTGGTTTTTAAAATCACTCTTAGGTCTTCTATGGCCTGTAACCCACTCATATTTTCATTTGGGAACTTTGGTGCAGGATTTCTGACCTCACAGTCCTCCTCCTGTTCCATGCTTTGATCCTCTTTGCCACCAAAATAGGAGCCTAGTGTTGCATTTTTCTGTTTATTTTGTTTCCTTTACCTAGGCATGTTGCCACTTAATTACTTGACTTTTGGGCTTTTTTCCAGAGTAGGAATCTGCCACCAGACAGGGGACCTTCCTTCCCAAACTTTGGGGTCTTCACAACTTAGTTGGGTGGCCTCTGTGAAGCCTCCACATGCTCTGGCAAGCTGGAAACCCACCCCAAGACCTCCACCCCAGACCACAATCCAGATCTAGGGAGGTTAAAACAAGAGCAATTACCCGCCAAGACTGATCACTGGATCTCCCTACAGTTTGCAGACCAGGAGCTAAAGCTGCAACTGAAGCTGCAAAATTGGGTCTGTGCTGTGTCTCCTCAGCAGCTTCTGGCCCCCAGGGGAAGAAGCCTGATGTGTTCCCCAAATACTGGGCCCAAAGTCCATAGGGCACTAACCTCTCACTTTGTCCTAGGCATGTCTGTGTTGATAATTCTGGAATTGCCACAGCTGCTGGTGTTCTGGGGTCCTTCCAGCCGGCTACTGGCTCAGCCACCCTGGGGCTAAAACCTTGACTTACACTAGCATGGGCTTGGCTCCCAGAGCACTGTGCTGGCCACTCCCTGCAGGGATGCTGGGCTGTCCTCAGTGGGGGGTTATCTTCTCTTTGTTGTTCTGTGGGTGCTGGTGCTCCAGAAGATGTTCAGAGTCCCCTTTTACATGATTTTGAAGTGTTGTGGGAGAGGTCATCTTGGAAGTGCTGTTTCTACTCTGCCATCTTGGCTCTGCCTGTGATTCTTGGTTTTGATCCTAGCTCCTTTGACCTACAGAATATCATATTCCAAGCCCTTCAATCCCTTAAAGTAGAAACTGCTACGTCTTATGTTATCCTGATTGTGTTTCCACAATACTCCAAGCGTTTCTTCCTGACTGCTTGAAGTATTTTCTCCTTGACCTGGGGATCTTTTTCTTTCTTTTTTTTTTCTTTCCAACAAATGCTTTATTAACTTCTAATTTACATCATTCATTTCCTCCATATTTTGAGTTATATTTTTCCCCATTTTTACCACCCCAGAATAGCAGTCCCACAAGATATCCCCTCATCCAATCTGCTCTCTCCCATATCTTCTCCCACACCCCCTTTGACTTTACCATTAGGGCAAGGTGAATCTCTGTGCCCCAATGCCTGCACATCTTATATCCCAATTACATGCAAAATAGTATTAATAATAGTATTTATATATATTTGAAACCTTTAATTTTAAAACTTCGAATTCCAGATCCATTCCCTTTCTCCCTTGTCACCCACTCCCTCTGGGAAGATAAGCAATTCATTATGTGTTGTACATGTATAGCTATGCAAAACATTACTATATTAGATCTGGGGATCTTTTTCAAGAGGTGATCAGTGACTTATTTCAATTTCTATTTTGCCTTCTTGTTCTAGAATATCAGGGCAATTTTGGTTGATAATTTCTTGAAAGATGTTGCCTAGGCTTCTTTTTGATCATGGCTTTCAGGTAGTCCAATAATTTTTAAATTTTTCTCCTGGATCTATTTTCCTGGTCAGTGATTTTTCCAATGATATATTTCACATTGCCTTCTATTTTTTATTTGTTTGGATCTGTTTTATAGTGTCTAGATTTCTCATATAGTCATTACTTTCTATTTTCTCCAATATAATTTTGAAGGAATTATTCTCTTCAGTGAGTTTTTACTGTTCTTTTTCCATCTGGCAAATTCATTTTTTTAAGGCATTCTTTTGCTCATTAGCTTTTTGGACCTCTTTTTGCCATTTGGGTTAGTATATTTTTAAGGTGTTATTCTCTTTAGTATTTTTGGGGTCCCCTTTAGCAGGCTGTTGACTCACTTTTTTATGATTTTCTTGCATCTTTCTCATTTATCTTCCCAATTTTTCCTTCACTTGTCTTACTTGATATTCAAAATCTTTCTTGTACTCCACCATGGCCTGTAACCAATTCATGTTTTCTTTTTTTTCTTGAAAACTTTTAATGCAGGAGTTCTGACTTCATTGACTTCCTCCCATTCCATGCTTTGATCCTTTTTGTCCCCAAAAAGGGATTCTATGGTCTGTTTGTGCTTCCTCTGCTTCCTCAAATTGACAAGCAATTCCTTGACTTTTGAGTTCTTTGCCACAGCAGAACTCTGCTTCCAGATTTCAGAGAGCTATGTCCCAAATGACTGGTTTTTTGCAGCTGCAAGAGCTATTAAGAAGGCATGGTCCCTGAAGCCTCCACAATCTCTGGCCCACTGGCCACATGCCCCAGGACCACCACCCAAAACCAAGATCCAGACCAAAGCAGATTAAAGCAAGAACAATTACCCTCTGAATGGTCACTTTGTCTGCCTAAAATTTGTAGGCCAGGAGTTCTGGAGGCAGCTGAATGGCAGCAATTGCAGTAGCTGCACCTTCACTGCTTCTTGCCCTGAGGGCAGAGGCTGGACCCCATTCTTCTCCACCCAGTAACAAAAAGAGTTCCCAAGTGACCTTTTACTTTCTTTTTGATGTCTATTGTTTGAGAAGTCTGGAAATTGCCACAGCTGCTGGTGATTCACTGTCCTGGAATCTGCTCTGGCTGTTGCTGATAGGGGCCACCCGGGGGTCAGAACTTCGAAGCTCATGTGGGACCATGCCTAGCTCCCAGCTTGGTGCATTAGACCCTTCCTGTCAGCCTGCTGGGCTACTTTCAGAGAGAGATTTGTTTCTCCCTGTCACTTTGTGGGTTCTGTAGCTCTCAAATTCGTGTAGAGTCATTTTATTTTACATGTATTGGAGGTGATGGGAGCTGAAGCCATGCCGAGGTCCTATTTCTACTCTGACATCTTGGCTCCATCCCACTACAACAATATTTCTTTTCTCTATTTGCTGTGGTTTGTCATAAATGTCCCTTTAGTGGAGCCACTACCACTGCCAAAAACTTCACTTACCCTTGAAACCACCAATCCAGTTCCCCACTCCAGTTACTATGTTTCTAATGTACTTGTGATGGTATATTATATATTGTAACCATCTATGATTGTTTCTTATTATATATTAGTATCTAAATTCCATGAAGCTTGGTAACATGGCTAGCTAAACGTATTACCACTTGCACTTCCCAAGCCCCGTAACCCCCCGTAACAGTGTTCTTTATGTAATAGGCACTTGAATGCTTGTTGTTATTTTCATTTACTGTACTCCTTCGAAGGCAAGTTGCTTTGTTTCAGGCAAGTCATGTCTAATTCTATAAAAAGCCTCCCCAAGAGAAGCTCAAATTGTACTTGCAAAGAGTTTTGGGCTGTATTGACTGTTTGCAGCTCCTTTCCAGAGGCAGGGGAATACCTCATGCTTTGAGGCTAAAGTGCTAATAAAAGGAGACCCCATGAAAACAGGAAATAATATAACACAGAATAAAAAAGGTTTTGTGCTTTTCCCTGGACACAAGAAGCAGCAAGACCATGGGAGCTATGGTAGAAACACTTTCAATTCCTTATCTCAAACCATCACCTATTCCTGGGGCACTAGAGTAAAAAAGCATGTTGCAGATTACAGGACTGGGGATTTTTATTGTTATTTGTTATTTTGTTTTTGTTATTTCTTTGCTTGAAAACACTTGCGTAGGTGACTAAATTGATGAGAAGAAATTTTTTAAAAATGAGTCACTACAGGTAACCTCCTTACTGTCTTATTTCATGTGGCTGTGACTGACACCCATATATAATCATGGTTTTATTCTGTTAAAGAATACATTTGAGTGAGCCAATCCTATTTCTCATACACCCTTGTAATTGATCTTACTCCTTTGTATTTCTTCTATCTCTTTATTTAGAGTGTGAGGTCAAAGAACAGCACTAGGGGTCACATGAAAAAGAATGAACTTTCTCAGCACAGGTATGGATTTTCTCCTTGAGGGCATAATTAGGAAACATTTACATGTTTCATAACTCTACCTCTGAAGTCAGAATATTACAAAGTTGGGAGTCATCAGAATAAGAGCTTTATGTAGTTACTCCTAAAGTTTACATGTATGTTATATGATTTTTAAAAATCTCATTTACTCTACTTATATCTGAAAGGGGTGTGTGTATGTGCATGAGTGTGTGTGTGTGTGTGTGTGTGTGTGTGTGTGTGTGTGTGTGTGTGTGTGTTGAGGGGCAGAAAGAAAGTTAAAGGAGATCATGGGGTTTGTGGGGACTTTAACAGGGATTAGTGTACATTATATTAAAATTTCTAATTCTTAAAAACAACTTTTTAATAATTTGTATTTTATGTAAAATATGCTTAAATATAAAGCACTTTAACAAGGACAATATCTGAAAAGTTTGAGGCCTTCTCACCAGTTCTTGAATTATCAACAGATTTTAAAAATACACCTTTTAATCTTAAAAATACATTGCTAGAGTTTTTGTTTTGTTTTGTTTTTAGCAAATCAAATATAAATGAACAAAAATCCCATCATCCTTGGCATGTGATTTATTTTCCCTGAGAAATAGCTGTGTTGTCATGAGTAATGCTAATAAGCTGTTATAAAATATTGATAGACGTTAACATGGTAAATATGAATTAAACACTGAATCAGAAGATGCAAAGTATATTAATCCTATCCATATAAGCTGACATACTTTGGGCAAAAGAATTATTACTATACTAGCTTAGTCTAACAGGAAAAAAAGTTTTGCCTGCACCTTGCCCACATCATTGGATATTTGAAAAGATTTACCATATGGAGAGGGGGGGGAGAGAGAGCGAGAGAGAGAGAGAGAGAGAGAGAGAGAGAGAGAGAGAGAGAGAGAGAGAGAGAATGAGCATGTATAACTGACTTCTTGTTACTGCAATCTATATGATACACAACAAGTACTTTCAAAGTATTTCATAAGTTTGAAGGGTGTTCTGAAATGAAGAGCAGGTCAGACATAAAAACCCAAGTTTGAGTTGACATGACTTAATTTTTCCACCAATATGAGTCAATTTTTTTGGACGGTGATGATTTTGATAGCAAATTAAAGATAAATAATGATATCAGAGAAAATCTACCACTAATACCCTCTGTGAAACATAACATGATTCGTTTTTGCTGCCATGTTCTGTTCAATTTAATTATGTTCCCTAGTTCACAAGGAGCCAATGTGTTTGAAATTATTGGAAGTTATGTGTATCTGAACAGTTGTTATCCTTTCTATCTCCTCGGCTCATTTCAAGATCTACTTACTCAGATGGTCTCTACCAATGACAAAGGATGGAAAAATAAAAGATGGAAACAGCTTCTGTCTGATTTTTATGTTCCTATTGTTTTTCCCCTTTCTTATTTTATCTTTCCTAATTAATTCATTAATTACTTTGTTTCTATATACCCTCTTATGTTTGCTTTTTTTTTTCTTTTGGTCCTGGCCAAGAATACAAATGAGGTTTTCTGATTTCTTCCCTATATTTCCTTTCCTAAAGTGTTCTCTCTTCTAATGGGAGAGATAACATGCAAAGAAATAAACAAAAAGCAACTTACATACAGAATAAACAGGAAAAATTAAAAAGAAAGAAGCACTAGAATTGAGTGATTAGGAAAGATTTCCTGTAAAAGTCTGTATCTTTATTGGGACTTAAAGGAAACCACAGAAGCTGGTAAGTGAAGTTGTGGAGGGAGAACATTCCAGACATAGGGACAGGGCAACAGGAATTCTGAGCTGAGACATGGAGGGTCTCATTTATGGAACAGCTAGGGGTCAGTGTCACTGGATTGAAGGGTATACAGGTACTAATACTTTCAATTCCTCTCTTCTCTTTATACCTTTTTTCCCTCTATCTACTACCACCCTGCTAGGGAAGGGAAACTTTATTTCATAAATATTTATTAAGTGGCTACTATATATGAAGCAATGTGCGAGACCCTGGGGATACAATGTCAAAAGTAATTCCCTTGCCTTTTGTGTTCTACATGAGGAAGGGTTGAAACCTCTACTGAGGATTTCTCTAAAGTCATTGAACTAAAATGCCAGAATTTTACTCTGCATTCCTCTCTCTTTCTAACATTACCAGTGTAATGTGAGTTTTTCACATGTCCAAATCACTTTAAATTATAGTAAACCAAATCCTGGAAGATGACAATATGCATTCTCCTACCAGATGGGTGAGAGTAACCTCTGCATTAACTGTGATACCAGAAGATACTGCATCTTTAAAAACTTCCAGACTGGGATATTCTTTCTCTTTTTCTTTTTTAAAGCAATTGGGGATAAGTAACTTGTGCAAGGTTACACGGCCAGTCATTATTCATGTGTGGGTGCTCATTTTCTGAGGCCGGATCTGATCCCAGGTCGTCCCAACTCTGGGGCCAGCACTCTTACTTCTCCACTTAGCCCCAGATATTCTTTCTCTTTCCCCAGTGTCTGGAGAAGGTGAGGATCACAAGATCAAATTCACTCACAATGCAGGTATATTTGGTAGGGGAAAAGTCTTGTGGTCTGAAGAAATATACTTTGGGTTTTGTTTTTGTTGGTTCTATCTTATTTGTCCTTGTCATCTCTAGAAACAAGTGTTTAAATATCCACTGGGCTCAGGGGATCCAGCCATGGCAAACTTGGAGGCACAATATCATGTGGAATATGTAGCAAGCCAGCCCACTATGAGAGAAACTTTGAGAACTCAAGCTGTCTGGGACTTGAGCTGAAGGGTTTTGGATTTTATACTTGGAGTGTAGTAGAATCATGCTATAAAAGAACTGAAGTAAACTGTGAAATAAATCCTGTTCCAAAGTAGCACAGGGGGCATTTGACATTATCACGGGTGTAGGTAGAATGTTTATATGCTTATTCTTGTTCCTTTGAAGTAAATATCCCATTATGTAAGCTAACCAGTCTAGCAAGTAGTAAAATGGAACCAGCCCACATGGGTCCTGTTATAATTTAAGGAACATTATTGGTACAAATAGAAGAGCCAATAGACATTACTATTATTGGTTAAACATAAACCATTCAGCCTAGAAGCAATCAGAACCAGGGTAATCATTGCTATGCCACATTTTCTGTAGAGATCTATACTTTATCAACATTTCACATCTGGAAAATCACTCATATATGCAGATCAGCAAGTGATCATCTTACAGAATATCCTGGGAAACTGAGAGATTGAATGACTTTCTTATGTGTGTATGAGGGGTTATAGATGTATACAAGTCTTCTTAATGTCATGACTAGTCCTTTATCCACTACACTACAGTAAATGTCTAGAATCCATGAAAAATTATGAATAACTGCTCCATATTTTAGCAATTGTAAAATACTTCAATTCTTTTAAGAAGTACAAGAGTTAAATTTTAATTTCATTTGAAACAGAATCTAGATGACAAAGCTAAGAAGGAAAGGAAGATGTGGGAAGGGGAAAGAAATATTAACAAAATGGAATAAGGCAAGAATTTTGAGTCACAAACATGGATTGGAACCCCAAATTTGGATCTTAGGTAAGTTGCTCCACCTCTCCATGTCTCTGACTGTAAAAGGCAGAGGTTGTATCCCCCATTGCATCTAATTTTTTTTTGCTTTTTTTTTTTTTTTTTGGAGGGCAATTGGGGTTAAGTAACTTGCCCAAGGTCATACGGCTAGGTTTTGGTTTGTGTGTGCTAAGTGTCTGAGGCCGGATCCGAACTTAGGTCCTTCTGACTTCAGGGCCAACACTCTATTCACTGCGCCACCTAGCCTCCCCACATCTAATTTTTTTTATACTCTATATATACTATCTGAAAAAGAAATGGTAGGCTTATAGAAGAGTAAAGAGGAAAAAAGTAAATATATAAAAATATGATTTTGTTCCCTATTTTTTCTAATTTTCATAATTTTTCTCTCTACATGTGAGATATGTGTGTGTTAAGAGACAGAGAGGTAAGTAGATAGATAGATAGATAGATAGATAGATAGATAGATAGATAGATAGACAGATAATGATTTCAAACCATACTAATAGAATTGTTGTAGGATTTAAGAAGGCCTGCATATATTTAAAGTTCATCAAGTAGATAAGACAAAAAGTATGAGGATTAGGGGTTCTTAAATTATTTTTACGATGATCCACTTAGCCATTAATAGGAAGCCTAAGTATACCTTTTTAGAATAATGAATTTAAATAAGTGGAATAAAATAAATATAATTTTAAGGGAATTAAATCTAATCAAAATATAGTTATCAATTTTTTAAGGTTCACATACACCTCTTAAGTCAAGTCAAAAAGCATTTATCAAATGCCCTGTTATGTGCCAAGCACTGTATTAAGTTCTGTTTATATAAACATAGGCAAAAAGAAAAACAGTCTTTGCCTTTGAAGAGCTTCCCTTCTAAGGGAGCTGAAAATTTAGGGAGATGGGGAATGGTGGCAAAATCCAGAGAATGAGGATAGCTAAGTCTAAGTCTTTCTTGATAACGTAGGTTCAAGGAAGAACCCATGTTAGGGGCATAATGAAGGTTTGAGAAAGGAGGTATGGGAGCAAAGTGAGGAGAATGAAGGGTGACAAAATTCAAGGTTAATCCAGCCTATATTTTAAAGCTTCTTCTTTTTTAACTGCTCTCAGGAATTCCCATAATAGAAATGTTAAAATAATAATGTACACATTCAATTTGACGGAAATAGATGAAATTACAAAGCGGTTGTTTGAGATATTAAAATTATAGATTTAAATGTTACACATAGTCAAGCAGGTACATTGAAAAGCCATTCTGAGGTCCTGAAAGTAAAGTTCCTTATATGAAATTATCCTTAAATGTCTTTCCTGGATGAGCTCTGTCATTCACTAGGAAAGTAAAATAATCTTGTATGACAGGGGACTATCATGGACACTATAGATGGAACCAGGTTGCAATTAAGCCAAAAATCCCCACTGAGACATGTGGATGTATGAAAAGACACAGGGAGCTTACCAGACTTGAAGATGGGACTCTATATTTAAACTAGGTAGTAATATAGTATTTTCAAGGCTTTTAAAATGCAGAAGCCACACACAGCAGGCAGTGTTTTTGTTTTAAGCCTGACAACTCATGGACTAATTTGGAACACCTGGCTTTGGCACTTTTCAATACACAATATAGAGTCTGTGTACAGAGACAGAAACCTCAAAAGCTTAAGTATATTTAGCATAACAAATATTATGTAAGTTGCTGGGTGCAGGTGTGGTGGTAAAAATAAAATTACCTGCAAAACCCTGACTGATGAGTAAACAGGAACTGAAATGATCTTAGGCTTTTCTGTTATTGGAATAGAATACCCATCACAGTATCTACAGTTATCTTAGCAGCGATAGATTTCCTTTAATGAGAATTCAAAATTGACTCTTTGGAAATGAATAGGCATAGAAAGCCATTGTTCCTGAGCAGCTGATGGTAGAAACTATGACACCTCTATTATTACAATAGACTTTTCACATAATGTAATTATGCTGTGTAAAAATCCCAATAATAAAGATAAAATAAGAACTGTTTTCTCAATTTAAAACCTGAATTTCTGGACATTTATATTTTCTTAATTGTCTCAACTATCTTAAAATAACTCTATCCAACAACAATCTATGCTAGAAAATATAAACCTGGTTTTCTGAGGTCTTTCTCTTTCTATTATTTTGCATAAATAATTTTGGGTATACCATTGTAACCCAATATTTCACAGGTTTTTAAAGCTTCTGATAGATGGGCACTTAATCAATTACAACCTTCAGTTCCATGTAATGATTCTGTCATTACTTCATTTTGAACCTATCACATATTGTAAAGAGCTCCAGAGATTAGAGCTCATTACTACTTTTATGCCATATTGTTTGTTGCTTAATGCAGACATATAAATAGGTAAGGATAAAAAAATTCCGGAGTAGCAGTTTCTGTCCCCTCATCTTTAAGACACAAAAGTAATTTATAAATGATTTAGCTGTATCTCATAAATTCACTGTGGGGTCTTCAGTTATTTTAAGGCTAATTTGCTTAACCACTCAAGGAGAAGAGAGGGGAATATTTATAGCTATCATAAGAGCTTTACTGTAACTCTGAACATAGCACTAAAATAGAAGCTGTAGGTGTTTGTCATTCCTAGATTTATTTAACTTCTTAGGTGACTTTATTCTGGGATTAAAAAAAAAACCAAGCAATTAACATCATAACTTCTGGAGGGAAAATGTTCATATGAATTTGGACAATTTCATCATAAATATTAAAAAAGAACTGTAATCTTTACAAAGACTTCTGACTTAGTTACAAAGAAATCTGACTAAGGGATGCAATTTGCACAAAACAACAATGACCTGAACAGAAGCAGATTATAAATCAACATATCTATCTGCCCTTTTGGTCTTTACTAATGAGATTGAAACCAAGAAAAACATATGGTTGTGAGTTGTATTGATTAGAAATGATGAAGTTTGCCAGGAGTCAAAAATAAAGCTTTGAAACATGGAATTTTCTAGCCAGACTGGAAACCATCCAACTGGATAAGCATTCCCTGGCTTATTATAATTAGCCACCTGGACAAGAGATGTTGTCCTTTGTCTAAGGTGCTTATTCCAGTACAGTTAGTTCTCATTTAGTCCTGAAAATTGGAAGTCAAGTGATACTAACAATTTCAAATAAAAGATAATCCAAAACAGAAAGCATGGTGGGGAAGGTAGGGGTTAAGAATTTGGCTACAAATTAGGAGAAACTGTCATAAAATCCTGCCTCTGACATGTCATGACTGTGAGACCATTCACCTTTCCTATAACGAAGAGACCCTAATACTTTTGGCTCTTATTTAGCAGGTCTGTAGTGATGATGAGATGAGGAGATTATAAGCAATGCACTCTATTAAACTTAAAGCCTTTTATAAAGGGTGGCCATTATTATGTATAGCATTCCTTCCACTCTGTGATGTGATGGTCCATGACTTCCTAAGATGCATGTAAAATAGAATCCCTCTCATGAACTCTAGACCCTCAACACGCACTGTTTACACAACACTTTTTACATGAATTTCATATTGGTACCTCAAATTGAACAGTTCTAAAACTGAAGTTACTATTTAACCACCTCCAAATGAAAACCTATAGCTTTTCATGAATTATCCATTAGAGAGAAGCAGAGCCAAGATAGTAGAATAAAAGCAAAGAATCATGTGAGTTCTCCCCCAAACACCTTCAAATATATTTTTAAATGACTCTGAACAAATTCTAAAGGATCAGAACCAACAAAAAGAGAGAGTGAAAGAAATTTCTGGGCCAAGACAATCTGGAAAGTTGATGGGAAAGATCTGCTGCACCAGCTTGAGAGAAGAATGCAGTCTGGCACAGGTTGCACCAGCACAGCCGCAGTCACAGCAGACCAGAAGCAGCCCTTAGGAGTGATTGAATCAACAGTAATAGTGGCAGCAGCAGTAGCAGATTCTGGAGTTGTTTCACCCCCCCCCCCCCACTTATCAACCTTAAAAAAAACCAGAAAATACCTCCCCAAGAAAAATCCTGAAACATTGGAGCCAGCAGAAAGACTAGGTGCAGAAGTATTTTATCTCAGGAGTTCAGGGGGATTAATGCAAAATGATCTTCTTGCTATGGCTGAAGGGGACCAGTACAAGATGGGAGGTGTCCTAGCAAGCCAGTTGCATGTCCCACCTCTGCAAACCAGTAGGAGATGCTGAATCCCAGGGTGGTAGAGCAAACAAATGTCAACACCAGGAAATCCCCTGCTCCTCTCATCCCTGCCAATCCCCACCATACTCACCAGCCGTGCTTTAGCACAGCCAGGGAAACCAGGAAATGCAGAGAACCACCATAAGTGCTGGTGAACAGACATCACCAGCAGCTGAACTTACTCATGTTCTAGCACAATCCCAGATGAGGAGGTACCCTCCAGCAGCCAGATCACCCCCACCCAAGGAGTTTCAGTATAACCCTGGAGAAATGCAAGCAAGCAAATAAATAAATAAATAAATTAGCAAATAAATAAATAAATAGACAGACAGACAGACAGACAGACAGACAGATAGATAGATAGATAGATAGATAGATAGATAGATAGATAGATAGATAGATAAAAACCTTACCTGGCCTCACACACACACCAGTCACCCAGCACCAGCTCCCACTCAGCACTAGGTAAGCTACCAGACCCTTATAGCCTCCATCTGCCAGTACCAGAGATCCCAGCACACAAAGCCAGTAATCAGACTCCTAAAGTCCAACAGAAGTCATGTAGGATAATGCCCCCTGTGACCCAGAAGCAGAGATCACATATAAAAAAGGAA
Organism: Gymnobelideus leadbeateri; assembly: GCA_011680675.1. Taxonomy (NCBI): domain Eukaryota; kingdom Metazoa; phylum Chordata; class Mammalia; order Diprotodontia; family Petauridae; genus Gymnobelideus; species Gymnobelideus leadbeateri. Next base: position 404,679 of record WOXC01003308.1, read on the forward strand.
AGAGGTAAACACCACGAACAAAAAGAAAATAAGAAAAAATGACCATAGAGAATTATTATAATGACATGGAAGATTAAAACATAAATTCAAAAGAGGACCACATTGTCCACATACCCACATCTGAAACCTCAAAGGAGAAAATGAACTGATCTCAAAACCAAAAATCCTTCTTGGAATAGATTAAGAAGGATTTTAAAACTCAAATAAGAAAGGGAAAAAATTAAACATTTCCTTTAAAATACAATTGGAAAATGGAAAAATTGAATATTGAAACTGAAAAAAACAACTCCTGAGCTAATTCACCAAACAGCAAAAGAAATACAAAAGCTAATGGAGGAAAACAATTCATTAAAAGTTAGAATTGGGCAAGTCAAAGGTAATAATTTTATGAGATATCAAGAATCAGTCAAACAAAATCAAAAGAATGAAAAAAAATGGAAGAAAATATAAAATACCTCATTGGAGAAACAATTGACCTCAAAATAGATCCAGAAGAGGTAACTTAAGAATTATTGGTCTACCTGAAATAATGGTAAACAAAAAAAGGAATCTGGACATCATCTTTTTTTTTTTATTTTAACAAAGGCTTTGTTAATTTATGGTTTACATCATTCATTTCCACCAGATTTTGTGTTACAATTTTTCCCCATCATTTCCCTACCCACCACCCCAGAATAGCAGTCCCACTAAATATCCTCACATCCAATCTGCTCTCTCCTATATCTTCTCCCATACCCCCTTTGACTTTGCCATTGGGGCAAGGTGAATCTCTGTGCCCCAATGCCTGCACATCTTATTTCCCAATTACATGAAAAAGTGTATTAATAATAGTATTTACATACATTTGAAACATTTAATTTTAAAACTTCGAATTTCAGATCCATTCCCTTCCTCTGTTGTCACCCACTCTTACTCGGAAGATAAGTAATTCAGTATAGGTTGTACATGTGTAGCCATGCACAACAGTATCATAGTAGATATATCGTAAAAGACTGACACTACTTCCCTCCCTCCTATCCCACCTCCCAGTTGTTCTCTTCTCTACTTTGATACTGTCCCTTTTCAAAAGTGGGTGCTTACAACTTCATTTCCCTCCAGCCTGCCCTCCCTTCCATCACCCCCCCATCCCCTTCTCCTATACTCTCCTGTAGGATGATATGCCCTATTTAATGTGTGTGTCATTCCTTCCTGAGCCAAATTCAATGAGAATAAGGTTGACCCATTCCATTTTGCCTTCCTATTCTTTCCCTCCATTGTAACCGCTTTCCCTTGCCTCTTTTATATGAGACAGCTTACCCCATTCTGTCTCTCCCCATCTTCTCTCATTATTTTCTTTTTTCACATCTTAATTTCACTTTTGAAGTATTATCCATTCCTATTAAATTGGTCCTGTGCCCTTTATCTATGTATACCTGTAAACATACATACACACATTCACATATGTATTCATAATTCCATATACTTTCTTATATAGACATACATATGTATGTATATATTTTTTTTTCCTATTCCTTTCAACTATTTTCATACTGAGAAAAAATTCATCAGTTACAATTATCGTTTTTCCATGTAGGAATGCAAACAGTTCAATTTTGATAAGATCCATATGATTTTGTTTCCCTGTTTACCTTCTCATGCTTCTCTTCTCCTTGTATCTGTATGTCATTTTTTCTATTCAACTCTTGTATTTTCATTAAGAATACTTGAAAGTCCTCTATTCCACTGAATAACCATGTTTTCCCCTGAAACATGATACTCAGTTTTGCTGAATAGGTGATTCTTGATTTTTATCCCACATTCTTTTCCCTCCAAAACATCATATTCCAAGCCCTTTTATCCCTCAGTGTAGAAGCTGGCAGAAGCTGTATTATCCTGATTGTGTTTCCACAATATTGAAATTGTTTCTTCTGGTTACTTGTAATATGCTCTCCTTGATCTGGGAATTTATGAACCTGGCTATAATATTCCTTGGAGTTCGCTTTTTGGTATCTTTTTCAGGAGGTGATCAGTGGATTCTTTCAACCTCTATTTTGCCCTCTGGTTCTAAAAGATCAGGGTAGTTTTCCTTGGTATTTTCTTGAAGGAGGATTTCTAGGTTCTTTCTTTGATCATGGCTTTCAGGTAGTCCAATAATTTTTAAAATATCTCTCCTGGATCTATTTTCCAGGCTAGTGGTTTTTCCCATGAGATATTTCACATTGGCTTCTATTCTTTCATCTGTTTGGATTTGTTTAATAGCATCTTGCTATCTCATAAAGTCACTATCTTCCATTCGCTCCAATCTAATTCTGAAGGAATCATTCTCTTCAGTGAGCTTTTGAGATACTTTTTCCATCTGGCAAATACTGATTTTTAAGGCATTCTTCTCTTCATTGGCTTTTTGAAACTCTTTTTCCTTTTGAGTTAGTCTATTTTATTTTCACCCATAGCAAGGCACTTTATTGGGATGTAAATGGTGGTAGTTTTTTGGTACAGATTTTGAAAATGTTAGATAACCAAATTGTGCATGCACTGAAAGACAGTAGGAGTAGCACCCACAATTCCCAGGTGCGGGGGAAGCCATGTGAGGATTAGCTTTCCTTGTCACTGTCTCCAAGGGTGTGCTTGTCAAAAAGATATTCTACCATGCTAGAATCAGGGCCTCCATCTTGCGCAGATTGGTTATGTAATCACGCAACTGTTTGATGGGTTTCTATGAAATCACATAAATAGGGGTCATTCTTGTCAGTTCCCAGCTTGTGCAATTCCAGTAACATCTGATTGACATTTTTTTTCCAAATGCAGAGCACACTCCATTGTTTTCACCCTGCTCTCCCAGTCTTTGTGGTCGGGTTTCTTGATGTTCTGCAGGAAGATGCAGCCACTATGCTGGTTCTGCAGCTTCATCATCTTCTCAGCACGCTCCTGCTCCTTGTGCAACTGATGTAGGAAGTATTTGGTGAAGTTCTTGAGCGCCATGTCATCAAAGTCGAAGTAGTAGGACTTGGACAGGTAGATGTAGGAGGCATAGAGTTCCAGGTAGATGAGCCGGTTGATGGCGGCTTCCAAGTCCTGGTGGTAGTTCTACCATACCTGAGAGGGGGACAAGGTGATCATGGCATCAGTGGAAGAGGCAGTGGAAGATGCCCCAGAGTCTAGGGCAGGGGTGGCAACGGCTAAGGCAGCTAAGTTGGGGGGCTGCTGCTATACTGTAGGATGGAAGTGTTGGTTAGTGGAGGTGAAGGTAGAGAGGTGGCTAAGGGAATTGAGCAGCAGGTTCAATTCAAGCACTGTTGAAACAGGAAACTGCAGTGCCTCCCCTTCCCTGTACTTCTGGCCATTAGTATATTTTTTAAGTCAACATCCTCAGTCAGGATGTTGACTCTCATTTCATAATTTTCTTGCATCTTTCTCATTTCTCTTCCCAATTTTTCCTCCACTTCTCTTATTTGTTTCTTAAGGTCTTCTAGCCATAGACCTATAACCAGGTCATATTTTTCTTTGAAACTTTTGGTGCAGGAGTTCTGACTTTACTGTTTTCCTCCTGTTCCATGATTTGATATTTTTGTCACCAAAATAGGAGTGTAAAGTTGGGTTTATTTTGCTTTTTTTGCCTGCTCATGTTGCCACTCAATCACTTGACCCTTGGGCTTCTTGCCACAGTAGGATTTTGCCACCAGCCATGGGAGCTTCCATCCCAAACACTGGGGTTTTCTCAGCTGCCAAAGGTATTAGTTAGGTGCCCTCTCTGAAGCCTTCACACCCTCTGTCAAGCTGGTCACACACCCTAGGACCTCCACCCTATACCACAATCCAGATCCAAGCAGGTTAAAGCGAGAGTGATTACCCCTCAGACTGGTTGCTTGGTCGCCCTACACTCTGCAGGCCAAGAGCTGAAGCTGCCACATGGGGGTGGCTGCACCACAGTGCCTCAGCAGCTTCTTGCCCCTGCGACAAAGGCTGACTTCACTCCTAACTAATGGATCCCAAAGTCCACACTGCACTGACCTCTCACTTTGTCCTTGGCATCTATGTTTTGATAATTGTGGAAACTGCCACAGCTGCAGGTGATCTGAAGTCCCTCCAGCCATTTGATGGTCAGGGCCAACTTGGGGCTAAATCAAGTCTCCCAGAGCTCTGTGCTAGCTGTTTCCTACTGGCCTATTGGGCTGTCCTCAGTGGAAGGTTAGCTTCTCTGTGTGATTTTGTGGATTCTGTAGCTCTAAAGTTTGTTCAGAGTCCCATGTTACATGAATTGGGGGAGTTGGAAGCCAGAGGCTCACAGAAGTCTTGTTTCTACTCCAGCATCTTGACTCCACCCAAAGAGTTGTTTTCTTCAGTTTATTTCCCCACATTTCACCACCTGTATTTTTTAAGAATTTGTTTTTGACACTCAATTTTTGTCCTTCCTTTTCCAAGCTGTTGATTCTCTCTAGCATACCTTTTATTTCTTTTCACAATTTTTCTTCTATTTCTCTTATTTTGCTCCTGAAATCCTTCTTGAACTCTTCCAAGGAGGCTTTGGGGGCTTAAGATAGTTAATATTCACCTTTGAACTTTCAGATCTGTATATACTGATAATGTTGTTATTTTCTGAATTTATTTTGCTCTTCCTTTTCCCCATAGTGAGAATCTATGATCAGTCTGGTTCTGTTTTTTTTGTTGTTGTTGTTGTTGTTGTTTTTGTTTTTTTGCTCTGGGGGTTTGTCTATTTATAGGCTTTTAAATTTGAACTTTTTTTGTTGGACCACAGGGAGCACTGATGAAAGCTTCTTATGCTGGGAACCAGGGACCTAATCCCTGGCTTTCGGTGCTGGGGTCTCATGTGCTGGCAGATGGAGGCTATAAGGGCCTGGTAGTTTAACTTGTGTTGAGCTAGGATCAGCAGCATTGAAATTCTTAAGGTGGGTAATGAAGTCTGGCCCCTGGAAAAAGCCTGCTCACTGAGACTGAATTGAAGCACTGGAAATTCTTGGTTGCCAGAAGACACCGCCTGACAATATCTATGTCTCCTAAAGTTGTACTGAAAGTCAGGGAGGTTTTGTTGCTGTTCATTGGTGCACAAGGTTCATTTTCTCAACCAGAGTCTACTGATTCTTCTATTTCAGGGGTTTTGATATTGGTTTTTGTCTACTCAACCACCCAGGGGCTCAGTATCTCACCCTGGTTTGTTGAGATGATCTTAGCCACTGGCTTGCAGGGACTCCTCCTCTCCTGTACTACTTCCCTTCCACCAGAGAAATGCCTACCTTTTCTGTTAATCCCACAAGCTTCCTGGGCTAAAAGACTTCTGCACCCTATCTTTCTACAGACTCAGCCATTTCAGGGTTTTGCTGGGGTGATATTTTCTGGGTTTCTGGAGGTAAAAAAGGGAGTATGAAAACAACTTACGTCTTACTCCACCATCTTCATTCCCAGATGAGTGGATCACTTTTTGTCAGAATTCTCCACTTCACTTTGTCAGAATTACCACTCTTGGGTAACACTGATTGCCATAGATCTTAATTTCATTGAGCTACACAAGCCCCACCACCATGATAAGGCAGTGAGTCAGATGCATTGGATATTAAAATATACTATTAAATGATAGGTTCATTCCCTTTCCTAACCCTTCCATCCAAAGTAACAGAAAGAAAGGAAAACTAAGTATACCTTCTGTGGAGATCTGTATAAAATAACCCATTCTGTGAAATTTGTTGAATATCACTACCCCATATTACCACTTTCTTATGAAGTCAAGTACCAAGTAAAAGAACTATTACTCAAAGGAGGTAGTGATGTTTGGAACTTTGTGGCAATGGTAGAAAATGTATTTTTCACTTCCCTTTTTAATGAACAACATGGCTCCTTGAAGGGGAAGTGAAGGCTAGATCAGTTATGTTAGTTTAAAAATTCAGGGGCAGGTAGGTGGTACAGTGAATAGAGGATTACCCCTGCAGTCAAGAGGACCTGAGTTCAAATCTGGCCTCAGACACTTGTCACTTACTATCTGTGTGACCTCGGGCAAGTCACTTAACCCCAATTGCCTTTCCTTCCCCTTCAAAAAGAAGAAGAATTCATACAGGTTTACCAACTGGCCAATGAGTTGATCTTAAATCCTAGAAAAAAGCTTAGTCACATGATCCAACAACCTATAAAAATATTTGGGGGTAATTATGTTGCACACATGAGGTGAAAAACATCTAGCATTCAGAGGACCCCAATATTGGCAAACAAGAAAAAATGCAAGCTCCAACAAAAGCTATGACAGGAGAGAATACGCAATCCAATTGATAGTACTGAGATTAGAATGTAATTTTGTTATGTAATCTCTGGCACTCAGAGTGACTTGGGTGACTCTCCTCACCCAACTCCCCTTACCCCTCCCTAAATGGGGCCGCCAGTATCAGTCCCCACAGCGGTGACTTTCCTCGCCCATTGGTGGCCCTTCCAGGGAGAAAGCCTCCTCGGAATTTTAGTCCCAAACGTCTGAATATTTTTTGGGGGGGAGGCTCCCCCTCTGCTTCCTCCCTCCCCTACTCCCTTCTTCATGGAGTGATTGTGTGGACAATGATGTTTAAATGTGTTCTCTCCTCCTCACCACTTTTTCTGCAGAAATTTCTTTGGTCCTCTTATTTGGTGTACAATAAACCACTACATTAAAAGCGGGATGTTCCATTGAGTAAAAAAAAATAAAATTAAATTAAATTAAAAAAGAAAAAAAGTAATCCGAGAATGCTTTTTTGTTTCATTAGCAAGTATTTTGCTATATCCTGATTTTAAGTTAAATACAATCATCAAGCATAACCTAAATCCTGCTTTTCTAATGTTAAATTGCAACCTTTTGTAAATTAACTATAGGCACTGTGGAATAGTAGATGGCAAGATGTTCTCTGAGTTACAAGCTTTCAAATTGTATGCCCAACATATACTGTCTCTGCAGCCATGTGCATGAGATAATCTCTCAATGTCCCAGGAAATTCTGTAAGATTATAAAATGAATGACTAGATGCCCATCTGTGTTTGATTGATACAGTCCCCCCCCCCCATTGGGAGTAAAAGAGAAAAAAAAAAGGTATAAGTGAAAAAGTACTCACATAAATTTTTTATTATTCTTTGAGTGTCTTCAAAATGACTTGTGATGGGAATCATTTCTGTTATTAGGAATCAATGAGAAAGTCTTAATTTTATACGCTAATATTTGTTTTACAACAAGTTTTTCAAGACCCTAAGGTCAAGTACTACATGTAGTTGAACACTATTTTGTGAAGCCATTTTCACACCCAATAAATCAGTAGTGACTGTCTTACATTTTATACTTTGATTGTGAGCTGTTTGGGACCCAGAAAGTTGAGGCTTTTATGACTACACATCACAAACTCTACATAGAGTCTTGTGAGTTCAATTTTTCACCTTCCTGTTTTCAGTGTTCTTTATCTCAGTAAAGTTTCATCTTCCCACTGCATTGCCATAGGCTACTGGTCTTGAACCAAACTCATCTGGAATACAAACATAAGGAAAATGAGAGATGACAAATGAGAACTAGTCACAGGTATCAATACAGATTTTAAGCACATAGATCCCCTATGTTCTGGAACATCAACCTTTATGATGCATTTAATGCGAACAAAAGTAGAAATGAAAGTAGACTGTATTCCAGCTAATTAATTATATTAAAATTATACTTGGGAATTGGCTGGATATCCTGACTGTGCTCTATCATTCAAATATTTAAGTTGTTTCTGTCATCAAATTCTCTATCAAGAAGCAGGCAATTAAAAATGATACATTTCATCCACATATTGGCGGTCTTTATGTAAAATTAAACTAAAGGAAACACTGTTACAAAATGGGGAAAGACTGAAATATAACCAAAACAATTACATATTCTTTATTAGACTATTTCATTTTCTCATTTGGGCACAGGAGGGTACAATGATAGACCATCCAGAGGAAGGACAAAAAAAATTATCTCAATACTTTTCTAACTTAAATTTATTTTTGAGGGAATATTATAGAAATGACTGGAAAACTAAAATGTATACATTATGTTTAGTAAACTTGCGATTTTACTGGCATAGGGAATTCTCAGGTAAGGAACCTCTTTATCAATGTAGCTCAGCATAGTCTCTGTAAATTATAGTATTAGAGAGTTGACTTAAAGCAATAAGAGGTTAAATGAATTGCCCAGCATCACAGAGTCACTATATCTCAGAAAAAGTGCATGAACCCTGATCCTTCTGGCTTTAAGGCCATCTCTCTATTCCCTATGTCATGCAGCTTCTTTCAAGTAAGTAATATCCAAAATTAATGGACTATAGAGAAGAACCCAGCAAACTGTACAGAATCTTGCATATAGTGGGGAAAAAAAACCTGAAAATAGTATGTTCCCTGGGCCAGAAAAATGTCTCATTACTGTTGTTTATACTGAATAAGTGGGAGTATAGTGCTTTGAACAGAGTCAAGATAACCTGAGTTCCTGTTCTGGCTCTGGCATATAGTGTCTATCATTTACAGTAAATGTCAGTATCTTAGTGCCTTAGAGGCTCTAATATTGTACATCACAGATGAAATACTCTATGAAATACATAGATATCTACATAGACATAGAGTGTTCTCCAAATCAGTGCATGAGATTAAGACATGTAAAAGAAAAGAAAATAGTTTCTCTTGTGTCTATTGTGAAAAACCTTCAAATACTGTTGAATTTTTATGGAATTGCTCACATTCTCAGGAGGTAGAAATTAATTTTGATGCCATTTCACTGTTTTGTCAGTTTGATAGCAAATCCAGAACCTATCTCCCTTCCTATTGAAATCCACCTTTCCTTATGAATCCAGACTACAAGTAGGTAGCTTGATTAATTTAGGTGCCAAAAGCTACATCAATTCCCTCATTGAACCTATCTTACCTGTGGTCTTCTAAACTAATAACAGTTCCATTAAACACCCATTATTTTATTTTTGGCCATTGTAGTAGTGACTATTTTATTAATTCATTTCAAACTTTAATATACATTAAGAAAAAAAAAAGAAATATAAACTTAAATACTGAAAAAATACAAAATAAGGGAACAAAAAAAGCATTGTCATGTGCACAGCAGAGCCTAAGAGAAGGCAAAATATATAGCAGTAAATTACCATTTTAGGAAAACCTATATAATAAATACTATGCATTGTGTTCAGAGCTCTCCATCTTTGCTTCCTTGGAAGTGTTCTTTTGTTCTCTGCTGTGTACTTTTTGCTTTTTTCTTTTCCCCCTTCCTCCATTATGTCCCAAGAAGTCTATTATTAAGCACAGATACATACATAATGTATCTATCTATCTATCTATCTCTTTACATACATATATATATATATGCATGCACCTTCATATATATATATATATATATATATACAGAAATATATGTGTGTATACATACACATGCATATACACATAACTATACTTTGATATCTACAATAATACTCATATATAGACATAGACATTGGTATATATCTATGTAAGACTGTATTAAAGTTGTTTGTCCCTTGTATTTCTGAGGGTGGATAATGTCTCCCTTCATAACTCCAAGTCTTTCCATATTTTTCTAAATTCACCAGCTCATCACTTGCTACATCATAGGAATATCCCAACTTTATACTGCCTAGTTGTTTTAAAGTCTAAGAGAATACTGATTGCTATGGATGACATATAAGGAACTTTCTCTATTTTTTACCTTTTGACTAAATCTATTTTGACTTTAACTTTATCTGAGATCATGATTATTGCCCCTCCTTTTTCCCTAATAAATTCTACTCCTGATCTCTATTTTATGTTTGTTTATGTTTATGTTTTGTTTAGGTTGTGTTTATATTCTGTTTGTATGTATATTATTCCCTATCCCTCCTGACTTTTCTAATTTACTTCTACCTACTTCCTTGCCCTCCTATTACTTAACATACCCCCAACAAAGATCTCTTCCTTATAATTCCATTCCAATTGATCTACTTGATCCATTTGATCACTTTTATACCCCCTTTATCCCATTCCCTTACCCTTTTATTGCTTTATAAATTTAGGAGACTTTTATTCCCTTCTAAATATATACATTTTTCTCTCTTTAACCCAGATCTGCTGTGATTAGGGTTCCCTCTAAAAATGCATCCTTTATCCTTTCCTCCTTCCCTGTCCCCTTAACCTTTTATTTCTTTCTGAATTTAGGTTTGTTTGTTTGTTTTGCACTGAGATGACTTTGGTAACTATAAAGTCCTGACACCAATATCATTGATTGGGCTAGCACATTGGTCAATGATAATCAACTGCTTCTAAGAGGCAAATAAATAAAATGAGAAATATAAGATCATACTTGACCCAAATTGTAACCATATGATAGTCAATTTAACACATAGGAGAATGGATTGAATAATGCTCCATAATAATTGATAGTACATGAAGGTAAGTTACATGAGAATACATGTATTTTTAAATACAAGCATTTCAACTTCTGGGAATGCTTCAGTTCAGATGATGATGACAAATAAAGCAGGAAAACGTGAATGAACATGAAAAGGACTAAACAAATAATTATATATTTATAAGTTATAAATATATATATACCTAAATTATTATGAAATTAAGAAATTTTCATGATGCTATTGTACTCCATCATAACAAAATGCAAAATAGTCATCAGTTAAAACAATGGGTTCATACTGATTTTTGTTAATGGTAACTTTAGCTCCAAGTCATATTACAATGTTACAAATTAACACAAGGCCATGCATCATAAAATATTACTTTGTTGCAGAACTACTAAAATATGAAAAGAGAAATGTTGAAAACTGAGGAAATTGAAAATATTCACTCCATAATCATAGTTAATTACATAGCAGTTGACAAAATAGTACTGACTTATCAAATCAGTTTGAAAAGGAGATGGGAATACTGAGATTGGAATTCCAAAAAGTGGGGTTTTGGGGGGTTTTTTTATGTGGCATAAATTTAAGTTAAAGGAAAATATATTACTACAGAATTTTAAAAATTGTCAACTGCTTTAAACATCATAAAAGCACACTTTCAAAAAGTAAAAAGGGGTTTTAAAAAGCAGTCCCTTCAAAGACAATACATTTTTAAATTTTACTTTATTAAATTTCTTTATCTACTTTTAGTTTACAACATTCAGTTCTACAATTCCTTGAGCTGCAAATTTTCTCCCCTTCCTTCTCCTCCTCTCTCCCCCCCATGGCAGCATGCAATCCAACATAGGCTCTACAAATACCTTCACATTAAGCATTAGTCAGGTTGTAAAGAAGAATTAAAACCAATGAAGTGAACAATGAGAAAGAAGGAATAAAATAAAACTAAACACAAAAAGAGAGAGCAAGTAGTTTGTTTCAATCTGCATTCAAATTTGATAGCTGTTTTCTCTGGATGTGTATATCCTTTCCATCATGAGTATTTTGAAGTTGTCTTATAACCTTGCATTGCCGAGAGGATCCCAGTCTATCAAAGTTAGTCATCACAGATATGGTTTTTCCTGGTTCTGCTCTCCTCACTCAGCATCAGATCATATAAGTCTTTCCAGGTTATTATGAAATCGTTCTACTCCTCATTTCTTATAGCACAATAATATTCCATTGCATTCCTATACTACAAGTGTTTAGCCATTCCACAATTGATGGGCATCCCATTGATTTCCAATTCTTTGTCACCACAAAAAGAGCTTCTATAAATATTTTTATATTTAAAAGTAGGTATTTTTTCCACTTGTATAGTCTCTATAAGATACAGCCCTAGAAGTGGTATTGCAGGGTCAAAGGGTGTGCACTTTTTTTAATAGCCCTTTGGTCATAGTTCTAAATTGCTCTCCAGAATGTTTGGATCACTTCACAACAACACAAACAATGCATCAATCATCCAATTTTCCCACATCCTCTTCAGCATTTATCATTTTCCTGTTTTGTCAAAAGACAATATATTTGATGGCCATTACCACAATAAGAACCATAAAAGGAAAGTGGAGAAATCAAGGTATACCCCTAAAGGTAGTGATAAAATGCTACCTTGACAAAAGGGACTGGAGAAAGATATTTTAGATTTGCATAAAGTCTTTATTAACTGTTAATAAATCATTGTTAACAGGCAGTAAAAAACAAACTCCATATCACACAATTAAAGACCAAAAAATGAAAAATATGTATTGAAATCCTCAAAACAAAAGCATATTAGAAATTAAAGATTCTTTTGGTCATCAATTGAAAGTACAATTGAAAAGGTTAACACAAAATAAAGTGTCACCATAGCGGGAAATGTATAAAACTTTAAAAAATCACTACTAACAAGAAAGAGAAGTAAAGAAATCAGAAATCAGGACGCCCAATAAATTCTGATCATCTACATGGTTGCAGGAAGCCCAAAATATTCCAAATGCCAGTGTGTCAAATAAGATAGACTGCAAATATTTTTAATGTAATGAATAACAGAAAAATTTTATTGATGAAGATGTCTGTAACTAACATATTCAAAACAGGAAAGTGTAAAGTCCATATAATATTCACACATTTTTACTTACTCAATAAATATTTATTGACTGATTGAAGTAGACACAGTATAGTGAGAATAACTGAATATTTAATGTCCATGAAATATCCTTCTCTTTTTAAAAAGTACTACCATCAGAGGGGCAGCTAGGTGGCACAGTGAATAGAGCATCAACCCTGGAGTCAGGAGGACCTGAGTTCAAATTTGGCCTAAGACACTTAACACAAAAACTAGCCATGTGACCTTAGGAAAGTCACTTAACCCCAATTTCCCTCTAAAAAGCAAAAAAAAAAAAAAAACAAAAAAAAAAACAATACTACCATCAAAAGTATCAATAAAAATTCATGTTAATTAAGACTTTTTTAAAGGGAGAGTTTTAATCCACTTTGGTTTTACCTACACTCAAATAATTATTAAATTATCATTTCATCTAAATAAAAGTAAGCATTGCTTTCAAATTAAAGAAGGAAGCCTTCATTTTTCCCTAAATATGTCTCAGATGCATCCTGATTATATGACTGATCCAGTTTCTACAACATCATGACCAATGATAAAGTAGAAAAACAGGGAAGAAGTGCAGTCATGGTCACCTTCCTCAACAACCAGGAGTTGTTGTCTTAGAATTCTAAATGCTATAATGTTAGACTGGTCCTTTATTTTACTCACCTCCCTTTTGAACTCATCCTGTTTTTGCATATAGTCCAAGAAATATGATTTGATCTTCTCAACCATTCACAAGATGTTTCCTCTGTAGCATCATCTGCCTTTCACCTGATAGCAAAAAATCCTATAAACTTTTCCAATTGACATTCTTAAGTCCATATGCTTTTTGTTTCTTTTAAGATTGTGATAATTGCATTTCAGTATAGTTGGTTTCCTTTGTAATCCTGTGTTTTATTTTATGCACTTAAATACATTATTCCTAGAAGGGATCTATTATACGTTCCAACCATATTCCAAATGAGTCCATTACCAAGAAATGGTCAAGAACCTCTTATTTAGAGTTTATCTCTTTATCCACATTAGGTTAAGTCTATCAGAAAATTCTTTAATCACTAATTTAGTTTATTAATACATTGAAAAATTGGGAAGGGATACACACACATATACACACACGCAGGTGTGTGTGTGTGTGTGTGTGTGTGTATAATTACCATCAATGTTCTGAAAGCAGACTACTTTTTGTCCCCCAATATTGTAATTTGGTCAGTTCAGTGATAAAAACACAAAAACTCCCTATTTAGATCATTTAGAAGGATTGGTAGATACTACTCTGATAAAAGCTCTAAATACTCCCATGGTTGTGGATTTTTAGTATGACATTAATCTAGCCAAGTCTGAACTAACTATCTTCAGAAGGTAACCAAGTTGCTAATGGCACTGTTAGTTATATTTCATCAGGGCAAAAGAGGAGTATATTATGGGATCAGGAGTTTTCTGTTACAGGAGAAAATTTTAAAAACATCTCAGGAGTGGGACATGGGAGAAGATTGGGAATGAGAGATGAAGAGAACCTGCAAAAGTGACTATGATGGCAGCAACAACAAAACATAGAGAACTCTTCCCAGGAGATTGACTCTGAGACCAATAGTAGCTGGAACCTTCTTTCCTTTTCTAATAGTTTGGTTTATTCAGGCAATCTTGCTGACAATGACTGTGTTCTGGCTTCTTTGAGAAACTGCTAAAATAATGGTGAATATACTCCACTCTCTTACTCCCATTTGTTTTATTGATTCAACTGCCTTCAAGGGTCATTACTAAAGGTTTCTTTATTTTAAAAAAAAAGTTTTTTTTTTCTAATTGATTATTTGTATTTTTACAATCATGTGGTAAATAGAGTTATGATCATTTCAACTTCATTATATGTTTGTGTTTCTACTATCGATGGTGTGAAAGAGAAGGGGAACTTGTGAATAACTGCACTAAATTCAACTGTTTGGGATATCAGCCTCCAGCGTTTGGCAGTGAATAAATCACCCGGGGATTCAATAATTTCATGAATTGCATTTATGATTTGTATTTGAAGATTATTACCTTGCAGAGAAAGGGAGTCAAGTAGCACTAGCACCTAGAATTGTACCCATATTCCAGACTTAAACCTTCAATAGATAATCTGTTTTATGTCCAGGCAGATATGTTGTTTTATACCAGGGACATTTGGGTTTCCTTCTATCCAGTTATGTAGTATGATATGGGGGAATATAGACCTTAACAGGACTTCATACCCTGACCCAGTCACAATGATCTCTGTCGGTCAAAATCTGATTTTATTTTTTTCAATACGTTCTTTCACTTTAGTTTCCTGATCTTGTTTATTTTCAACAGACATTTAAAACTTCTAAAAACCCATGGATTTTTTTTTGGGGGGGGGCAGTGCAGAACAGGAAAAATAGAGATATGGCCAATTAAATATCTGACTAAATATATAATATCTGACTAAACAAACTATTTTTTGTTCTAGCCAAAAGTATTTTAATTATGACCTGACCTGCCTAAAACCTTATAATAACCTTTTCTCAACCACCTAGATCAAGGGAGATTCAACTGGATAAAAAATTGATAATCTAAGCATGACATCATGACTTAAGTAAAAAAGTACAACATTAATTATAAGCATGGGAAAAAAAAAACAAGGATTTTTCATCAGGGCACCAATATCCAGTGGTATAAATTTCCTTTTCAGAAAAGCAAGTTGTCAGCCAACCACTCAAGGCAATTACCAATTCCACGTTTGTCTCATGGGACTACGCCAGCCTGTACTGATATACCATGATGATCCTCTTCCAGGGGACCACTTTTCTCCCAAACAAGCTGGAGTTAAAAAAAAAAAGACTTCTATGTAATGTGCTACTCTTCTGTCAACTCAACTGCATCTGCAATTGGACTATTTTATCAGAAGTGTCAAATACACACTGGTGGCATATGATAGACAAGACTACCAAGTGCCATCTGAACTATGTTAAAAATATTAAGAATAAATAAAGTTGGGTGGCTAGGTGGCACAATGAATAGAGTGCTGGCCCTGAAGTCAGAAGGACCTGAGTTCAAATCCAGCCTCAGACACTTAACACAAAATATAGCCCCGTGACCTTGGGCAAGTCACTTAACCCCAATTGCCCTACCTTCTCCCCTCCAAAAAAAGCAAAAACAAACAAACAAGAATAAATAAAGATACAATAAAATATAGATAATACATTGAAAAAAAAAAGTAATAGGTGGTCCACATAGATCTTTATATGAGATCTAGTGACCATCCTTTCTATTTGTCTTTGAAACCACTGTTCTATATTATTACCCCATAATTCCTCCCTCTTACCTGCCTATTTCTTTCTTTGTTCCTTTCCTTCCAAAAAGAATATTTTATACCCAGGCAAAATAATTCCTAGTCAGAACTCCAAAAGACTCATGATGGAAAGAGATGTCCACATCCAGAGAAAGACCTACAGAGTTTGAATGCAGATTGAAGCAAACTAATTACTCCCTTTCTTATTCTTTTTTTGTTTGTTTGTTTCCTCTATCCCATTGTTCATTCAATCAGTTATAATCCTTCTGTACAACCTAATGTTTAATGTGAAGGTATTTGTAGATCCTTTATTTGATTGCATGCCACCATGGGGTTGGCAGGGAAAGGGAGAGGGAAAATTTTTAAACTCAAGGGATTGTGGAACTGAATGTTGTAAACTAAAAGTAAATAAATAAATTAATAAAAAAAAAACTCCTAGTAAGAATTAGTTGTTTATATGGAAGTGGATCATGCTAAATATTATTTGTGCCCTATGCTTAGCATGCCATTTTGATAGTCATATCTCATAGCTTTATCTCACTGTTACCACCCACTGAGCTTGTATTGCTTACCACTAGGAAGGATCTTCTTGCCAATTATGATACATAATAACTGTCTGTAGAGGAAGATGTCTCAATTGCAATTAAATAAAATGCTTTCTATATTAGGACATTAATAGAAAACACATATAAGAAAATATATGTAATATTCAATTTAATATGTTACTAGGACATGCAAAGATGTGTTTGTATGTGTGTACACCTTTAAAATATATAATTCTCTTGGAATGTGTCTTATTAGTCTTGTCATTAGAAATTATACTGTCATTAGAAATATAACGCATCAACATTCAATTTTCTCTGAGTGGATTATTCACTTGGTAAATCATCTGTAATCCAATTTATCTTTGCTTTGACATTATTAGTACTTCTGCAGACATTTTTTATTCCAACTAGCAGATCCTTTCTAAGCTGTCTCTCTATCCTCTTCCTTTCCCTTACTGTGGATGGGGAATGTAATCTCATTTCAATATTTGCTCAAGAAAAACATAATTAGGAATGTAAATCTGCTGCAAAACAAAACATAATGCATTTGAATGCCAAAAGTAAATGATAGTTGGATTATCTGTGCTATTGCTCCCCTCTATTATCTAGAGAATTGACTATATTTTTTAAAGTTTATGCATATGAATGCATACTTAGGTGGGTTCTCTCCTAACATCACATTCATAGGAAAGGGAGTGATAAGCTGAGGAAATAGGCTAAACTGCAGCAGGTGAAATTGGATTGATATAAGGAAGAATTTCTTTACTGTGTGGATTGCTATACTAGAATAAATTTTGAAAGAGTAGTAGAACACAGTCCCTGTAAGGGAACAATTGATATTGCCAAGGATTGCTAGAGTGTTGCTTTGAAAGGGGAGATAGTATAGGTGACATCTCAAGATTCATTGTTCTTCCTCTATAATTCAGGTATTAAAATGATAAACAAAAGGGTGACATCAATTACTTAAATCTTTGGAACTACAAAAATATTCAAGAAGTAGTCTGGTATAATGAATAGAGAACCATCCTAGGAGACAGAAAACACATGTTCATGTTTGACTTTTTATACGTACTAGCTGTATAACCTTGAATAAGTCATTTAACCTCATTGTGACCTCAGGAAATTCTCTAACACTAAGTTATAGTGAAATGGATACTCGGACAGAATCACCAGGCCAAGACCATCAATAATCGAATTCAGGAAGCGTTTATTAGCTGGCCAGCGGCAGTCCTAGGGACAAAGTCCCAGGAGCTGCCCTGAACCCCAGTAGACACACAGTTTAAATAGTCCAAAAGCTACCATCTTATCAGGGGCAGGCTGGTCTGGCAGGATATGGGGCGGGGGCACTCTTAGATAAAGCAGGTTGTTCAATGACCGAAGGGAGGATTCTTGGGTTTGGTGGGATGAGATAAGAGTGGGCTGGGGCACACTGAGTTAAAGATGTTCGATAACCTAGAGGAATGGAGGATTCTTGGGTTTGGTCTGATGAGATAAGGGTGGGCTGGGGCACACTGAGTTAAAGATGTTCGTTGGGTGGGGTTTTGGGTTTGGTTGTGGTGGGTGGGCTGGGGCACACTGAGTTAAAGATGTTCAATAATCTAGAGGGATGGAGGATTCTTGGGTTTGCAAGAATTCAGGATACAAAGATGGGCCCCTCGTAAGCCAGTGAAATGTCAAGGCATACTACTTCACTAGCAGAGTAACAAATATACAACAGTTGATTGAGTTTCCTTAACAGTGTTTGCTATGACTGAAATCACAAGTTTCTAATAAATTAATCAATACAGTTACTGAATGTTCAATTATATGTCATTTGTTCCTATAATGCATATAATTCTTTACATAATTTGATATATGTCTTGTGTTTATATATCATTCCTATTTTTGTAAATGCCTAAAGCCCTTTCTCCCATTCCAAATGCTACTCTCCAATCCAACATTAAAAAAAGTAAAATAAAGATTACTAATTTAGTAACTGAATTTCATTATAGATACAATATTTTGTATGAATAACCCATTGCCTCCACTCAGTAGTCATAGTATATTATTTTTTCTCTACGAAAATTATGTTTTTTTCCAATTTCTGAAAGTTGGTCTTGGTTTTGATGACCTTCATTTGTTTTATTGTAGTCATGGGGCACATTAATCTTCTATTTCTGCTGATTTCATTTTTCTTCAGTTCATACAAATCTTCCCAAATATAATTGTAAAGGAAAAA